>CAMZMU010000054.1:16158128-16566239 GCA_947311845.1 Poa pratensis
TTGACGAGGGGTAGACTCATCAAGACCCATGGTTAAGGTCCCTAGGTTATGAATATGGGGGAGAGAACGTGGTAGAGCTGGAAGTATCGTCGGCTGACAAGCAGGGCAAAGATTTTACCCAGGTTCAGGGCCCTCGTGTGGAGGTAACACCCCTACGTCCTGCCTGTCTGTTATTGATTTGTGAATATGATGGTTACAAGGATCCCGGCGAGATGTCGATCTCGCTAGGGTTTGTGGCTCTGGTGGTTCGTTGTCTGGTTCGATGGCCCTCCCAGTCCTTAAATAATAGGCTGGGTCCCGGGTGTTCGTAACCGACTCGATTTACAAGTAAGGAAACTCTAAACCGACTATTGCTTCGCCAAACTTGAAGGATACTTCATCTTCGTGGGCCTCCCTTCATGGGCTTCATGTAGGCTCTGATAGTTGGGCCTAGTCGATACGTGCACCAGGTACCCTCATGGTAGGGTACCCGATAGGCATACCCATGTCAGTAGCCCCCGAGTACTTGTCTGATTCGAAGAGTCGGGCATGGACTCATACATCATGCACGTTATATATACTTTTTACATCTGTATTTAGAATTCTTATGAAATAGCACATGTTAGCAATGCCGAGTGTTTTCATCGACTATGAGTTTTTGCTTATGATAATCAAGGGATATTAGCTTAGCAGGCCCGGCACACACGACGGATCGGGGCCGGTTAACTACCATTTGTGGCAAAACCATACTAGCTTTCAATCAAACTCGAGTCCCCGGACTCGAATCTGGAACAAACTGGACAGACTCGAAACGGCCGTTGAGGTCTTACTGAATCGAACTGCAGTAATTTTGAATCTACCCAACGCGTCCGTCGGGGATTTTCATCATGTCTGCTGACATGGAACATTTAAGGATAACGCTGCTGGAGCGGTCCTTAGCCCAGCTCGACTGATCGGCGGGTCTTACCTTTGCACTTATGCATGCAGCATCCAAGGATCGTCGGATCAACTCGGGAATATTTTGAGTGTGATTTTGCTTATGAACTTAGTCGAATGTTCCGTCGACTGTACTTTTGCCATTATTCTATCGGGTGCGCGACAGCGCTCCCGATGGGAGTAGCCCCCGAGATTGTGCTTTATTGCTTGCAATGGAGGATAATCTCAAATTCTTTTACCCTGCACATTTTAGTCAAAGAAATTTTTTGATACGCTCCCGATGGGAGTAGCTGCAGTCGAAAGAATTTCGACTGGCCTCTATGACTTTTGCTAAAAAACCAACCGAAACTTATGCGAGAGACCACCCGAAGATATCATCGAGTGACGTTTTATGCCAGTTGTGAAAAAGAGAACAACGTCAGCAATGACGCATTTTGCGACTGCTATCTCTGACAAACGATGGCGTGCCTGGAGAGGCTTTGATAAGACGTGACCCTGTTCTGTGGGCCCGTTTTTGCAGAGCTGACCAGGGATACGCCGCGTGGACTTGATTTGACCGTTCAGGCCCTATTTTCACGGGGCGTGATGATGGCTTCCTGGATTCTCGTGCGTAGTGGGCGGAGTGGCCGGCGACGGTTGCTCTCCGTGGCCGCCACGTGTATGGCCAGATTTCGCGCGGAGCGTATGGATTTGTTTTAACGGCTACGATCGTTTTTGCGCTCTGTGGTAAATAGGGGGGACGGCGCTGGCAATTTTTTACTTGCCATTTGCCCCCTGCGCCGCCCCTCGTCTCCTTCCTCGCGCTGCCCCTCCATTGTTCTGCGCCCAAGCTCTTTGCCCCACACTCCTCCACTGTAGCAATGGCGAAAGGTGGAGGTGCGAAGCGTGGTGCTGCCGCCGCCGCCGCGACTGACGCGGCCAAGGGCAAGAAGGCGTGGCGGGTACATCTGCATCCGCCGCGCTGAAGAAAGGTAGCGGGGACTGGGCGAAGTCCACCATCAAGGACGCCCATCTGATCAAGTTCCGCGAGCAGGGGTATCTGCCACCCGCGGAGCAGCTCGCCGTCCGCGCGCCGTCGCCCAAGGAGGTACTCCCCGAACCACGCGCCAACGAGCGTGTTTGTTTTGCGGAGTTTTTGCCTAGGGGCTTTTCGCTTCCCCTCCACGATTTCGTTCGTGGTCTTCTTTTTGCCTACGGGGTGCAGATCCATGATCTCACCCCAAATGGCATTATGCATATCGCGTGTTTATCACGCTGTGCGAGTGCTTCCTCGGCGTCGCACCCAGCTGGGCGCTGTGGAAGCCATCTTCATGGTACGGCCGAACAGAGGAGGCGGTCGCACCTACCCTGTTGGCGGCTGTGGAATCAGGTGCGCAGCGACACCCGCTACTTCCGCTGAAGACCGTCGACTCCGCTCAAGGCTGGAGGAAGGGATGGTTTTATGCGACTGTCGAGCAGGATGCAGCCGCCCCTTTCTCGACTGCTGCTTTCACCAGGACCAAGGCGTGGGATCACCAACTCTCAGCCGAAGAAATGGAGGAAGCAAGCCCTTTGCTGGCTCGGATCGGAGGCCTGCTGGACAAGGTCACAGGCATCCATTTGATCGCTACCTTCGTGAAGAGGCGGGTGTGGCCCATCCGTGCCCGAGCGCACCCCATGTGGGAGTATGAAGGCGCGGGTGACATCACCCGAATGAACCAGAGGAGCTTTCAAGGAGTGAGCTGCTGACGCATGTGCGGCACATCACCAACTTGACGACAGGCGACGCTTGCAACGTCGACTGCCCTGTTGCACCATATGGGTTGGAGAACCCTTTGCTTGAGGTATGTATGTATTATAGTCTGCTTGCAATGAAGAGTTTGTCACTCGCATGTTCTGCGATATGCGGATTTTGATTCTGACTTTGCAATCTGTGATGTATGCTATGCAGGGTCACTCGACTGCTGCCTCCCTTCCTCCTCTGCCTGAAAATGGCGAGACTGAAGAAACACAAGCACAGGTGGTGGACCCGAAAGGGGATCATTCACCCATCCCTTCTGCCACAAATTCTCATTGGAGGAGGTCGAGGAGAAGCAGCAGAAGAAGTCCAGTCTGAAGATAAGGCCCTCTGACCAGGAAATCGATATCGCGCCACCGAAGCGACGTCGACTGGCCAAGAAGGCGCCTTCTGCTGCAAGTTCACCCGCGGAGGAGCAGGTTTTGGAGGATGACGAGGAATCGGGTTCACCACCTGTTTTCCAAGCCGCTCCTTTGCGTGCGTGCTCAACAAGCTCGACCCTTCCGCTTCAGTCGAGTGGCACCCCAGCCTTTGGAGGACCAATTTTTGGCGACTCCGAAGACGAGGAGGACGAGGAGCACAGGTATCTGTGTTTTTGAGTATGAGAATTTTTGTGCTGTCGCATGTTTATGCTCACAATCTTTTTGCTTTGTGTGTTGCCCACAGTGCTGAAAACAATCAGCCTGGGACTCCTCCAGTCGAAAATGTTCCACCTGGAGCACTCGAGTGTGCACCGACTGGACACGAGGCTGCCCAGCCAATGGCCACTGACGCTGTCGTTGGGACAGCCAAGGCAGCAACTCCAGATGTCGGTACATCAGTCGCGGCTCCTGAGCCGTGGATGAACCACGTGAGTAACTTTTTGCTTGACCCGTTAAGTTGTAGGTCTGTGAGAATTTTGGATTTTTGCTGAATCCGTGCGCTTTGCAGCCCTTCTACCACACCTTGGCAGATTCTGCCAAGGCTTATGTCCAGGTGGAGCAGGAGAGGGACACCATGCGCGCCGAGCTCGAGCGGCTCAGTCGTGAGTTCTTTTTTGCTTTTGTTTTGCCCAACTTCTTTTTGCAATGTTTGATTTTGTCGAGTATTGAATGCACGTGATTCTGCTGGGCCAGGCGAGAAGAAGGAGCTGGAAGACGCACTCGCCGCGCAGCGCGAAGAGTCGAAGAAAGAGTTGGCTGCCGCCACCAACTCAGCCGCTGCACGCGAACGAGAATATGCTGACCAGCTCGCGGCACTCGCGCAGGTCATGGGAGGTGAGTGATCTTTTCTCCTTTGATATGACGATATAACTGTCGAGTGTCGCGAAATGACTTATGCCTGTTTTGAATTGTGCAGAAGCTGTTGGCGCACCGGCCTCTGCAGACGTGGCGAGTGAAGATCTTTCGCTGGAACAGGCTGTGGGCGGCTTAGGCGCTCTATGCAACCAGGCGAAAGAAGCACTCGCCAAGTCGACGAGCACGCTTGGCGCTGTGTACCAAGTGGTGTTCCCGACTGGCGTGATGCCGTCGACGGTGGATGACTTCGCCAACGTGTTTGGCCCCGGGACTTCCACCATGGCGGGTTTCGCTCGCGCCAACACGGTACGCGGATCCGAGTCCACCATCAAGCTTCTTATGGGACATGGGATAGTTTGCGACTATGAGGCAGCACTGTCTGCGTTCCCTCAGAAGCCAGACGGGAAGCCCATTTCACTAAAGGGGGTGAGCGGAGCCTCCGCGCGACTGGCCGAAGTTTTTATGAACACCATGGAGCGTCGGGCACTCGAGACTGCCAACCGTCCTTAGGAAATCGAAGTCTTAGGTTTAGGGTAGCTGTACCCTTTTGTTTTTTTATGCCTTGTAATGATACCTTCTGAACTGCGCGAGTCTGCGCTTTGTTTATGCTACCTTGTTCATGCAAAGTCTTTTGCTAATGCCTTTCACTCGAAGAGTTGTATGCTTACGACATGAGTTTTGGCTTCTGACACAAACTTTGTGTTTGTGATTATGCTTTTGAACAGTCACGAGAACCTGGTACTGCGACTAGTTCTTCACAGGCTCCAATCACCACCCGATCCCAGGGTCAGGTGGCAAATGATGCCAAGGTGATGGAGTATATGAAGGCTAATTTGTGAGAATGGAGCAAGATCTGAAGGATGCCCATGCTGAGCTGAGTCGATTGAGGGCCAGACCCGCGTTGGCCACCCAACGCGAGGATTATGTGCTCGGGGAGATGGAGCTTGTGAACAGGCAACTCGAGTGTAAGTTCGAATCTTGCTTTTTTACAAGCTTTTTGTAGCTTTTGCCTTTTGATCTGACTGGTGCCCGTATTTGTAGGCTTTGTCGACAACTTCCAGGCTGAAAGATTCGCGTGGAAGGACGCCTGGATAGCGTGGTTGACGACCCTACAACTGGGCGTCAACACTTTTGGCTTGATAGGTACCATGCCCGCATACTTGCCACCCTGAAGGATCGCGTCTGGCGAAGTGCTGAGCTGCTGGAGTTATGCCGGGCATCATTTATTCGTCTGAACGAGACTCTTTTTCCTTCGGGGCCACAACCACAAGGGATTCGTGCTGTGTTGAACATCTTCCGCCAAACAAATCCCATTCGAGAGTTGCTGTCTCAAAGACTTGTAATTGGAGCCAACGCTGCAATGGCGTATATGCGTAGTCGAAAACCAAGGTTGGTGTTGCGGACACCTGCAGCCGGTGAGGTTCTCGAACAAAAAGACTTGGATGACACGATCCAAGCTGCGGAGACACTGATCGAGTGCACTCGCGAACAACTTTGCGGCCCGAGCTGCCCGTAAAAGACGAGCCTGAGGATTAGAATGGTTTGCGAGTGCAATTTTTGTATAGGGGGCAGCCCCCGAGTGTAATTTTTGACTCTTTGTATATTGTATAGTTTGTATACTTTGATTTTTTGCCGAGCCCCCGAGTCAATCGAGCGGGGTTTGTGAAATATGTGTTGGTTATGAACCGATGACTGTGCAGCCCCCGAGTATTCGAGTGCGGCTGCAAAGTTTTTATGTTCTTTGTTCGGATCCTTGTTACGCAGCCCCCGAGGGTCTCGGGTGCGGTTAAGGTATGAATTATGCAGGTGGTAGCCACAAAGGAGTCGAAGGAACATTGATTTTATTCCTCTTTTGAATGTTAGGCTGCAGGCCGCCTCATTAAAAACCTTCCAGTCCCCTTAGGTACCCTGGTAAGGAAAAGAGCGCGTCTGAAACCTGCAGCCATCCGACATATAGCCTATTACATTGTATGACTGCGAGCACTTTATGCGTAGAAACGGCGCAGATGCGCAACGTTCCACGGATTGTGAGAGGGTTCGCCTGTCTTCGCGTGCTTCAGTCGATATGCACCTCCACCAAGGACCTCCGTGATGATGAAGGGGCCCTCCCATGGGGAAGCGAGCTTGTGCACCTTCTTTTGCTTCAGTCGAAGAACCAGGTCGCCAACGACGAAGGACCTGGTGCGCAGTCGACGGCTGTGGTAGTTGCGAAGGTCCTGCTGGTAAACAGCTGTGCGGGCTAAGGCCGTGTCGCGCGCCTCATCAAGCAAGTCGACTGCGTCTTCGAGTGCCTCTTCTGCGTCTTCTTCATTGTATGCTTCAACTCGTGGTGCGTTGAACCTTACGTCTGATGGCAGAATCGCCTCTGCACCGTAGACCATGAAGAATGGGGTGAACTGCGTAGAAGTGTTGGGAGTTGTGCGTAGGCTCCATAGCACAGACGGTAGTTCTTCGACCCAAGCACCTGCAGCTCTTTTGAGTGGCACCAGGAGGCGCTTCTTGATCCCACTCGTCACAAGCCCATTGGCCTTTTCGACTGGCCATTGGATTGCGGATGCGCCACGGATGCGTAGTTGAGCGTAATGTCCTGCTCTTTGCAAAAGGTTTTGAACTCCTCAGCCGTGAAGTTTGTGCCGTTATCAGTGATGATACTGTTTGGGACACCGAAGCGATAGATGATGCTCTTTATGAAGTTGACTGCCGTAGTAGCAGTCGAATTTGTGATGGGGACCGCCTCGATCCACTTTGTGAACTTGTCGACTGCCACCAGTAGGTGAGTATGCCCGCCATGCGATGATTTTTTGAGTGGCCCAACCATATCGAGCCCCCATTGGGCGAAAGGCCAGGCCAGCGGTATAGTCTTCAACGCCGATGCGGGTGCGTGCGGCCTTGTTGCGAATTTCTGGCAGCCGACGCACCTTTTGACTATGTCCTCCGCGTCTTTGAGTGCTGTAGGCCAGTAAAACCCTGCGCGAAAGGCTTTGGCTACGAGTGATCGACTGCTGGCGTGATGCCCACAGGTACCTGCATGAATGTCTCGAAGTATGGCTTGGCCATCTTCGAGTGCGATGCATCTTTGGAACATACCTGATATGCTGCGCTTGTATAACTCGCCGTTGATAACGGTGTATGCTTTTGATCTTCGAGTCACGCGTCGGGACTCGGTTATGTCATCTGGTAGCTCGCTACGGAGTATGTAAGCCAGAAAAGGTTGAGTCCAGGTTGGCTCAATGAGAAATACCTCGACAGGGGGGTCCTCTGTGCTAGGCATTTTGCTTTTGGGTGGCGTAGTCGACGGAGGAGGCTCTCGTTTCTCCTTGATGGATCTGTGTTCAATACGCTCGAGGAAGACACCAGGTGGAATTTGTGCGCCAGTTGAGCCAAGATTGGCTAGCATGTCTGCTTCTTCGTTGCTTTCCCTTCCTATGTCTCAACTCGCAGCCCTCGAAGCTGCCTTCTAGTGTGTTGTACAGATCGCGATAAGCGATCATGTTGTCCGCGATTGCGTCGCAGGCCTTCATTGTTTGCTGCACCACGAGGTTGGAGTCGCCGTAGATCATCAGTCGAGTGCACCCGAGTGCCTTTGCCATCCGCATGCCATGGATCAGAGCCTCGTATTCAGCCTCGTTATTGGAGGGTAGCTTGAATCCCATCTGCAAAACATAACGTAGCTTGTCCCCTTTTGGTGATATGAGGACGACGCCTGCGCCTGCGCCTTCATGTTTCTTGGACCCATCGAAGTACATGGTCCAGGAATTGGCCACGTCTGGTGCTCCAGGTAATTGGGCTTCTATCCACTCGGTTGTGAAGTCGGGTAGGACTTGTGCTTTGATAGCCTTCGGGTGCTCGTACTTGATATCTCTTGGAGCCAGCTCGATGAGCCATTTTGCCACTCGACCCGTTGCATTGGGGTTTGTGAGTATATCACCGATTGCTGAGTTGCTTACCACGGTAATCGGATGCTCGGTGAAGTAGTGTGTCAGCTTCCTTGAGGACATGAATACAGCGTATGCCAGCTTTTGATAGTGCGGGTACCGCTGTTTTGATATGGAGAGAACCTCGCTCAGGTAGTAGACTGGACGTTGTATGCTTTGGATGTGCCCCTCCTCCACGCGTTCGACTACCAGTACGGTGCTCACCACCCTGTTTGTAGCCGAGACATACAGGTAGAGTGGTTCCCGTTCCTTAGGTGCGACGAGGATTGGAGGGCTTGTGAGGATCCGCTTGAGATCTGTGAAGGCTGCTTCAGCTTCTGGCGTCCACTCGAACTTGTCCGCCTTCTTCATCAGTCGATAGAATGGTAGAGCCTTTTCACCCAGTTTGCTGATGAATCGACTGAGCGCCGCTACTCGTCCTGCTAGTTTCTGCACATCATGAAGCTTTGAAGGCCTTTGCATGGTGAGGATGGCCTGTATTTTCTCGGGTCTGCTTCGATTCCACGAGCAGAGACTAGGTACCCTAAGAGCTGCCCGGCTGGAACGCCGAACGTACACTTCTTAGGATTGAGCTTGATATGGAAGCGTTTGAGGTTTGCGAACGTCTCCCTCAAATCGTCGAGTAGTGTGCGTTCTTCCCTTGTGGTAATGACAATGTCATCAACGTAGACCTGGACGTTGCGTCCAATTTGCTTTTTGAGGCAGTCCTGCATCATGCGCTGGTATGTTGCACCCGCGTTTTTTAGCCCGAAGGGCATAGTTGTGTAGCAGTAGACCCCGAGTGGGGTTATGAACGCCGTTTTTTCTTCGTCTTCTTGCTTCATCCTTATCTGGTGATAACCTGAGTAAGCATCCAGAAAGGAGAGTCGTGCGCATCCGGCGGTGGAGTCAACGATCTGATCGATCCGGGGTAGCGGGAAGTGATCCTTCGGACAGCACTTGTTCAGCGCTGTGAAATCCACGCACATCCGAAGGATGTCTGTATGCTTCTTTTCTACGAGTACAGGGTTGGCCACCCATTGTGATTTCTTGATTTCCCTAATGAATCCTGCTGCGAGTAACCGGTCGACTTCGGATTCGACTGCGGTTCGCTTTGGACCGGAGATTCGACGCATCGTTTGCTTGACTGGCTTTGCATCTGGAAACAATTGGAGAGAGTGCTCGGCGAATTCCCTGGGAATACCTGGCATGTCGGCTGGACACCACGCAAATATTTCCCAGTTCTCACGGAGGAATTCGACGAGCGCGCCTTCCTATGCGATAGGCAGGCTCGAAGATATGTTGACTGTCTTGGTCGGATCGGTCGGGTGCACCTGATGCGACCTTGTGTCATTTGTAGCATTGAAGGATCTGTCGACTGCCAACTTCTTATGCTCTGGAAGGAGTGTGCGGTCGTTGGTAATCGCTAAGTCAGCGAGTGATTCCTCCACCCCGAACATCTCGGAGATTTTGCTGAACTCGCGGTCGCAAGCATCGGACCTTTGAAAGTTTCCACGGACAGTGATGACTCCCTTTGGTCCTGGCATCTTCAGCGTGAGGTACGCATAGTGTGGCACCGCCATGAATCGAGCAAACGTCGGGCGACCAAGAATAGCATGGTATTGTGATTTCCAGTCGACGACCTCGAACTCAATCGACTCTGTCCTGAAGTGGCTTACGTCCCCGAACGTAACGTCGAGTTGTACGGTGCCTTCTGGGCTAATTGCTTTGCCAGGAACGATACCGTGGAAGGTATTTGAAGATTTTGGGAGGTTTTCGACTGACCTGTTCATTTTGCGGAGTGTGTCCGCGAAGATGATGTTTATGCCGCTGCCTCCATCCATGAAGACCTTGGTCATGGCGTAGCCTCCTATTTGCGCGTCGAGTACCAGAGCCGCATGCCCTGGTCGAGCTACAGCTGGGGGATGATCCTCTCGACTAAAGCTTATGGTGGTTTCCGATCCCTTCAGAAATTCAGGCACGGCTGGAGGTGCCATGACAGCCAAGTTCACCTGTCGAGTGATTAGTTTTTGCTGCCTGTTAGAGGGGCGACCCTTTTGTATCATGTACATCTGCCCGTGGGGCTGTGGATATTGATCATCTTCCGCCCGTAGCACAGGTTGTATGGCACCTGCGAGATTTGCGCCTGGAGCAGGCTGTGGTGCGGGTTGCGGTGGAGGCTGTGGCGCCATGAGAGCGGGCACAGCGTTTGGCTGTGGTACGGGTGCAGGCATGGGCTGAGCAGGTGCTGGGCCATTCCTCTTGAGTCGTATCACATAGTCAGTCGCCATTTGGTCGAATTCCCTGCAGTTCCTTAGGGTGTGATTGGAGCGTAGTTTTCCGTCGTCCCCCTTGAAGAGGTGGAATCTGCACCAGTCGTCCATCTTTTCCTCGAACGACCGCTCGGGTTTTGCGTCGCTACGTTTGCGCCATTCTTGCCTTTTGTAGCTATCGCTCCGCTGCTCGCGATCTCGACTGTCACGTCGATCATCCGAGCGTCGATTGCTTCTATCATGGTCCTCCTTTGGCTGTGTGTATCCAGCCGCCATGAACTCGGGTCTGTTATCGTCGTAAGGACGTCTGGACCGTTTACGCCTGCGATCTTCTCTGTATGAATCTCTGCGGCTTCGACTGCCGCTTTCGTAGTTGTCGCGTGTTGGGGAAGCACGGGATCTGCGTACAGAATCCTCTCCATCTGCCCACTCAGTCGCAACTTTGATGAGGTCAGCCAGGGAGGTTGGCTTTTCACGACCAAGTGCCTCTTTGAAGTCCTTCCTGGCGAGACCTTGTATGAAGGCATCCATGGCCCTGTCTTCTGACACTTTGCCAACCGAATTGCGTATTTCGGTCCACCGCCGTATGTATGATCTCAGCGACTCGTCTGATCGTTGAGTACATGTCCTTAATTCCTCGAATGTCTTCGGGCGCTCACACAGAGGCTCGAAGTTTTTGATGAAGTCTCTGCGGAAATCATCCCACGAGTCATATGATGATGGAGGGAGTGATTTGAGCCAGTCGCGGGCAGTTCCTTCGAGCATAAGTCGTATGTACTGCATCGCCGTGGTGTTCGTGCCCCGCTGGCATGCCACGGCGAGTCTGTAATCTTCTAGCCACCCAGAAGGTTCTTGGCGACCGTTGTACTTGGGTTGCTCGCCTGTCAACTTGAACCGTTTGGGCATCCGCGTCTCACGGATGCGTCGAGTGAAGCACAATGCTCCGCATGGCTCTGGTTCGCGATCAGAGTATGAATCGCTGCTATAGGATCTTCGAGACCTGCTCCTGCTGGACCTGTGCCGGCGCGTGCTTCTCCTTCCTTCATCCGAGTGGTGGCTGCGACCACTGCGATGATGTGCTGCGTGTCGTGAGTCGACTATGTCGCGATCGCGATCCCTTGCTGGAGTTTTGTCTTCTGGCTGCATAGCCTGTGCCGCTAGAGCTAGCGATTTGAGTTGTTGGCGATGCAGGGCTGCGTTAGGGTCATTCGCCGGAGGTTGTATTGCCTTGAGGTAAGCACCTACGGAGAATAATGCACCCGCAGCAGTTTTGGGTACTGGGATTCCGTTAGCGTCCTCTGTCATGAACGACAGGTTACGGGTGATTGCTACCCTTTCATGTTCTGGAAGGCTTGCCAACCGCGACCTAGGTCGAGGGGTTGGTTGCTGTGTGGACCCGAGGGATTGCTCCCTTCGTCGGGCACTCGAGAGGCTGGCTTGCCTTTTGCGCTCCTCGAGCGTCGCTCGGTAGTTTTGCAGTCGAATTGACTCCTGCCAGTTGAAGTACTGGAAGGTCAACATCTCCTCTGGAGTGGAGTTTGGCGGCATCATAGTGCACTCCTTTATGACTTTATCTGCTTTTGCTGCCATCTCCTCCGTGATTGTCAAGGTTGTGACCCCATCTGGCATGGTTACCGTGCATGGGAATTGTGCAGGCCTGCGAGCGGCAGCGTCTGCGGATGATTCTGCGGTGAAGGCCACGTAGACCTGATGGGGCGTGACCCGAGGACAGGTGTATGTGCTGTCGATTCCAGTCATGGACTCGACATCGCCATCGAGGCTCATGTCAGAGCCAGTGTGTTCATCGAGTAGATCTTCGAGGCGAATCTCGTTGTCGATGTGCTCATCACCTATGCTCATCTCGGTGTTGGCGAAGCCATTACGGATTTCTGAGTCGAGGTTGGTGTTGGTGAAGATCTCCGAGTCGACGTTTTGTCGTTATGAATCGCGGGCTCGTAGAAGTCATCGAGGGAGATCCCGCAGTCGAAACTCTCGTCGAGTGGTAGGTTGAAGTCGATGTTGCTTGTGTTGTATGCTGATTCTGCTTCCTCGCCTTGGAGTTCCGTCATCATGAACCTATCGAGCTCGCCGGTCGACATGGTTGTTGCGGGCGAGCAGGCTTCAGGAATCGACGATGGGGCGAGCGCAGTCGACGGAGCCTCGAGTGTACCCAGCGCCAGTTGTTGCGGATCTGCTGAGTCCTGCGTGCCAAGATTGTTTACGAAAAAATTGAATGCTCCAACAGTTAAGTCAAACCTGATTCAAGGCCAGAAAACGCCTCCTGAAGCTCCGGCGAGTGCGGATTGAAATTCATTGGAAGAGCAGATGCGCTTTTTGCGGGTGAAGCGGGCAGGCTGCCGCTTTTCGAGTAGATCGGCGAGTCGCCGTGTGTCGCCTGGATCGGCGAGTTGCTGTTTGCTGACATGGCCGGCGAGTTGCCGTTTGCAGATGAGATCGGCGAGTTGCCGTTTGCTGGTGAGATCGGCGATTTGCCGTTTGCTGTTGGGACCGGCGAAACTTCGAGTCCAGCGCTATTCTTTCCCACAGACGGCGCCACTTGACGAGGGGTAGACTCATCAAGACCCATGGTTAAGGTCCCTAGGTTATGAATATGGGGGAGAGAACGTGGTAGAGCTGGAAGTATCGTCGGCTGACAAGCAGGGCAAAGATTTTACCCAGGTTCAGGGCCCTCGTGTGGAGGTAACACCCCTACGTCCTGCCTGTCTGTTATTGATTTGTGAATATGATGGTTACAAGGATCCCGGCGAGATGTCGATCTCGCTAGGGTTTGTGGCTCTGGTGGTTCGTTGTCTGGTTCGATGGCCCTCCCAGTCCTTAAATAATAGGCTGGGTCCGGGTGTTCGTAACCGACTCGATTTACAAGTAAGGAAACTCTAAACCGACTATTGCTTCGCCAAACTTGAAGGATACTTCATCTTCGTGGGCCTCCCTTCATGGGCTTCATGTAGGCTCTGATAGTTGGGCCTAGTCGATACGTGCACCAGGTACCCTCATGGTAGGGTACCCGATAGGCATACCCATGTCAGACATATTATCATCTTCAGGCATTTCAAGCACAACAAAATCAGTTAATATCAAGCAATTATTAGTTACTTGAACAGGAACATCTTCACATATACCAACAGGAACAGCAGTAGATTTATCAGCCATTTGCAATGATATATCAGTTGGTATCAATTTTTCCAAGTAAGTCTCTTGTAAAGAGAAAAAGGCATAACACTCACCCCTGCACCTAAATCACATAAGGCAGTTCTAACATAGTTATTTTTGATTGAGCAAGGAATAGTTGGTATACCTGGATCTCCAAGCTTCTTTGGAACCTTACCATTGAAAGAATAATTAGCAAGCATGGTAGAAATCTCTTCATTAGGAATCTTTCTCTTGTTAGAGACAATATCTTTCATATACTTTGAATAGGGAGGTAACTTAATAGCATCAGTCAAAGGAATTTGCAAAAACAAAGGTTTCATCCATTCACAAAATTTGTTATAATGTTCTTCTTCCTTAGATTTAAGTTTCATAGTAGGAAAAGGCATTTGTTTTTGCACCCAAGGTTCTCTTTCATTACCATGTTTCTTAGCAAGAAAATCTTCTTTAGTGTACTTTTTGTTTTTAGAATGCTTTTCAGGTTCCTCTTCACTTTCCTCTTTATCAGAAGCATCATTCTTATCTTTATCATTAGCACGTTCATTACCACTCTCAGTTTCAGCATCAGAGATAGATATACTATTTGGATTATTAACATGCTCATTGTCTTTAATAGGTTCAGGAGATTCCTCAACATGTTTATGTTTCTTCTTCTTCTTTTTCTTAGAAGGGGTAGTAGTTCCATTAACTAGTTGAGAATCTTGCTCAATTCTTTTAGGATGTCCCTCAGGATATAAAGGATCCTGAGTGGAAGCACCACCTCTAGTTGCTATACCAAAAGCATGTTTATCATTTTCTCTAGAAGCATTACCTAACAAATCTTTTTGCACTTTAGTCAATTGCTCAATTTGAGTTTGAACCATATGAAAATGTTTAATGAGTATTTTAACATCATTAGAAGTTCTTTCCAAAACATCATGCAAATGATTAATGACATGAGAATTCTTTATGAAGCTATTTTCTATTCTCCAATTAAAATTGTTTTGCTTAACAATGAAATTATCAAACTCATCTAAGCATTGATCAGGAGGTTTAGAATAAGGGATATCTCTATCATCAAAGCATTGGAGAGAGTGTACCTCAACTGTAGATGAGTGTGGAATTGGCTTACACAATTCTTCTATAGGTGGAAGATTTTTCACATCCTCAGATTTAATACCTTTCTCCTTAAGAGATTTCTTGGCTTCTCTCATTTCTTCATCATTCAATTCAATCACTCCTCTTTTCCTCGGCGTAGGTACCGGAGTTGGTTCAGGCAGGGTCCAATCATCATGATTTTGGCTTATCTTAGCCAATAATTCCTCGGCTTCATCTGGAGTTCTTTTCCTGAAAACACAACCAGCACAACTATCCAGGTATGTCCTAGATTCAACAGTTAGTCCATTATAAAATATATCAAGAAGTTCATTTTTAGCTATTTGATGTCCAGGCCGAGCTCTAAGTAAAGAACAAAACCTTGCCCAAGATTCAGGCATTTTCTCTCCCTCATTTTGCTTAAAGTTAAAGATTTTCTGTAAAGCAACATGTTGAGCACTAGCAGGAAAATATTTCTGAAAGAAAGCATTGACTAAACCCATCGGGCTCTCAATAGATCCAGGAGATAAATCATTAAACCAAGTCTTAGCTTCATCTTTCAATGAGAAAGGGAAAATTTTAGTAACAAAGTAACTGCGTTTCTTAATATCATCAGAAAACAAACTACTCAGACTAGAGAGAGTGTTCATATGTTCTACAACACTTTCATTTTCAGTTCCTCGAAAAGGTTCTTTCTCAGCAATAGTTATAAAAGACAAGTCCACAGAGAAATCATAATCTTTATCTTTTATATTTATGGGAGATGTAGCAAATTTAGCATCAGGAGAAAGTTTATAGTTGACAGCACGTCTTTGAAGAAGATTTTTAATAGCATTAACATCTTTAGAGGTATCACAATTCATGCATTCATCAATAAAGTCATCATCAAGTTCAACATAAGTTTCCTCAAGATCATCACTAGTAGTTTCTCTTGTTTCAGGTGAATAAGCAGGTGTAACAGGAGTTTCATTAGGTGTTTCAGTATTTTCAAGTTGTTTAGATCTAGCAATTGTAGCATCTAGAAAAGGTCCTAGTGAACCTCTTTCATCAAGCACAGTAGAAGCATCATCAAATTCATCAGAAACATTCTCAGATTCAGCAGAAGTAGCAGCACGTGAAGCATGTGCATGTGGTGGTGTGACAAGTTGACTTATAACAGACGGTGAATCAAGAGCAGCAGAAGTGTTCAGAGTTGTACCTCTCCTTGTAGTGGATGGCAATATACGAACCTTATCATCACGAGGTTTACCCATGAAGAATGAATTGCAGCGAGCAGTATGACTCCCTGTTGAGCTTATAAATAGAGCTATGCTCCCCGGCAACGGCGCCAGAAAATAGTCTTGATGACCCACAAGTATAGGGGATCGCAACAGTCTTCGAGGGAAGTAAAACCCAAATTTATTGATTCGACACAAGGGGAGCCAAAGAATATTTATAAGCCTTGACAGATGATTTGTCAGTTCAGCTGTACCTGGAATTAGACTTGCTCGACACAGTTTATCAGTAGCAACAGTTTTACGACAGTAGCAGTAGTGAAATAATAGCAGCAGTAAAATAAAGACAGCAGTAATAATTGCAGTAGACAGCAGGATTAAAATACTGTAGGCATAGGGATGGATGAACGGGCGCTGCATGGATGAGATAATTCATGAAATAGTCATACATAGGGCAATTGCAGATAAATAATAATAAGTTATCCAAGTAATAATCAATCATAAGCATGTGTTCCGTATTTAGTCGTACGTGCTCGCAATGAGAAACTTGCACAACATCTTTTGTCCTACCAGCCCGTTTGCAGCGGGGCCTCAAGGGAAACTTCTGGTAATTAAGGTGCTCCTTTTAATAAAGCACCGGAGCAAAGCATTAACACTCCGTGAACACGTGTGATCCTCACGTCGCAACCATCCCCTCCGGTTATCCCAATTTCTGTCACTTTGGGGCCTCGGGTTCCGGACAGTGACGTGTGTATACAACTTATAGATATGATCCAAAACAATAATTATTCTCATGATTCAATAACATGTTCAGATCTGAGATCATGGCACTCAGGCCCTAAGTGACAAGCATTAAGCATAATAAGTTGCAACAATGACATAAAGTACTACCGATGGATACTAGGCACCAAGCCCTAACAAATCTCACAACTATTACATGAATGATCTCATCCAATACCTACCATCCCCTCAGCCTACAGCGGGGAATTACTCACACATGGATGGGGGAGTCATGGATGGTCGATGGAGAGGTGGCGGTGATGATGATGGCGATGATCTCCTCCAATTCCCCGTCCCGGCAGGGTGCCAGAACGGAGTTTCTGATCCCCGAAATAGGGTTTTCTATGGCGGCGGAGCTCTGGAAGGTTTCTGGAAAAAGCGTCGATTCCCCCGAAGTTTTTAGGTCAGAGGCTTTTAGTAGTCCGAAGGGGAGCGCTGGGGGCCACACAGGGGGGCCACACCACCCCTGGGCGCGGCAAGGGCCCACCGCGCCCTGGGTGCGTGTGGTGCCCCTGTGCACCCTCCTCGCTTCGTCTTCTGGCTCCGCGGGTCTTCTGGAAACATAGGATTTATGGAACTTTTTCTGGATTTTTCTGAAACTTTGACTTTCTGCACAAAAACGAGACACCAAGGCAATTCTGCTGAAAACAGCGTTAGTCCGTGTTAGTTGCATTCAAATCACACAAATTAGAGGAAGAACAATAGCAAAAGTGTTCGGAAAAGTGGATACGTTTTGGACGTATCAACCACCAAACAAGCAAAGAACCCAAGCACACTCTAGCCGAGACACCAAGCAACCAACAGCGGAACAGTGGCTCCATGACAACGCCCCCAACGGGAAAAACGACATCAGAGAGGCCGTCGTTGTCCAATCCGGGAGGGATCTAAGGCTTTCGCCTGGAGCACACCATGGAGCGGGCTACGCAAGCTTCACAATGATGCCTTCAAGAAGGAAAAAGGCGCCCGAAGGCGTCGCCATCATCGAAGTAGGCTTTCGCCCAAAGCGTCGCAGCCACGACCTCCCCGCCACAAAAGCTGGCCGTCAGGTCTGGCGAGCCCAGGAATGCGGGACATCACCATCCTCCAGCCCAACCGTGGCAAGCGTCCTTGCCAGGGCAGAGGCCCCCCGCAGACGCAGCCGCTCACCTCGAGCGTCGGCGCCGCCGAAGGCGGATCGATCCTGGCCACCGCGCCGGCAAACAGCCGGCCGGAACCACCGCCGTCAAACCACCCGGCCGCATCCTCGCCGAGCTCCACGGAAGCACGCAGCGCCACAGGTGGCGACGCGCCGGCCGTGACCCGCACGGCCCGCTCCAGGCCCAGATCGGGCCCGGGAAGCACCCCCGCCGCCACACGACTCCACAGCAAGGCGCGCCACCACGCCCTCCACCACAACTGCACTGTGGCCGGACATCCGCGCCGCTGCACCGGCCCGTCGCTCCGCCACCGCCGCCCACGAGCCGCCAGCACCGCACCCACGCAAACCACTGGGAGCCCGCGCTCCGGCGGCTGCGATGCGGGAGAGGGGCGGGGGGAGGCGTTAGTGGCGGTGGCTACGGTTCCCCCGAGTCGCCAGAGCTAGGCGACGGGGGGGGGGGGGGGGCTCCCCCTCTGTTTCTGTATGAACAAAATTCGACCCTAATCTGTCATCTTTACTGTTCCATTTCTCAAGGTTCATGCATCATCCATCTATCACCAGGGGGAAGCAATTGTTTGATTGATAGAAACGACAAAGTTACACTACACCGAGCAACATGCAGTGAACTAGGAGAGGAGCTAATGTCCATGTGTTGTGGTGATTGGCAGCTAACCTAGTATCTCTCTCCTACTGGGGAATTGGATTAGGATTACATTAAGCCAAATTAAAGTTGTGCTAACGTGGACTCCTGACTTCCCCACATGATTCTTCTCGTCTTTCAAAGGAAGGTGAATGTAGATCCAGATGCTTTCCCCCTCTCTGCAGCCACAACTAATTTAGTAGTATCTAGCAGTACTGTCCCAAAGTTAAGTGTACTAGGAATAATTGCGCGGCGACACGCCGCGCCCGTGCGGTCAAATTTAAATTTGCAAATGTCCTTATTTAAGAAGTGTGCATATGTGAAAATCATTGAAATGCAAGGAGAGCTTACGTTCGGAGTTCAGATATCGAAAAATGCCGTGTGGTAAAATTAAAATTTGGAAATGTCCTTTCTTAAGAAGTATGGAAATTTGGATTTTTTTTTGAATTTGTTTAGATGTTTAATTTAGTGCAATAATTAGAGGGAATACAATATATGAGAATTTTTTAAATTTATTTTATATCCAATTTATAATTGGAGGATATGTTTTTTTAAAATAATGTTTAGAGGAAATGCATTTGGATTTTTCTTGAAATATTGACCAAATTGGAATTTTTAAATATTCTCGTTGGTTGACATAAATAGCATATGTTATTAATTTTTTTCTTCTGAAAACATGTCTTTTTTCCTATCGTAAGTAGCTAGTATTTATTTTCCTGATCATTTGCATATGTTATTTATATTTTTCAAATTCAATCCATAATTAAAGGATATGAATTTGTATTTTTTTTGCAAATAATATTTAGAGGAAGTGCATTTGGATTTTCTTGAAGTATTGGCCAAATCGGAATTTGAAGACATGTTTGTTACAAATAGCATATGTTATTTTTTTTTTTCTGAAAACATGTCTTTTTTCCTGTTATAAGTAGCTAATATTTATTTTCCTGATCATTTGCATATGTTATTTATATTTTTCAAATTCAATCCATAATTAAAGGATATGAATTTGTATTTTTTTTGCAAATAATATTTAGAGGAAGTGCATTTGGATTTTCTTGAAGTATTGATCAAATCGGAATTTGAAGACATGTTTTTTTTTGCCATAAGTAGATAGAATTTATTTCTTCTGATCGTTCGGTTGTGTTATGCATATTTTTCCGGCTCGTATGATGTAATCAAATATTACCATTTGGAAATTATTGTGTTTGATTTTTTAAAATCCATTTTTTGAGGGGAGAGTTTGAAAATATGTTAAATCTGAAAATGTCGACATTTATAAATTGGGTATACTTGACAATCGTTGGAATGCAAAAAGAGTTTGTGTTTGGAAATTGTCTACATTTCGAAAATTTGTCAATTTGGAAAGTTATGTAGGTTTGAAAATATTTTAACGCTAGTAGTATGCTTGAATTTGAAAGACAGTTGAAATTGTGAAATATTCAAATTTGGATATGGCTGCTTTCGGAAGTTGTTTAGATTGCAGAATTGTTGAAATTCAAAAAATGTATATGCTGAGAATTCTTTTGAATTAGTTGAAGTGGTCAAATGGGGAAGCCATTTATGTTTGAATTGTTTGCACATTTAGTAAATGCTCAGATTTTGTAGGCATGTTCATATATTGGTAATATTTGTGAGTACCGTTGTGCGGTAAAATTCAAATTTGGAAGTGTCTTTATTTTAAAAGTATGGGGATTTGAAAACCAGTGCAATGCAAAGAGAGCGTATCTTCGAAAAATTGTTCAGATTTCGGAAAATGTCGTGTGGTTAAATTCGTAACATGTTTTTTTTGTCATAAGGAGCTAGTATTTATTTTTCTGATCGTTTGCATGTGTTATTTATATTTTTCAAATTCAATCTATAGTTCAACAATTTTCTTGAAATGTTGACTAAATTGGAATTTGAAGACATGTTTGTTTTCTTGCCATAAGTAGCTAGTATTTATTTTTTCCGATCGTTCGAATGTGTTATGCATATTTTTTTTCCGGTGGATGAAACGGGCAAATTTGAAAGGTACTTAAATTTTTTTGAATTGTTCAAGTTGAATTTTATCGTGCAGCATGAATAGTCACAATTTTTTTTGTGGCCAATTTGATATATTGATAGATTGTATTGTCGTAGTGGGTATATTTAAATTTAAATTTATTGATTTTACATCATTTAACAGGGGGAAATTTTTTTTTGGAAAAAGGGAAAAAATCTGACGCGTGGGCCTTCCGTGACGTCATGATGACGTCACGGTGGCCGGATCTGGACGGAAGCTCCCGCGGCGGCGTAAGCGACGCCGGCGTCGCGCCACTGCGGCCTAGGACACGTGGGTGCACGCGACGGACGCGCACGGACGCGGGGAGCCTGTAGGTGGCGGCGCCGCCCATTTTGGGTCGCCGGAGCGGCCGCGGCGGCGTGCGGAGGCGGCGGAGGGCAGGGAGCGCGGCGGCGTTGATTACGGCGAACTTGCAGCGTCCCGGCGGCCGATCTACGGCGAGGAGGTGGAGTAGTTGGCGGCGGAGCTCGTCGAGTGCTGGGATCTGAGCGGAGAGGCCTGCAGCGACGGCGCGTTGCGTCGGCGACCGCGGCGAGCTGCGGCGCCGCGCGGGAAGTAGGAGGGAGGGGGGGGGGAAGTGTCGACGGTTTTGCGCTGAGGTCCTTACGTTTTCCAGCATTTGCAAAAAAGTCCTTCGCTTCGTAATGTTGTGGACCACAGAGTAGACGCTGGATTTGCGAGGGTTGTTTTTAGAAAAGCATCAAGAAGGAGCTAATGCGAGCCGTTGGATCAAGTTTGGACGGCGCGGAGTGCCTCGCGCACTGTAGAAGTGCAACACTGTTGTTAGAATAGTGCGGGGGACGACGCGGCTGAATCTAGTCCGTCCATTCCGCGATCGGACGGCGCAAAAAAGGGGGCGACGTGGAGGCTTCGAGCGGAGGGCTAACCCAGTGAGCTTTGATATATTGATTGATGTACTGTATGACAAATATGAAGATTAGAGGTACACGTCAGCTTTCAGTTTAGTTTTTCGTCTTGAGTTTTTAAAGGACTTGGAACTTTTTGAGTCTTTTCTATCCTGATTTGAAATGGGTTATTCTTTAAGCTGTGTTTGGTATACCTTTTCGGCAGTCCCCACTAAAGATTGTGGACAACTTGCAAGGCTGAAATTAGTTCAATTAGAGTTTCGACAAGATGACAAGTGTAGAGCATCGTATGTATTTGACATATGCCGAAATATTGTCCAAATTAATATGAGTTTTTACTATACCAGATATATCAAGCAGCAAGACTGCAAAAGAAATATTGTCTAAAGAGTGAAAGGCACCGGAGGTCACGAAGTTGCGCAGAAAGAAAGTATTGGTCACCAAGTTGCGAAACGTCAATTCTTGATCACAAAGTTGTGGATTTGTCAAACTTTGGTCATTCCGTCACGGCGGGCGTTAAGTCGATGACGTGGCAGTCTTTTTTTTACGAAAGACCCCTTAAACTTTTGTTTTTTCTGATTGTTAGGTCCTTTACAATATTTACTTTTTTCCTTCACCGCCGACGACGAGGCAGGTGGACTGGACGCCATCACCGGAGGCGACCGAGCTGCCTAACCCAATCTACATCGACCGGCTGACGCAGCGCGGCCGCCGCGCCCCCAGCTCCCTCCGACCGACCGCGTCCCTGCGTCCTCCTCCTTCCTGCAAGCTGCATCCACGGTGAGGACCAACCGCGACGGCACGGCGCGGAGGCGGCGGGATCTGGGCCGGCGTCGCACAGGGGAGGAGGGAGGGGCTCCGGCCGGCCATGGAGGAGACGAGGTGCCGGAATCGACTGAAGGTTGCAGCTGTGTTCAAATATCTGAGAGAGACCCCTTCGATCCGGTGCCGCCGCGACGGATTTGGAGCGGTTGCAGCAGGTACTTGAGCCATCTGTGGCCACTTTGGGCATGTGGTTGGGCGGATTTGCAGCGGAATCGGAGACCCAAGTGGAGGCCTCCGCCGTCACCGCTGCCCTACGTCATCTGGCGCCGGATGTTGCGCTCCAGGGCGATGTGGTGTCCATCGACGCTGTGGGGCGGGCGCCGGTGACGCGCAGCTCGGCGCGGTCGCGCTCCGACTCGAAGCTGTGCTGCGCCAGCGCGACGGCGACCCCGACGCGTTCGTCGTTGACTTCTGTGGCCATGGGCGCCGGCGTGGGCGGCGTGCTCGCGGCGATGATGTTCTTCAAGGGAGCCGACGGGCGGACGCGGTGCACGGCCTAGGAGGCGCTGGCTTTTGTGGCCGGGAGCGTCGGGAACGACTGGGGCGGCCGGCCACCTGCGTCGCCGGCGGTGCGGCGGTTAAGCCGTGGACGGACGCACGGCCATTGAAGCCGCGTCCGGTCTCGCACTCGCTGTTTGCGACTCGTGGGACTACCCTTTAAATCCCACTATATTTTGCCTTTGTGTTACTGGGATAACTGATTAGTGGAGGTAGAGCAACAGGAGCTGGCTGGTTCAGATCACAGCGAGGAGTATTTTGAGAATGCGGAGGCTCCGGTGACCGGAGAATCCGATCCCGATGCTGATTTGAGTTCCTGAGGCTGATTTAATTATTTGGGAACCAAAAAACGAAAAAGGTAAATATCTAAAAGGACCTAGCAATTAGAAGGAACAAAAGTTTAAGGGGTCTTTTGTAAAAAAACAGACTGCCACGTCATCGACTTAACGCCCGCCGTGACGGAATGACCAAAGTTTGACAAATCCACAACTTTGTGATCAAGAATTGACGTTTCGCAACTTGGTGACCAATACTTCCTTTCTGCGCAACTTCGTGACCTCCGGTGCCTTTCACTCTTGTCTAAATTTATATGAGTTCTTATTGTACCACCTATATCAAGCAGGTAATGACTGAAAGTCAGGTTTGTGCAAGTAATGGCTAAAAAATTCAGGTTGTGCAAGAACACATTAGTCGATTAGTTCACAAAAAGAATTAGCGGTGGGAACTGTTTTTCACTTCATAATGCTGAGACTATCTGATACATTGCCATTGTAAAGTACTTTGTACATTTGAGGGGAATTCCATTTGTTTCATTCAACTTTTAAAATTAGACTACAATACATTCAGAACTCTCGTCACATTTGCGCTATGCTTATGCTGAACAATACTCAGTAACAACATTTTCAAGTGCCAAATAGATTATTTATTGGATAACAAACAAACCACAAAATACACTTGAAATTTATACATAAACCGCTGCACGGATGCTGACTAAATAATTTCCACAAACCAAAGTAGTGAAAGGGTAAACCCTTTCCTTCCTGGCAATGCCATTCAAAAAACGAAGCTGGCCAGGGCTGATGGTACACATGAATACATGATCAAATTCATAAACCTATCCAAGAGCCTAATGAGAAGAGCATTGATCACTTTGAACAGATAAGAGCCGCGCGCTGAATCAGGAAAGGATGGCGTCCCAATCGATCTCAAGCGACGGGTACTTGCGCAGCATGAAGTTTTCAGACTCATCCCATGGAGCCTCCGAGAAATCGAGAAGCTGCATCTCCGGGACAACGTCGGAGGAATCCGTCGAGGACACCTCGCCGTCCGCCGCCGACGAGGTCTCGGAGCCCGAGCTGGCTGTCTCGCTCTTGACCTCCGGGATAGAGCTCCGCGTCGGCGTCGCACTGCTTATCTGGCTCTGCTGCGGCGGGTCCGCCGCCCCGTAGCAGATGGCGCGGAGCTTGGCGTCGATCGCGGCGTCGAGCGGCGGGCCGTGGTGCTTGCCGCCGCGCCTGAGCTCGGGGAAGTTGAGCCTGGCGGAGTCGCCGCGGAGCCGGAACGCGGCGGCGTCGTAGGCCTGCGCGGCCTCCTCGGCGGTGTCGAAGGTGCCGAGCCAGAGGCGGGTGCGGTTGCGCGGCAGGCGGATCTCGGCGACCCACTTCCCCCAATGCCGCTGCCGCACGCCGCGGTACAGCTTGGTTGCCGCCGGACGCGCCGGGATCGCTGCTGCCACGCCGTGCCGCTTCATCGGATGCCCGACCGCTGCCATGGCCGCGGCCGGCGCCCGGCGCACGTGGTGGTGCAGCTGCGCCTGGAGCTGGAGGATTTGCGCGGGAGTGAGGTAGCTGGCGCCACGAAGGAAGCTCGCGCTCTGCTCCACGCCGTGGCAGGGGTAGGAGTAGGAGATGGCCGGAGCTGCGCCTTGCGCCATCGACGGAGCTGGCGCCTGCATTACCTGATCTCTGCTGTCCACCATGTGATACATCGCCGCAGGAAGCTCGGACGTATACGTGCGCCAATCAACCGTCGTCGCCATGATATATTGTTGGATCAAGAAACCAAGCTGATGCAGAGACAAAGAAACAGAGGAACGGAACGCTGACGATTTGGAAGAGGGATTGAGTTGAGTAGAGTTGGTAATGAAGGATGAATTTGACGATTTGGTAAGACAAGAAGAACTGGGTGCGAGTTGTTGAGCTGAGCAGCGGATCGAGTGCTTGATTTGGTGAGCGAGAGCAGCCATCGCCGGGCTCTTTTATAAGCGCGCCGTGAAGCAGGTTCAGGCCAACTGTCGGGGCGTCTTCACGCAGGGATAAGCTTGCCCAGGCAGGTGCCGGTTGAAATGGTGGACAGCTGCCGGCTGGCGATTGGCTGAGGAGTGGTTTTTGACCTGGTAAAGTCCAGATCTAGCTGTCACATGACTGTCCATCAAGTGAGTCAGCACCATCTACGCGGCAATTTGAGTGCTACGGTCTCCGAGCACTCTCCGATAGATTTTTTTCCGGCTAACAAGATCCTGGGATTTGCATAGACATGGGTGTATCGTACTGTACTGTACTGTACTTGTATATTTGTGTGGCGATACAAACAATACTGGGAGGTGGAGATGGTGACGCAACTTGCCAGTGTATTTCTTGATTGATGACGAACTCATGCTTTATGGGTGATGGCTCACGGCTTGGACACTTTGTGGCGAATTCTCTCCTCTTATCCTGTAGTTTTGGAAAATGAGTGCAAAACAGTGATCATCTTTATTTCCTTCCAGAAAGATGTTCCTTGCTCTTCCGGGAAGAAAGGACATGTAGATATAGTACATATGGTAGCGACATGCGAGTGAATTTTTATTTGCGGAGCTCCGGTACAATCTCTTGTGTTCGATTTTTTTTAAATGAAACATTTTAAATAAAAAAATCTACGCGTATTACGAATGTACGAAATTTTCACAGAAAACATTTCTGATCGTAGGATGTAGAGCAGGGACAAATTTGCAGTGCCCTTGTTGGCCACCGTTTTTTGGGCCCTCCTGCACACGGAACAACGCAAAATTACCCGTCATGAAAAATAAATTCAAATAAAAAGTGGGTGTCAAAGTCTCGAAGAATCACTAGTACAGAAACGGCTATTAGTGGCGCACGGTTTTGGGATTCTGTGGCGCACCCCCAGGTTTGCTGGGTGCGCCACAGAATTCTCCACTAAAATTATTTCTGTGGCGCACCCAGTGCAGTGCGCCACAGAAATAGCTCGGCAGCACCCCTATACAGAGGCATTCTGTGGCGCACTGTTTCTTGGTGCGCCACAGAAAGTGGTGCGCCACAAAAAAAAAGCATGCGCCACAGATATATTAAACAGAAATACCGGTATTTTTTCCATTTTGCTGTACAAATACAGGTATATACAGGATTTATACAGGTTTATACAGAAATACAGGAATATTTGACAGGTATATAAACAGACAAACACATTAATCAATATGTCATCACACATATTACTTAGTGCCCGATCGAGATACGTATATACACATAGTCACAAAAGTGCCGAATGTTTCATCATTTCACACTACACATTACAAATCAAGTGTTCGCCGCCTAACTATGATCAAATGTAGTACACATCAGCGATAATGGTGAGCAAGAGCGCGCGGGAGCATGCATGATCATGGAGTCCTCTTCTTGAGCGGCGCCGGGAACGGTAGAAAGCCTTCTTTCGTCTTCCACTCCTGGTGTCATTCTGTGCCTCTAGTCGTTCTTCGATATCCCTCTGACACAACCCTGAAGATGGATTGGGATATATATTGGTTAGTGATATAAATAGAGTATAATTTATTCATCTAAGTAGAGAGGCAAGACAATCAATCAATTGTCATGGTTGGAAATCATATGGCTATCCTATTTGGGTTTCATAGCATAGCATATATATAATATATAACCCTACACATGCACTTCTATAATACCTCTGGGGTAGTGGAAGGACCCTGATTTGCGAATGACATCTTCGAGGATGATCGTTGCCAACTGCAGCCGGATGCGATGGAAGTCTGTTCTGTAATCAGCATCGGTGAGAGCATCCGCGCTTTTGGTGTATTCTGCGAGACCAGATGGAATCTTCGTTTTCTCGACATCCCGGACAATCGATTTAATGTGATGGAGGGCGTAGTAGGCCTCCTTCACGCTGCCATCCAGTTGCTTGACGCAATGGAATCCGGTCCCATGCTGGAACTTGTGTGTGTTCTCATCCGTGAAGAATTCCGCCTTCTTATGGAAGGGGCCGCCCTTTTGGGCATAGGCCTCGAGAGCGTCATCGAGAACACCCTTTATTCTGGTGTATCGTCTCGGCGTGGATTTATTCCCCGAGTCCAAATAAGTGGCAATGGACCACCTCGGGGATACGCAGATGAGTGCGCAGTACTTGTCCCTGCTCAACACAATTGAAGAAGGATCAGCGATGGAAGAAATGTAGAAGAAGGCATAAGATACGACTGTGGCGAGCTGATGTGTACTTACTCGAAAAAGAAAGGCAGAAGAAGGACGTTCTTCCTCTTGTTGGCCAGCATGACCCTTACGAGGTACTCCATGGCCGTTTCCCGTGTCTTTGATCCTTCCACCAGATGGCTGTCGCGCATGTAGTAGGGATCCACTATCGCGACGTACGGGGTATCATCTCTCCTGATCTTCATCGCCACATCGAGCGCATATAGGCGGACCATGTTATAGTCCAGCCGTTGAGTGTGAAAGAGTTTGAAGATGTCCTCGTACGCTATGAAGAACACATCCGCGGGGTCTTCCTGGACGAAGTCCACCAGCTCCTTTGGCACCTTGACCGCGAACGCCGGGTAACTCGGTGCTTGTCTTTAAGAAGGAGCTCTCTAGATGCAAGATAGATTCCTGCAAGGCAATCATGGGTCCTTCTGCAAGGCGGAGCAAGTCCCCAGACAAGATAGGTTTACCAGCTCATGAACTCGGGGAAGCCATCCGCACGGGGTGGAATCGTGTCTTCAAGACCCCGGATCTTAGGAGCTGGCTGGCTCGCAGAGGTGGAGGATCCTTTTCTCTTCCTGTGCTTCTTGTTCTTCATCTCTGTGGATTGTGGGGGTGAAGTGAACCCCGCTTTAACAGTTTCTTTGAGTGTGTTAGGGCTGAAAATGTTACCCGGTTGAGCTTGATGATCTTCGGCATTCGGAGGCGTGTCGGTGAAGGCCAGGCGTTGTGTGCATGAAGTGGGACGAGCAGGTTGACCGCGGTGGTCGCGGAAGGGTTCTTCATCCACAGAGGCATGTACATACCATCCATGCAGGCGCCAGTGTTGATGTAGTCATCGACGTTGACATCATTCTCCTCCTCCTCATTGTCGTCGTTGCCACCAAGTTGAGGTGCAACGGCTTTGTCCTAAACATAAACAATAGCACATCCGTTAGTCGGGAAAGTCGGAAAGTCGGGGAATTCGGAAAGTCAGAACTAACCTTGGACGGTTGCGGTGAAGACGTTCCCAACAACTGTTTGTGGCGGTTGGTGGCGGCGACGACCGGCGGTAGCTTCCGGCCGGTGGTGGCGGCGACCGGCGGTAGCTTCCGGCCGGTGGTGGCGGCGACCGGCGGTTCGTTCTGGGTGGTGGCGACGGCTGCTTGTGGCGCCGGTTCATCCGCAACAGCTTTTTGTCGCTGCCTCGGCGGGGGCCGAATGACCGGGGGGCGGGGCCTCGAGGTGGCGCCGCCGGTGCGCCTGACCCCATGAAGAACATCCCCAAGACGAATCTGGGTCTTCGGCCATTCCATCATCCACTTCCCGCATTCGCCAAGCTTCATGTGTTTCTCGGCTCCCGGAGGTTGCGTGGGGGGGTCGATGTCACGGAACTCAGGCAGTACCTCGCTCACATTGACTTTCATCACGGCCTCGCTCATTCGGGTGTTGTGCATATCGCGGGTCAAAGGTTGTATGATCTTGGCCGTTGCGACTTCCTTCAACTCGCCGCCGGCCCCCACCCTATGCAGGAGTATGCAAGGCATGTCCTGGGAGTCAACACATGTTGGGCACCATGCATGAGATATGGCAGTCATCAAAGGCATATATAGTCATAGAAGATGTCGCGGACTAACTAATTAGTTACCTTGGTGATGGCGTCGAGCTCGGCTAATGTCGAGACAAGGGCGCCGATGCCGGCGGCCGGCCTATCATTCTCCGGCCGCTCGTGCGCATTATCATTATTCTCCGGCCTTGGTGTATGTTGATCCACGACAGGGGGCACCGTTGGGGTCACCAGGACTGGCGACACGTTATTGCTGGAGGTGCTGCCGGCGTAGCTGGGCACGTGTATCGGCCCCTGTCGACCTCCGCATTCCAAGCAGCTAACCCCTCCATCAAGCCAGGGGGTAAGAAACTCCGGAGCTGCTCTTCCACCTTCTCGGCCACTAGCTTGTCCACCATGCTGGAGTCCACCTTTTCTTTCTCTAGTGTCTCCAGCTTCTTCCTTAGCTCGAGAACCTCGGCTTTATCTTTAGCCGGCTTCCTCCTCTCCTTTTTCTTCTCGGGATCCGTGCTGTAGTACTCGATGAACTTCATCGCCGTACCAAAGCCGGTCACACGGCCAGCTGACGTCGGCGGCTTTGACTTGTCCCTCCCCTTGTAAACGTTCATCGCCCGGTTGAAAGTCGTGTCCCACGGGCCGGCCTGAGCCTCCTGGGACGACGGCCTCAGCCTCAGCCTTCAACTCAGCCTCCTGCGGACAAAGGAAATAAACGTGAACCCATGTAGAAATCAACGCAAATGGACTTTGAGATATCCGCGGTAATTAAGTTCCTTACCAGCGTTTTCTCGAAATCCAGCACATCTTGATAGTCGGTAACGAATTCCCCCGTCCCCGGCTTCAGATAGTAGCGGGACCGAACAAAGTTCCTAACTTGCTCGTCCGTGATTTTATGCCACATGTTCTCTTTCCCAAGTCTCGCAACCTCGGCATCCTCCTTGTCCCAAACGGGCTGTTTTCCTGCGTAACCGCCGCTTCCCAAACGGTGGTTACCTAAGTTCAGTGCCCGCATCTTCTTCCCCCACTCGGTCCATTTTTGAGCCTCCGGAGATTGCAAGGACAACTTGAATGCCTCGAACTCTTCTATGTCGATGTACGGCTCTTTGGCACTGATCTCCGCCCAGCTAAGACCCTTGTCAATCTTCGCCTTCACCCGGCCTCTCCAGCTGGTCAAGGCGGTGCTCATCTTCGTGATGGCGTAGTTGTCCACCTTTTTGTTTCCATCATCCGGGAAATTGTATCGTTGGTGAAGCTTCTTGAGGAGGTCTCCGCAAAGCCTCATTCTCCTTGCTCCTGAGGTCATACGTGTGATCGGCACGGTTTCCCGGAGGATGCACCCTAGTTGCATGCTGTACCCGCTTGCGGTGTTCCTAGGCTCCTGTGGTTGGCCACTTAAGGAGACCTTAGTGAACGTGTCTGTGATGGGGGCCACCGCTTGCGGTGTCCGGTCCTTCCTCGGCTTCTTATGCCTCTTAGCGGTCGGGTTACTACCACCACCGCCATCCGTGTGGTCGCCACCACCGCCATCCGTGTGGTCGCCACCCCCGACATCCGTGTGGTCGCCGCCCTCGGTGGTGGTGGTTGCGTCCCCATCTCCGTCGGTGTCCTCCGCATCCTCCGCATCCTCCATCTCTAACAGAAAGTCACCATCGCCGTCACGAGCCAGTTCGGCGGCCTCCGCATCCTCCATCTCCGGGTTCACTTCCCAGAACGGCTTGTTCTTTTCTCTAGCTTGTTCTTCGACGCTCATGTGCTTAGAAGGGCCGGCCTCGGAGGACATGTTTGCACTGCATTGAAAAAGAGGAAAAAAGTTAGTACAACAAATATAACAAAACCATCACTTAATTTAGTACTAAGATACCCCGGCCCATGCATTAGCCGCAATACCCCATATGTCCTATTTTTAGCAAAGTCATGCTAAATTTCACGAAAAAATTTGGCATGACCTTTGCTAAAAATAGGACATATGGAGTACCCGAATTTGCCGGAACGGAAGTTAATCGACGTTCCGGCAATCTCAAGGGCCTCACGGGGTACCTGCAAACATTTCACAAATAATATCCACAACTCCGGCCGGCATCTCCACGACACGATGGTCGGAGCACAAACAACCACGACACGATGGTCGTGGACACATATCCTCATGCACATACATCACCACATCCACATCGAGGGAGAGAGGAACTACCTCGGGTAGGGAAGGGAGGCTCGGGTCCGAGATCGGCGTGGTGGAGGTGCTCCTCGTGGTGCTGCAATAAATTAACAAAACCAATAAATTAACATTTTTTCATCTCAACTAACAGCAACCAGCACTAAAACCTATCTTCACTCATGTTAACACATAGCATTTCTAGGCCTTTCCCATTTGATTAAATCTTGAAAATTTGGGAAATGCACCTTTATAGATCTCATCTACTCCATCTCATCTTCCTTATCAAATCAAGTTTGAAAGGATTTGAAATAGTTTGCTTAATTATCCATGATGGTTTTGGGAGCTAATCAAACCAGTGACCATTAGTGAAATAATCAAAATACTTAGCAGCAACTAACACAAAGTGGGCAGCAACACAAATACTTAGCATGGCATTGTTGATATGTAAGTGAGTAAATAGATCTACAAAGTGGGCAGCAACACAAACCAGTGAGTAAACCCTTGATGTCCACACCTATATCCTATGTTTCTAATGAAATCTCTATGCAATTATAAAATCAGTGGACTATCCTTTATATCAAACACCCTTTTGTGCAGTAAATATCCTTTTGCATGATCTTTGCCATTGACTCAAAAGGGAACTACAGGCAGGAAATTACCAGGATGTTTGTGTGCATTTCGAAATTAAAAAAATGAAGCAACCTGCAAGAATGTTTGTGCAAATGAAATTACCAGGAACACTACAGGCAGCAAGTGCAAGTAAGCAACACTACAAGCACAAGCAACACTACAGGCAGCAAGTAATCCAGTGCTTCACAAATGCACAAGCTAATTATCATGTCCAGCAAGTATCATAATGCATTAGTTACAGTTAGTTAATTACGACTAGTACTACTACTACCAATACTACCACCACCAACCCCACATTGATGTACCACCAAGCTCCTCCTCCTGATAAGCCACCATCACCACACAGCCACCAGTCATGTAGCAGCAGCAGCACATTAGGCAGGGTGGACATGCTTGTTGTTGCATTAGAGAAGCATATCATGTCCAGCAAGTACAAGCAACACTACATCTTGCTAGATTCAGAGACAACTTAAGCCAGAACTTCTACCCACTTCAGAGGCAACAAGCACCAAATCAAGCAAGCAGGCACCACAGGGGAATTTCTACAAACACCTTCGGGGCAGCAGTTCGGTAGGGAGGAGGAGGGGGAAAGGGGAAGCACCTGGGGGAGGGAAGGGAGGGGAGGTCGTCGAGCGCGGTGTAGAGGTCGTCGCCGGTGCGGAGGGAAGGGAGGTGCGAGGGCGGAGGTCTTCGTCGGCGGCGCCACGCGGGGGCCGAGCGTGCGGTTGGGCAGGGGCGTTGCAGGGGTGGCGGTGGAGGTGCTCCTGGCCGTCGGTGGCGGGGTGGCGGTGGAGGTGCTCGTCGAGCGCGCGGGCAGGAGCTGCCGGCAGCGAGGACGCGGTGGTGGTCGAGGAAGCGCGCGGTTCTACACTTAGCGAAATTTCGGATGGAGAAGAGAGGCAGCGCGGGGTGGCCCACATGTAATAGATCGAAGGATTTCTGTGGCGCACCCTTTAATCGGTGCGCCACAGAATTATGCGATTCTGTGGCGCACCCTTTAATCCGTGCGCCACAGAATTATGAGGTTCTGTGGCGCACCAATTCCGCGGTGCGCCACAGAATAGATTCTGTGGCGCACCCTTAACGCGGTGCGCCACAGAATTGTAACGCCAGATTTAGTTCAAAATCAACTGATACTATTATGGTACAAAATCCTGGCTGTCCCATTTTTTTTCTTTTTTTTCTTAAAATATTTTTGGTTAAATTTGGTTACAAAATTCACACAATGTCTCACACATATTCAATTCATTTAATACACACAATGTCTCATACATATTTAGTTCATTGAATACATAACTCTTGCATTGTCTCACACCAAATGTCTCATACACAAAAAAGTCTCTTCTTCGTCTCGGTTCCGCGAGCTAGCTTCTCTTCTTTCCCTTCTTCACGGTTGAAAACTTTAGGCCGGCGACCTTGAGATTTCTTCGCGTGAACGGACAACCTTTAGTAGGTAGGGAGGTCTTCCTTCTTTGTGTACTAGTAGTAGGCATGTCGAAGAACTTGTCGAATTCCTCCTCGATCTTTGGCTCGTTGTCCAAGTCTTGCTCGGTGGCGCCTCCTTCCATTCCGATGATGCTCCTCTTGCCCCTCCTCACGACAACACGGCTAGGCTTTGACGGGTCGGTAATGAAGAAGCATTGCTCAACTTGGCTAGCGAGTACCCATGGCTCATTTTTCGCGGAGGCGTTCTTCGATTTGGCATCGGGTATTACCATGGTGGTGAAATACCGGCCTTCTTTGACGACGTCCTTGGCCCATCTTACACGGAACATTGGCACCGACTCTCCACAGTAGTTGAGGTCCCATATCTCCTCAATCCTTCCGAAGTATCTTTGCTTGACAGTAGCCTCGTCATCGCCGTAGGATAGCATAGTTACTCCTGAGTTTTGATATTCGCTATTCTTGTCCTTTTCCTCGGTGTAGAATCTGTAGCCGTTGATGTCGTACGCCTGATAGGTCTTTACGTTGTGCGAGGGACCCCGTGATAAGGAGAATATGAGTCTTTCATCTTCCGTAGATGGCGTTTTGCTCTTTGCTAGCTCCAGTTGCTTTTGCTTGAACCAACGCGTGAAGCTAGAGTTGTGCGCTCTGGTTACGTCTCCCTTCTTCCTCGGCCGGCCCAGGTTGATGTAATGTTGCTCGAGTAAGCATTTGTGCTCTTCCACCCAAGTTTCGATCAATTGTAAGTGTTGTAGCGCGACCCGGTGAGCCCTGTCGAAGTCGTCCTTTCGACCCTGCATGCTGACAAAGATTGAGCTGGTGCCGTCTCGGTGACCATATCCCTGGAGCCTGCCGAAGTGTTTCCTCCTGGGCAGACCAACATGCTGGTTCTCGGTGCTTAGATAATTCTGGCAGAAGGAGATGCACTCGTAGGTTAGAAAGCCCTTGGCCATGCTTGCGTCTGGACGGGCCCTGTTGCGAACGTATCCTTTCATGACACCGTTCATCCTTTCGAACGGCATCATGTAGTGCATGAACGTTGGCCCGAGCTGCCTGATGTCATCAACGACATGGAGAAGGAGATGCACGCAGATATCAAAGAATGCTGGCGGGAAGTAAATCTCGAGCTCGCATAGTATCAGCACGATCTCTTCCTGTAGCCTGTCGAGCTGCTTCACGCCGATCGACTTCCTGTTGATGACGTCGAAAAAATTGCAAAGGGCAAGCAGCGTATCACGGACGTGCTCGTCCATTATCCCTCGAATCGCAACGGGAAGTATCTGCGTCAACAGCACGTGACAGTCGTGAGACTTCATCCCGCTAAACCTCTTCTTTGTTCCGTCCAGATATCTGCTTATCAGCCCCGCGTAACCATGAGGAAATTTGACTCCTAGGAGACACCTGTAGAATTGCTCGAGCTCCTCCGGACTCATAGTGAAGCACGTAGCGGGAAGCACCACGGTGTTCTTCTTTACCCTTTTGCGGCGACCTTGAGTCCCTTCCGTCTGATCATCATCATCATCATCGTCATCACTATCGGGGATCTGAAGATCTTTCCTGACACCAAGCCATTTCAGATCGTATCTTGCTTTCGTCCCATCCTTGGACTTTTCCGGCATGTTGGAAAGAGTGCCAAGCAGAGCCTCGGTGACATTCTTCGTAATGTGCATCATATCGAGGCTATGTGGCGTCTTGAGGACCTTCCAGTACTCCAAGTCGTGGAAAACAGACCTCGCTTTCCATACACCCAGCAGCGGATCTACCTTCGGTCGTTTCTTTCCCGGCGCGGGGCACTCCTCCCAATTTTTCAACAGCTCGTCGATTTCTGTGCCGCTCCTCGGGCTCGGGGCTTCTTCGATCTCGTCCTTACCATTGAACAGTTCACCGCGTTTTCTCCACGGGTGATCCATGCGAAGCCACCTTCGAGCCCCTGGGTACACGGTTTTCGAAGACCCGGGATTCCTTGGTAGCTGGAGATGCGGGGTCTTATCCATGCACCTGACACATGCGCAGAATCCGTGGCCTACCTGGGCCGATACATATGAGCAACCAGGATAGTCCTGCACCGTCGTGAGCAACGCGGCTCTCATGTCGAAATAATCTCCAGTGTAGGCATCCCACGTACGGGCTGGCGTCTCCCACAACGTGGCTAACTCCTCTTTCAACAGCGCGAGATACAGATGTATGTGGACACCTGCTTGTTTCGGCCCCTGAATGAGAATACTCATGTGTATGTACCTTTGCTTCGTGCACAACCACGGGGGAAGGTTGTAAGGCCATACAAACACGGGCCAGGTGCTATGCGTGCTACTCTGGTTGCCGAACGGATTGAGTCCATCGGTGCTCATACCGAGCCTGACGTTCCTTGCGTCGCCTCCGAAATTTCCGACGGCGTCCAACTCTTGCCACTGGCTAGCGTCTGAAGGGTGTGTAAGGATCCTGCCCTTCTCCGGATCTTCTTCGGGCTTCTCCCTTTCCGCGTGCCATTGCATGAGCTTTGCTTCCTTAGGGTCCACGAAGTACCGCTGCAGACGGGGAGTGATAGGAAAGTACCATACCACTTTTCGAGGAACTTTCTTCCCACGGCTCTTGTACCGTCCTTGGCCGCACACCGGACATGTGGTTCTGTCCTCGTACTCGCCCCGATAAATTGTGCAATCATTGATGCAGGCGTGGTATTTAACGTGCGGTAGGTCAAGAGGGCACACGACTTTCTTGGCCTCCTCGATACTTGTTGGCAATGTGTTCCCCTCGGGAAGACGCTCGTGGAAGAATTGCATGCTCTTGTTGAAGCTCGCGTCGGTCCATCTGTTTCCCGACTTCATCTCCAGAGCATCAAGCGTTACTTGCAAGCGCGTATCCTGTGGCCGGCACCCAGGATACAACGGAGTCCTCCCGTCTATCTCCATTTGCGCCAGCTTGGCTTTCTCTCTAACGGTGCTCGCCTCCTTGAGGAGCAGTTCTTGAACATGAGACTCCATCAAGGCCGACATTAGCGAGCTCTGCGGCGTGTTCGCGTCTTCTCCACCACCATCTACTCCTTCATCGTGACCATGTCCGTCGGCATCTCCTTCGTCACGATCATCTTGCCCGCCCTCGTCTTCAGGCGCAACATTTGCTGTCGGCGCTTGGTTGAAGCCTTGCATGAAACCGCGCCTGAGCAGGTGTTCCTCCAATTGTCCGGAATCAGGGTCGATCCATCTCACAAGTTTGCAACTTCGACACGGACATCGTATCTGGCGCCCGTTGCACCGACTCATTTCCGCCTTCGCTTCTTCCTTGTAGTTGTTGATTCGACTGGAGCTCATCTTGATGACCATGGTCGCCTACGCGGTATACATATAGAGTATGTGTTATTAATTAGAATTAATTAACCGCAACATGCACACACACATACAAGCTTCTCATGCGGGAAGTCGGAAAGTCGGAAATGTTCGACGAAAAAATTCGGCATGACTTCCCCTAAAAGTAGGACATATGTGGTGCAAAAATTTACCGAAATGGAAATGAATCAACATTTCGGCAAACATCCATGCACCACGCCGGCGCAAGCAACAACATGCAAAGATTCATGCAAACCACACACACAAGTTTCATGCATAGATCCGTTCAACAAATAGTTTGCTTCATGCAAACCACACACACAATCGCCCGCCGACAAGTTTCTCATGCCTTTAACAAACACCCATCCAACAATACCCACCTTGTAGATCTAGATCCGTTGCCGAGACGTGACCGTGATCGATGAGAGAGAGTGTGTGGTGATGGAGGGAAAATAGTGGACAAAAAGAGAGGAGGAGAATATATATGGAGGCTTTCCCCAAGCCCTCACCAATTCTATGTCAAACAAAGTAGGTTTAACAACAAATAATGGATAATAGGATGGTCAAAATGCCATGGGAGAGAGGAGGAGCTCGAGCTAGATGCATGGGGGGAGAATGAAGAAGGTCACATGGGGAAAGTGGGTGTTGCCACCTTTTTGTGGATCTGGGCGACCATTCTGTGGCGCACGCAGCTCGGTGCGCCACAGAATGTCACCTTTCTGTGGCGCACCGTTTTGGTGCGCCACAGAAAGCTAACATTCTGTGGCGCATGGTGACTGGTGCGCCACACTTTCTGTGGCGCACCAGCGGCGGTGCGCCACAGAAATGGCCCAGATGGACCTAGGCCCAATGATTGCACGTGGGACCCACAGGATTTCTGTGGCGCATGGACACGCATGCGCCACAGAAAACCTACTTTCTGTGGCGCATGGACACCAGATGCTGGTGCACCTCCCCCCATGCGCCACAGAAATATTTCTGTGGCGCACCAATTAAGGGTGCGCCACAAAGTGTTCACCCACCTATATAGGGTTTCCCTACCAGTGAATTAACTAAATTCCAGTCGACTTTGTAAATTTGTCCATATATGTCTAAAAAAATATTCACGGTGATGTAATATTTTGTTCACTTAGTCCAAAAGGTATAAGTATATAATTTTTTCTGCTGACCTCAATGTCATCTCGATGGTTCTCAGCATCAAGTCGGATAAGGTTCTTCTTCTGGCGCTACAGTCAGTTTACATGGAAATGCACCCACATATAGTGGGAGGCACCGGAAACAGATTAACGACCAGACAAATAAAGGCGATCAAAACCAGATCATCTACTCGTCCTGCTCAATCACTGTGCGAGATCCTCCCTCCCATTCCTCTCTTTGGGCAATCAAACAGCGGCTGCAGCTGCGGCGATGGAGAAAGTGGCTTTTGGCAATGGTGATGGAGCTCCTGTCACTCACGGCGGACTGACGTGACGGCACGCGTGTTCTGGCCGCTGCGGGAGTTGTCGATGGTGCTGCTGGAAGTGGGGAGGAAGCGGGAGAGGAAGGAGAAGCTGTCAGAGTTTGGAGAGGGGAATATCCACGTGTGTGGCTCGCATTCACAGGAAGAACGAGTCGTTGAAAGCTTCTCTGTTGGAGATCTCCTAGGGTGCCTAACCACCAGATCCTGTCTTGCAATTATGCGAGCGTGGAGCGCGTATCAAGATCTGTGATCCTGTTCGTCTTGATGCTTGGTAAATATAATATCGTCGATTTTGACATCCCTATGGTCTATGTTTTGACCAGGCTGAGGAATTTGCTCCGCATATTTGGAGCTCGCAGCTAAGCATGGATTTCAGAGGAATGAAACATGGCAAACCCGGTTTGGATAAGAAAAAAACACATCGTTCCAACCAAAACCACCTCACACATTTTTTCGACAAATAGAAAATAACATGTATTGCTAAATTAATATACGTCATATATCAAGCTACCAAAGCCGGTAGCGTCAATGACAGCTAAATCAATGGCGGCTTTCTATTAGTACTATCAGGAATGCACATGATCTTAGACCAGCTTAGTAGTAGGTCCAGAAAGCAAACCATGCCGATGACCATCATCTCAGAGACACACAACGCCAAGAGAGAGAAAACAAAAACAAAAACCAAAGCGGAAAGGAGAGGCAGGCGATACTCGTCAGCCTAGTGCTGCCGTTGGCCCATCAGCAAACATGCTTGCCTTTGCAAACATCACACGATGGAGTGGAGATAATGTTCTAAACTGGAATTAGAAAATAACTGCATCCAGTTGATAATGTTACATGATGCTTATTCCATGTTAGGTTGTTCTATTCCTGTTAATTTGGTACTAACGATGGTAAGTTCCGGAATATGATTAGTTTTGCGTCTCTCAAACTTGCCATCAAGGGAGGGGGCGGCATGTTCCTGCGAGGATGGGGGCGGCATGTAACAGAGCTGTGAGGATGGGACGGCGAGGCTGGGTTGGCTGGCCGCGGCGAGAGAAAAAGGGGATCGTGATGGGATAGTGTCAAGTCAGCAGCAGCAGAGCACGAAGCAGCTTGCAGGTAATTTCTCATGTTCTTTGCCCATTTTTGTGTCAGATTTTATTAATTTTTTTATTTCACTTATTAGCATATATGTTATCATGTCTCTTTTACTGAAAAATGAATCAAATTAATGAACAGACAGTCACTGCAGAGGAAGAAATTAGATGGAGGAGCTCACACAGAGACATACAACCTGAAGGGAGGAGAGAGGAGATGTTAATGTGCTTCGACGGTGGAGGCGGCGCTTGCCCGAGGCGACATGTCCATGGTGGTCCATTCTGCTGCTCATGGAGCCGGGTGGCGTCGATGTTCAGAGGGCGGGCAGGCGAACCTTGACCAGAAGCAACGACGAAGCACCCTGGAGGTAAGTTCTCACGTTCTTTGACCATTTTGTGTCATATTTCATTTCCTTTTCTGTTTTCCATATCATTCACGTCCCTGTTAATCAGGGTTCTCTCAGTTTTTCATTACTAAAACTAAGAGCACAAAACTCTAGGGCTTGGAGGCTCAGATTTGATTTTCTTTACTAGGGCTTTGAATTCATAAGTCGTCGCGTGTGCATTTTGGCTTATTGGCAATACCCACTTTTGTGATTCAGCATTAGTCTGCTTGGCCGGAACAACATCGATCAGCGTTAGCCGAAAAGGAAAATATGTACTGTTATATTTCTCATACGTTGGTAGATAGGCCATCAGGTAGCTGGTTCTGTTGGGTATAGTTATCTATTACGGAGTGGTATCTGGTTGCATTATGTTGGGCGGTCTTAAATCAGATTTGAAGTCATTTAGATACTATATTTAACATGAATAAGTTTCTTGGCATAACCTGGATGTGCATATCATGATTTCTGTTCATTTATGATATTTTTGTAGAAGATATTGCTAATATATTATGAAACTGAATAGAGAAGAGTGGTGTGAAGCTTCTAAACTTAAGAAGTTCAGCTAAAGGGATTTTTGACTGAATTCGTGGGTTTGAAAAATTTCTGCTATATCTGGTTACAAGGTTTTGCCTGATTATGTTGTGAGAACTTTACATCCTGTAGTATTGAAGGTAATGTTGACTTTCTTTGATGTTTGCAGCTGGTTATACCTGTTAATTTGTTGGAGTCTTGTTACATACCGAAAGGTAATGGTGGCACTGACCGGTGACCTGCTTTGAGGCATTGGAGAGGTCGACCTTGGTTGCCTTTACACGGATACTTTAGTGGTGTACTTTGTCTCACGACGTAGCCACTGATTCTTCTGGCCTTGTAGTACATTTTTCTTAAATTATGAGCTTATCTAAGGAGATCAATGCATTTTAGGTAGTTTTAGAAGGTCAGGGCTTGCGGGCATATTGACTCAGCAGTGAGACATTTCAGGCATATCTGTTTTTGAGAAAGAATACAGAGTTTCAGATTGATGAAAACATTAGGCCATTCCGATTGTATCCTGTGGATATTGGAGGAATTTGAGATGTTCAATGCACTTTTAAGGATCCAAAACCGTACACAAGGAATCAGGGATGAATAATTGATTAGCATAATTAGCACAACTGCTTGTTCATCTGCTCTGTTTTGTCTTTCTGCGTGAAAAAGCATATCCTTAATTCAAAATATGAGATGTGCCACCGAATTTATTTGAACTCCCAAAAACATATGTGGGAGATCAAGGATAGGCTATGTTCATGGGAGGTACAGAGATTTGTACTCCTTTGCTGCTTATTAGGCCAACCTTTATGATGCTTTTGGAGAGATGGAGATAAATAGAACATCATGTCTAAATACAAAAATGGAGCGTGTCAGCGTGTGTGAGTGATTGTCTCACGCTGTCACACATATGTTTATTTCTACAGATGGTCACAAACAGATTCCTTGTGCCACCGACAACAGTTCATTTTATTTATGCCTTTTTTTGTTCTAAACTGAATTGGGGTGCCACCGACAACAACACAAAAAATATCGATTAGCTGGTCTTCTAGGCTGGCGAAATCTTCGCAGATGACTATGCCTAGATCTTCATGGCCACCACCCACTCCTTGCCGCTGAGGCTCAGCTAGACCATGTGTCTTCAATGAGGTATCCAAATCCGTCACTGCATTACTAAATTTGACATGCTCCCATCTTGGTATGTGACAACTTAATTATCACGAGGGTGATGACAAAGGATAATCCTCCTGCTTCCCAGGGAGTCACAACCATTGGTGGAGATCTTTGTGCATTTGCTTTATGTCACTGCCAAAGATAACTTATAGTATCAGAGGAGGCTGTTTATGATCACATAAAATAAATACAGTACGTGAGTACATTAGACCGCGCTAGTGTTGAGTTATTGTTTTATGATATAAGAAGTAATTGTCCGTTGACAACTTATGACTTTCGAATGCTATTTCCTTCATTTCAGGGAAATCAAGGTGCACAGAAAGAAAGTTAAAAATGCCTTTGGTAAGAAAAACAAGGATCTTGCAGAAAGATTGCTGAATGGGCCACCAATGTACAAACTCGATAGGCTTATCATTGAAAGGTGCCGAGTGAGTTTAAGATGATTATTTGGGGGGATACAAACTGTGTTATCTCTATATAACATGATCCATCTTTTTTTCTTCTCATTGTTGTTGTGCAAATATCCAGATTTTATTGATGCCCTTAGAGACCTGGATGATTGTGAAATAATAAATACTAGAAGGGATTGGCGCGCTTTGCTGCGCTCGTTGAACTGATATGATAATATGTTGAAGATAGTATTGCATTTTACTGTGATCCATCATTCGAACTCTCTGTCTAAAATACTGACAATAGATGTGAATTGGCGCTATCACATCACTTGCTCATATGATAATTGCTCATATGATAGAACTACCAAATAGATACAGATATGGCGATTTTGAATACAACTCAGCAAACTGGAAGCAATAACATATGTGAATATATTAGATATAAATATCTCAACCTCACTTCCCAAGCAACATCGAGATCATATTCAGGAAGACATAGCAATAAAACATTGGTTTATGTTCACATAAGAAATCATACAGTCATCAATAAGCAAATGCACTTGAGTTAGTAGTTCAAAAATCAACTGACAGTGGATACCTGAACGCTACTACGTGATTATGAGCATTAAGATTGGCAAGGAGGGCATTCTACGGATGCCATTGCTACACTGCCCATCTGAGTTGCAGGTCGCATCCATGCAGGTGATGCTAATAAGGGTCTCTTATTTAAATCCAGGTGTTGATAAGAAGTTTTAGTGGAGTTAAAACTTGCACAAATCCCAAATTATTCCAGGCTATAACTATACGTGGAAAGCGTACAAGAAAATAAAGCCAAGGAAGTAATTACACATATTTTGTGCATGGAAACCCGTATTAATTAATGAGTTCACATGAAGCTGAGTATAGCTAACTTGCTAATATACACAAGAATCACATAATACCAGCATAAATAATTTATATAGCTTCACATATCACAATTCGTGGATCATCTTGTTTCACAGTTGTAGCTTGATTTTCTTATAGCCGGACTGGAGAGTCTTCGTAAGATGCAGGATTTTCCTAAGGGCTTACACAAAGATGCAAAAACGTTTGACAATTTGCTCATATCCCTGGAACCATCAAGTAAGCAAATCTAGCTCAGAAAAGAAAAGAAGGTACCATACTTGTAACATAGAGCTAGTCAATAGTTATGCAAGATTCCTTGACACTATTGATGTATTCACCTTAACAATTTCGTAATTTTGCTAAAAAATGTATGCTAACAAAATTTGTGGAACTGCAAGCCCGAAACAAGCTGTTAGTAACTTATCCTATGACAAGAGCACTTGCAAGTCAGAACACACATCAGAACCTACCGAATTATATGTTAATATTATTTCCAGATAATAATAAAAGACGCACATGTATCATATAGGAAATCAGCAAAAGCCTCGGTACATATATGTATCTTTTTTCAACATCAGACGCTTCCTAAGACATTTAGTTTCAGCCTCGTGGATCTCATGAGTAATTAGTTTAATTCTTTGTAATCGAATATACAATCTAAATATTTTACATATATTATGAAAGCAGTTGTCGCCTTAGGGGTTTCCTGCAAATTCGTTTACTCAAGACCCATGGACTGAATTTTCTCTTCAAAACTAAAATAAGGTCGGCTATGCATGATTAGTAGGAAAGAAAAATATACATGTGGATATTAATTTACACATACCTATGTGCAAATTTATACCTATCTACGCTTCTCAACTTGCTCCTCGAACCATATACTAAAACCTGATACAGTAGAAGTGGCGGAGCTATGTACACGCCGGGGGACCACCGCCCCCCCCCCCCCCCCCCCCATCCCAAGAAATTTTTGGCTAAAAAATCCACTGATTTTTGACACATTTGCCTAGAAAAACTAGTGGTATTTGGCCTATTTGCCCCCCCCCCCCCCCCCCCATCCCAATAAATTTTTGGCTAAAAAATCCACTGATTTTTGACTCATTTTCCTAGAATAACTAGTGGTATTTGGCCTATTCCCCCCCCCCCCCCCCCATCGATGTGGCCCAAGCTCCGCCACTGTACATTAGCATTCTTGCACTGAATATTGGTGCGCCCGCAACACAACACCAAGCGATAGAATTTGTGTTATATTTACACCATAGGACAACACATCATCCGTCATTTTCATTGGAAGTGGTCACCTGAAAGGTTTAGTAGTATTGTTCTCATTTGGACTGTTCAGGATAAACCCCAAAAATTTCAGCATAACCAAACAAAATCTTTGGTAAAATTAATATTTTCTTTGTTTAACAATTAATAAATCACCAAACTGACAACAGTCCACTTTATGGTATAGATTACAGAATAACCCAAATTGCTAGTAACATAGTTACTCTTAAACTTCAGAAGAAGTATTGTATGGAGTTGAGGTCAGGTCACTGGTTCGATTGTCACATGCTATGTCAAAGAAAATACTTGATATGGAGTCAAGTGAGAACCAAGTTAATTCGAATACAAAAATAACCTAGAGACTTTGCATCAAGTAACTGACTACTCGGAGTCTTACCATGGATCGATGGGTACAACAGACATCTGGAACGAAATCGGCCTCGTAGTGCCCGATCTTCAACTCCATCGCAATTCTATAAGTAACCCCAACAGGAACCACTTCAAGCCAGCTCAAGTACAAACCCAAACCCAACAGCGACAACAAAATGCCACCGCAACTATTATGCAATTCAAAGAGAGCAAATATCACCATAGCCACAAATCCAAGATAAAGGTGCTGAAATTGGGGGCGGGGTTTAGCGGAGAAGAAGGTGGCTAGGGAGAGGCCGGCTTGGGGAGATGCAGAGGTGGCCATCTTCGGCCTCCTAGTCAGCTGACGCCGCCGTTGACCCTCCCGCCGCCGGTATGCTAGTTAACGTCGACCTAGGGTTAGGGCGGCTTGCTGGACTGGAGGGATGGCCGGCGGGGGATGAGGTCTAAGAAGAGGAGGGCGGGGAGGAGAAGGGCCAGAGAGGAGGAGGGCTAAAAAGAGGAAGGCGGCGGGGAGGCTAACCTGCATGGATCTTGCGGGCGTTGTCGCTGGCCCCCTGTTCGCTCATTCGCTCGCGACTTCGGAAAACGCCCAATATCCGGCGCAACGGATGAAGAAGCGGACCTGCAAAACAAGAGGGGATGATATCTGAGAATAAGAACATAAGAATACACACGGAAACTGATCCAAACGCCGACCAAGATGCAAACCCAAATCCACCGCCGTAGCCACCCAATAGAACCCTGATGGCTACGTGTTGGTGAACCCCAAGAGGAAGGTTATGATGTAGACAGCAGAAGTTTTCCCTTGAGAAATCTACCCAAGGTTATCAATCCAGTAGGACTTGACGATCTATCGGAAGGTTGTTGATGTTGACTCCCCCTGGCGCTAGGGAGCTTGCACCAACGTGGAATCTGCACAGACACAAACCAGAACTTTGCCCAACACGAAACAGAGAGGTTGTCAATCTCTCCGGTCTTGCAGAAACAAAGAGTTAAACGTATGGTGTGGAAAACAGCAGGAAAAACAGCAAGTAACAGGAAACAGATGATTGCAGCAGGTTGTGTAAACAGTATGAGGAAATTGGACCAGGGTCCACAGTTCACTAGTGGTGTCTCTCTCAGAACAGATAACTAGCATGTTGGGTAAACAAATTACAGATGGGCAATTGACAAATAGAGAGGGCATAACAAAGCAATACATGCCAAGATGTCTACTATGAAATCTAGTTGGGCATTACAACAAAGTACATAGACCGTTATTCCAACATCATCTATGCCTAAATAATCCACCTTCAAGGCAGCATCCGCATCCTATTCAGTATTAAGTTGCTAACAACAGATTATTGCATGAAGTAAAGTGTGTAATGTAATCAATACAAGTGCCCTTGGACACTGAACCAATGTTTTATCCCTAGTAGCAACAGCACATCTACCATCTTAGACCTTTCTGTCACTGATCCAGATATCTAGAGACTGAACCCACTATCTAGCATAAATACCCCCTCTTGGAGTCACAAGCATCTACTTGGCCAAAGCATCTACTAGCAACGGAGAGCATGCAAGATCAAGAGCACATAGATAAACAAGTTGAATAAACATGGTATCAATATTCATCGGATCCCAGCAAACACAACATCTAGCATTACAATAAGATGATCTTGATCATGTTAGGCAGCTCACAAGATCTAAACATGGAGGCACAAGGTAGAGAGACAACCATCTAGCTACTGCTATGGACCCGTAGTCCAGGGGTGGACTACTCACGCATCACTCCGGAGGCAGGCATGGTGATGTAGAGCCCTCCGGTGATGATCTCCCTCCGGCAGGGTGCCGGGAAGAGCTTCAGAACTCCTCCGATCTGAGATTGACGATGACGGCCACGACGGAACTTTTCGTGGAATATGATCGACCGTAATAGGGTTTTCGCGTCGCGGAGAATATATAGGCGAAGAGGCGGCGTCGGTGGCCGAGGGGGGCCACCACGCCATAGGGGGCGCGGGCCCACCCTGGGCCGCGCCCTAGTGTGGCGTGGCCCCCTGGTGGGTCAGCTCCGACTCCCCTTTGGACTCCGTGATCTCCTCGTGATATTATTGACGATGTCTTTTGTTTCGTCCAATTCCGAGAATATTTGCTTAATAGATTTTCTGAAACCAAAAACAGCAGAAAACAGGGAACTGGCACTGTGGCATCTTGTTAATAGGTTAGTCCTAGAAAATGCATAAAAATGATATAAAGTATAACCAAAACATGTAGCAATTGATATAATATCAGCATGGAACATCAAAAATTATAGATACGTTTGAGACGTATCAAGCATCCCCAAGCTTAGTTCCTGCTCGTCCTCGAGTAGGTAAACGATAAAAACAGATAATTTTTGAAGTGACATGCTACCAACACAATCTTTGATCAAATAACAATGTAATGCACATGATCTGAATGAAGTGATCCAAGCCAATGGTCTATAGTTTGCAAGCAAGTAAATAAAGAGTAAACATAAGTGATCACACAAGTGCAAACTTTCATGAATAATACTATAAAACATTTAGAGATATAATAGTCTAACATAATAGTTAGCTCACAGCAGCAATAATTCTCAACATGAAAGTGTTTGTATCAACACAAAGGAAGATAATAGCTTCAGCATTTGCTTCAACTTTCAACATGTATATCATATAGATAATGTCAATGCAAAGAATATGATCAACCAAACACAAAGTTATGTAAAAACTGTTATACTGGAGTTGACAATGATGTTTGCTTAAGGAGACAGAAAGAAGTGGGAAAACTGACTCAACATAAAAGTAAAAGAATGGCCCTTCGCAGAGGGAAGCAGGGATTAACATCATGTGCTAGAGCTGTAGTTCCCGAAGGCATATAGAGAGCATAAAATATTGTTTTGTAAGGTAATGGTGTATACAGGTGTCAACAAATCAAATAGTAGGTACTTGTCATCTTCCATGGCTAACTAACTTTTAGAGCGGTTCCGAAAGTTTTTAGGACTGCACTTGTAACAAGCACTTATTGGTGACACTCCTCCCAACCATTTACTTTCCACAAACCATGGCTAACCGAATCCTCGGGTGCCCACCAACATTCACCATGGAGGAGTGTCTATTTATTTATTTATAGGGTGGACTAACCAGCTCTTTAATGCAAAATAAAAGGTGGAGAAGCAGATGAAGCTGCCAATCCTTGTAAATTAATTAGCATGGAAGATGACAAATCTCACTACTACGTCCTTATTAGCTTTTCAAGTAGTGACACAAAAAGGAAATGTAACAGTTTTGAGTAGTTAGTAGATAGCACATGAAGAAATTTACTTGGAATGGTGAAAACACCACATAATAGGTAGGTATGGTGGAGACAGGTGGCATGGATTTGGCTCAAGGTTTTGGATGTACAAGAAGCATTCACTCTTAGTACAGAGTTTAGGCTAGCAAAGTTATTATAAGCAAACATCATTATCAACTGGAATAGCAAGAGTGTACATAAAACACAAGGTTTGACGAACCATAGACTCCCACTGTCTTCCTTGTTAACACATAGCCTTCATCCAAAAATTATCTAGACTACTATGGACTTCCAATTATGCAACAGATTATTATAGCAGAAAATCCTTATAGTAGTTCTTCATTAACAGCCATTACTTACATGATGCACAAGCTTAAACATTAATTACTTGACAGCTCAAAACAATTGGCAAGCATCAAATTACTCAAGACAACGATCTAAAAAGATTCATGTAAGCATTTTATACCACTACCACATGCATAGCATTTTTCTGGTCCAACCAAACACCAATCAACTTATTTGACAACTCTCCAAACAGATATAAGTGAAGCAAGAGAGTACTTTCTTCAAAAGAAACTGAAAGCTCTAACAAGAGATGTATGAAAAACTGAGAGCTAACAGCAATAACAGCAACTAGACAGGAATACTCAACAAGTATAAGTGAAGCACAAGAGTATTCTAATTGAAAAAGTGGAGCGTGTCTCTCTCCCAAACATGAATACTAGGATCCAACAAGTATAGCACAGCAAACAAAACAAAACAAACTGAAAACAAAAATACACTGACGCTCCAAGGAAGAGTATCATTCTCCTCTATCAACACTTGAAAACTTCCTTCACACCAAAACTTAACAGCTTTTCTCATTAGCAGGTTAGTGCACTAAAAGATAATACTTCAAAGTTCTAGCAAAGACAAAACTCACAAGCCAACTATTTTAAACATTAGCCACTGTTACTAGGCTCAAGTGGGCACTTTTACACGAAAAGAAACCACTTAAAAACTTGTAAAAGAGAGAATGCAAAATAAAAGACAGAATCTGTCAAACCAGAACAGTCTGTAATGACGAATTTTTTCGAGGCACTTACGATGCTCAGATGAAAACTTTTGAAATAATGAAAGTTGCGTAACATCATCAGGAACATGCACAAAAAGTTTCAGCATTTTTCGATTTTTTCTGATTTTCTACTGAATTAAACGGTGACGAACAGCAATCTGTCCCAATGCAGTCCCGAAAATAAAACCAACTTTGCATTAGTAACTCTCCTTGGCACAACAAAACAGCAAATAAAAGATACAAAGGAGTTGCTACAGAGGTAAACAAGCATCCTTGACTCAAGAAAACAAAAATAAAACAGCAAATAAAAACATGGGTTATCTCCCAGAAGTGCTTTTCTTTAATGCCTTTGAGCTAGGCATGAAGAGATGCATCAAGTATTGTCAAGACCAGAAAATCCAAAACCATAATTTGTCTTGACACTAGTATCATGTGAGTATTTCATCTTCTTCCTAGGGAAGTGTTCCATACCTTTCTTGAGTGGGAATTGAAATTTTATATTCCCCTCTCTCATATCAATAACAGCACCAACAGTTCTCAGAAAAGGTCTTCCCAAAACAATAGGACAAGAAGGATTGCATTCAATATCCAAAACCACAAAATCAACAGGGACAAGATTGTTATTAACCATTATCAAAACATCATCAACTTTTCCTAAAGGTTTCTTCATAGAAGAATCAGCAAAGTGAACATCCAAATGACATTTTTCCAAAGGTGCAAGCTTGAGAATATCATATAAATTTTTAGGCATAACCGAAATACAAGAACCAAGGTCACACAAAGCATTGCATTCAAACTCACTCAGTTTCATTTTAATAACAGGTTCCCAATTATCATCTAACTTCCTAGGGATAGAAGCTTCAAGTTTTAATTTTTCTTCCCTAGCATGCATGAGAGCTTTGATAATATGTTCAGTAAAAGCCATATTTATTTTACTAGCATTAGGACTCTTAGCTAGCTTTTGCAAGAACATGATGACTTCAGTTATGTTACAATTTTCGAAATTGAAGTTGTTGTCATAAAAACAATGGAGCAATTATCACCAACACCTCTAAAAATTTCAGCACTTTTACTAGGAACAAAAGTAGTGCTATCAGGCAATTTAAACTTTTTGTAGAGGTAGTAGAGACATTTCCAACACTTATTATCTTTTCACTAACAGTAGGGGGGCATTAGCATGTGAGGCATCATTTGTTTCATTAGTAAAAATAGTGCAAACTCTAACAACACTATTTTGTTCAGCAATTTCAGCTTCTCTTTCTTCTCTCTCCCATCTTTCATGAAGTTCAGCAAGCATCCTAATGTTATTATCAATTTTAATTTGGATAGCATTGAGTGTTTTACTCTCTCTAATATCACTAGGAATAGCTTTTATTTTCAGCATTTCAACATCATGAGCAAGACTATCAACTTTAGCAGCAAGAGTATCAATTTTTCCTAGCTTTTCCTCAACAGTTTTATTAAAAGTAGTTTGTGTGCTAATAAAATCCTTAAGCATGACTTCAAGATCAGAGGGCACACTTCTATTGTTACTGTAGGAATTACCATAGAATTACCATAAGAGTTGCTACCATTAGCAGGATATGGCCTATAATTGTTGCTACCAAAATTATTCCTATAAGCATTGTTGTTGAAGTTGTTATTTTTAATGAAGTTTACATCAACATTTTTCTCATCATGAGCAACCAAAGAAGCAAGAGGAATATTATTTGGATCCACAACACCATGTCCATTCGAAAGCATAGTCATAATAGCATCAACTTTATCACTCAAGGAGGAAATTTCCTCAACAGAATTTACCTTCTTACCAGTTGGAGCCTTTCAGTGTGCCATTCAGAATAATTTACCATCATATCATCAAGAAGCTTTGTAGCAGCACCCAAGTGATGGACATAAAGGTCCCTCCAGCAGCCGAGTCCAATAAATTCCTTGAAGAAAAATTTAGTCCTGCATAAAAGGTTTGGATGATCATCCAAGTAGTCAGTCCATGAGTGGGGCAATTTTTAACCAAAGACTTCATTCTTTCCCAAGCTTGGGCAACATGCTCATTATCAAGTTGCCTAAAGTTCATAATACCACTTCTTAAAGAGATAATTTTAGCAGGAGGATAATATTTTCCAATGAAAGCATCTTTGCATTTAGTCCAGGAATCAATACTATTTCTAGGCAAAGATAGCAACCAATCTTTAGCTCTTCCTCTTAAGAGAAAGGAAACAATTTCAGCTTAATAATATCACTCTCTACCTCCTTATACTTTTGCATATCACAAAGTTCAACAAAGTTGTTTAAGTGGGCAGCAGCATCATCAGTACTAACACCAGAAAATTGCTCTTTCATAACCAGATTTAACAGTGCAGGCTTAATCTCATAAAATTCTGCTTTAGAAGCAGGTGGAGCAATGGGTGTACAGATAAAATCATTGTTGTTTGTGCTAGTAAAGTCACACAACTTAGTATTTTCAGGATTACTCATTTTAGCAAGTAAAACAAGCAGCAGGGCAACTCGAAATTAAAAACTAGATGCAGGAATTTAATTTTTTTGGGTTTTTGATTTTTAACAGCAAGCAAAACAAAACTAAAACAAGACAAAAACAAAGTAAAGAGATTGGAACTGAGAGACTCCCCTTTCCAATAGCCTCCAAGTCCCCGGCAACGGCGCCAGAAAACAGCTTGATGGCTACGTGTTGGTGAACCCCAAGAGGAAGGTTATGATGTAGACAGCAGAAGTTTTCCCTTGAGAAATCTACCCAAGGTTATCAATCCAGTAGGACTTGACGATCTATCGGAAGGTTGTTGATGTTGACTCCCCCTGGCGCTAGGGAGCTTGCACCAACGTGGAATCTGCACAGACACAAACCAGAACTTTGCCCAACACGAAACAGAGAGGTTGTCAATCTCTCCGGTCTTGCAGAAACAAAGAGTTAAACGTATGGTGTGGAAAACAGCAGGAAAAACAGCAAGTAACAGGAAACAGATGATTGCAGCAGGTTGTGTAAACAGTATGAGGAAATTGGACCAGGGTCCACAGTTCACTAGTGGTGTCTCTCTCAGAACAGATAACTAGCATGTTGGGTAAACAAATTACAGCTGGGCAATTGACAAATAGAGAGGGCATAACAATGCAATACATGCCAAGATGTCTACTATGAAATCTAGTTGGGCATTACAACAAAGTACATAGACCGTTATTCCAACAGCATCTATGCCTAAATAATCCACCTTCAAGGCAGCATCCGCATCCTATTCAGTATTAAGTTGCTAACAACAGATTATTGCATGAAGTAAAGTGTGTAATGTAATCAATACAAGTGCCCTTGGACACTGCACCAATGTTTTATCCCTAGTAGCAACAGCACATCTACCATCTTAGACCTTTCTGTCACTGATCCAGATATCTAGAGACTGAACCCACTATCGAGCATAAATACCCCCTCTTGGAGTCACAAGCATCTACTTGGCCAAAGCATCTACTAGCAACGGAGAGCATGCAAGATCAAGAGCACATAGATAAACAACTTGAATAAACATGGTATCAATATTCATCGGATCCCAGCAAACACAACATCTAGCATTACAATAAGATGATCTTGATCATGTTAGGCAGCTCACAAGATCTAAACATGGAGGCACAAGGTAGAGAGACAACCATCTAGCTACTGCTATGGACCCGTAGTCCAGGGGTGGACTACTCACGCATCACTCCGGAGGCAGGCATGGTGATGTAGAGCCCTCCGGTGATGATCTCCCCTCCGGCAGGGTGCCGGGAAGAGCTTCAGAACTCCTCCGATCTGAGATTGACGATGACGGCCGCGACGGAACTTTTCGTGGAATATGATCGACCGTAATAGGGTTTTCGCGTCGCGGAGAATATATAGGCGAAGAGGCGGCGTCGGTGGCCGAGGGGGGCCACCACGCCATAGGGGGGCGCGGGCCCACCCTGGGCCGCGCCCTAGTGTGGCGTGGCCCCCTGGTGGGTCTGCTCCGACTCCCCTTTGGACTCCGTGATCTCCTCGTGATATTATTGACGATGTCTTTTGTTTCGTCCAATTCCGAGAATATTTCCTTAATAGATTTTCTGAAACCAAAAACAGCAGAAAACAGGGAACTGGCACTGTGGCATCTTGTTAATAGGTTAGTCCCAGAAAATGCATAAAAATGATATAAAGTGTAACCAAAACATGTAGCAATTGATATAATATCAGCATGGAACATCAAAAATTATAGATACGTTTGAGACGTATCAAACCCCAGAGAAGAGAGAAGGCAAAGCAGGCGAGAAGTAAAGAGAAGGAATAAAAACACGCGTCGAGCATGCACCCAGACGACGAACCGACCTGGACACAGTCAAACAAGCCCAGAGGGATGCAGACAAGTGGGACCAACATCCATACGGCGCCAAGAGCGTACAAGAAAACAAGGCATCCATCTCCACATGCCACTGAAATGCGGGACCATCCGGGGGATGCACGAGAGGCCTCCAATCCCCGTGAGTTTAGCTTTTGGAGGGGATATGTGTTTCCGTAGGTGATATACAAATGTAAAAAAAAATAGCTCCATGTTGTTCAAATAATTTAAGACCCCGCCACTCGGTCCAAGTTTCAGTGTTGTTGTTGGAACGTTCGATAGTAAACTTGTAGCAAATTACAGTGGCAAATTTAACAAATTGCACTTGAAGCACATACTCAACGATCAACGAGCTGTCAATGGTTGCACTTGAAGCACATACTCAACGATCAACGAGCTGTCAATGAATGTACTCTGTCATGCATGAAGCATCATCTGTGTGCCGTCGACATGGTCCGACGCGATTATCATAGAGGGAATCGATCAACGGAAAAAATGTGGAGAGATAAGTCATCAATCATCAAGTGTGAGTATTAGCTCCGCCAAACGTCTACGTACACGAGTTTCCCCACAAGCAGTTATCATACACACGCGCAAGGCAAGAGCACTGCTCAGCTCGAGCCTTTCATCAGTCAGTCTGCGGCGCGGAGGACGGCAGCTCGCGGCCTCTGAGGAAGGACATGAAGAGCACGCGCGCTCGCTCCGGCTGGTCGATCGGCACCGCGTGCCCCGACCCGCGCACCGTCGCGAACACCAGCCCCTTGTACTCGATCACGTACCCGCCCACGTCCTTGCCGGGCGCCGTCGACCACGGCCGCCAGTCCTTCACCACCTCCAGCCGGAGCTTCTCCACGGAGTGCTTCGACGCCGTCACGGGGACCATCGCGTCCAGGTCGCCACTGTATAGCCAGATGCGGATGCCGGTGGTGACCAGGGCCTTGAGGTGTGGCAGCATCGACGGCGGCGAGTCCCCGAAGCGTCTCAGGTTGTAGGTCCTGGTTCTGAAAATCAAGACAGAGGAAAGATCAGGCATGCTCAATTTCAAGTCCATCCGTCACACATGCATGTGAATTCCTACCTGCATCCGACCCATGGGTACTTCAACGCCGTGTTAGCATGAACCGCCTTCTGCACCAGGGGATTGTTGAGGTATGCCTCCACGAAGTATTCCGAGCACGGATCAGCCAAATCCTTCACATCAACATGCGTGCTCCGTTAACAAAATCACACTTGGAAGTGCAGGACTTACAGTCAAACCTCAATGTGTAGTACTACATACATACCATGCACCTGGAATCTGTCGTCCTGACTTTCTTGTCGTGGCAAGTCGCCGCGTATATGTTGTAGGCGCTGATGTCGCCGGTGTTGCCGTAGGCCGTGTCCTTGGCGGCTTGGCAGACGGCTGACGGGTCGTCGGCGCTCTTGCAGTGCTTGTGGATGGTGGCGTGCGCCGAGTCGGATATGAAGGTGCGCTGCCACAGGTACTCGTACAGCTCCGCCTGCTCCTCCGCGAACTCCAGGATGCCGTTCCCGATCTGACAGAGAAGCTCTTGTCAGTGAACCTGTATTTGCGTCGGATCTGACAGAGAAGTTTGATGTGTTGGTTTTGATCGGTACTCACGGCGATTCCTTTGAGGTTGATGATGTTGGCCTTGGGGCTCTTGTTGTTGACCTGGATGGCGACGGCGAGCTCAGGGATGTAGTGGCCGGCGTAGCTCTCGCCGGTGAGGAAGAACTCGCGGCCCTTGTACTCCGGGAAGCGGTCGAACCAGTTGAGCAGGAAGGCGTACGAGTCGGTGGCGGTCATGTTGTCCCCCATGGTATTGTACACCTCCTCATTCACGGCGTAAGAGAACCCCACGCCCACGGGGCTCTCCAGGAACAACAAGTTCGCCGCTGCACCAGACGCCGTCGTCGTTAGCAAAATTCCAATCCATGATCGGAGCGGCAAGGTCTAGCTTAGCGTGTGAATGACTGAACACTCACCGGTGGTCCAGGCGTATCTGTTCCGGCAGAGGGTCTTGCCGTCAGTGTCGACGCGGAAGGGGCCAACCTCCTTGAGCGCTCCAATCCCGAACGAAGAGCACCCAGGCCCTGCCAAATTAACGATCCTTCAACATAAACCCAATTACATTGATTCGAATTGCACGTTAGATAGCATCTAGATTCTCCTCGATCTCTTATTAATTTTCCCCAGGGCTACAAATATACTGTATATTTTGCTAGAGCACGCAGGATTTCTTCTGTCATGTTATTCAGTCATCACGTACCTCCATTGAGCCACAGGACAAGTGGTTTCCGGTCAGGATCGGCGGGAGCCTCCACGAAGTAGTAGAAGAGCGACTTCCCCGTAGCCTGATCGACGTTTATGTAGCCGGAGTACTGCTGCAAGCGCGCGTTCGGAGGCTGTCCCGGCAGCGCGATGATCCTGTCCGCCTCCTTGGACCCGACGAGGCCGACGGCGGCCACAGGCCTCCGCGAGACCGCCGAGAAGACGGCGATCGCGACGGAGAGGCACAGCGCTGCTCTCAACGCCATTTTACTGGCCGGCGCGAGCAGAAAATGGCGAAGCCTCTGACGGCGAACGCCGCGTGTTTATAGGCAGGATCGGTATATTTTTCGGCTGATTAACCGTGTTCTTGCGTTGTCTCTCTCGATCACGGGGGCTCGCTTGGCTGTCTCGCCGCCTGTTGATCTGCCCATTTTGGGGGCTGTCCTTTCGCCTATAATTGGATGTTGGTAATTGCCACAAAGCACAGCCAATCAGCACTGGGCTGCTTCAAGAAATTGGTAAATACTACCAATTTAGCCCGCTTGTTTAGCCGTGTACATCTCTGTCCTATTAATATCGTAGATGTTGTGTCGATTCGGTAGAACTGTACTACAAAATGGGCAGATCAACATGGAGAACGTATTTTTAAAAGATTAATAAAAAAATGACATTTTAGAGTGTAAAAAATACCTGAAAAAAGCAGCTGTAGACAATGATATATTTTACGGGCGTGGAAAAAATCAATACAAAATATTCAATATTCTGCTATGCGCAGAATGGATAAAAGTGTCTTATTTTTAAACGGGACAAAATTTTAAACCTCTAAATTTTCAGATTTTTCAATTTTGTGTAGTCAGAATATAGAATATTTCGCATTGAGATTTCCACATGTTGGTAGAATACATTATTGACTACACCTAAGTTTTTTTTTCAGAATTTTTTGAAGCATTAGAAAATTGTTATCGAATTTTGAATAAAAGTGCTGCATGTATCCAAGCTCTAAAACGGTTTTGTTGGTATAACCTGTTACTAAATTTCAGTCGATACAAGTAATTGGGAACTACTGCAGATTCCAGTGGGGATTGTCCTTCAGACCTTTTTAGACGTTTTTTTTCTTGCGGGCAACAGTACCACCACCACCACCACCAACAATGTCTTCTGGTTTGCATCTGCTACTTCCGGACCTTTGCGACAATGCTATCCTAGTTCCATTTGTGATCCGGAGGTTCAGATGCGACATCGAGCTCGGCTGCAGTGCGATACCCGGACATGCAGGAGAAAGAAGCCATCAATACCCCAAGACCATCGATGTTATGTTCAATTTATATAAAAATATTTATAAGGATTTGTCTTACTTAATAAAAGGTCTTTGGCCTTTTCTCAAAAAGAAGAGGAGTGTGATGTCTACTACACGCTTATATTTTTGTAGACTATGTTGGGCCTCTATAGCAACAAATTTTCCTTAAGTAAATGACCCAAAGCTTATCGAACCACGGGATGCATAGGTTGAATGCATGCCTCTCGAGCAATCCTGCAATAAGATACAAGAAGTATTTTGTGTCCCCAACACACCCGATACACTTAGTAATTGTATAGGTTCACTAGTTCGGTAAAAAGATGATCAAATACGAGTAATATGGATGGTAAACAAGGTTTTTATAACCGGTAATAAAAATAGCAGCAAGGTAACGTAACAAAAGAGACTAAAAATGGTGTTTCAATTCTTGGAAATAAGACTTATGGATCATAGTTTTACTAGTGACTACTCTCAACATCATTAACATAATTAAACACATGATAAACCCCTCCGAAAGCATGCCTGGTAATTGTTTTTCTGAGTTCACTTTACTATCAAAACAGAATGAGAATTGAGTAGGGATACAAAAGCACACTTTAAAGTTCGTATTCCTCTCTATGGGCAGCCACACCCTGTCACTATTGAGCATCCAAAGATCCTACTAACAAATCGTCCAGCGTCGCAGCTTGCTGTCTACGCAGTCCATATCACGGTGCTGAAGCTGAACAGTGGTGTCGGTGGATTAGCAGGGCATGGTGTAGCAGTTGGATGATGGGTGACGGTCCTAGGAATGTTGTTGTTGTTTTTTTTTTTTGAGATGGAGTCCTAGGAATGTTGTTGGGTTGTGGAATCGTGCAGTGTCGCCATGAAATGGCTCCAGGCCTGGTTAAGCAAGGAAGGTTGAGCTTGTTGTATCGGTTTTTTTTCTATTTTTTCCATAACCGGTCAACTTGTTTTCTTCTAAATGTCAGTGCTCATGGTGTTTGCTGGAGAAAAAGAACCAGAGATATGGAATGTTACATGCGAAACTCAGACGCAACTTCATGTATGATGGAGAAGTCTTACATTTATAAATGTAGGGGATTTACGATGTTCCTTATCCCTAGTTCACACACAAGGATAAATATATATATGGTGATGGCCACCCATCTTGGAAGAGAGTCCATAATCTGAACAACAATCCATCTCGAAAACAGTCATACCATCCACAAACAACTCACACTAATAGTGCTGATTATGTCCATCGGTGTGACAATAAGCATTTCCCCCACCCAGCCAGTACGAACTGCAAGGGATATAGGAAGCGATCCAAAGGCTATCTAGTGTCTGTCCCCCTCGCGGGCGATGTTGCCTGTTTGTCCCGCCTCCGGTGGCCTTTGGGGGCTAGGAGGTGCGGTGGACCACGACCCCTCGGTGATGGGAGGGTTCCGTTCTTTTATGTATTTCCAGTGTCTTATTCGGAATGGTGAGGCAGCGGCGACATCCTATGGCCAAGTAGAACTTTGACATTAACACAGCCAAGCCAACTAGCTAGGACAATTCAACAACAAAGACTTAGACTTGGATGCATGGTTTTTGCTCCATTTCAGTCCTCACCCTACACATGGGTAAAGTTTGACTATTGCACACGATAAAGAATGATAAATCAATTGTTATATAATATGCCAAATCTATGAAAGGTTAGAAGTAAAACAACAGTAATTCATTTCACTATATTCATATACATAGTAGATGATATACTACCTCTAGATTTCCATTGACTTCGAAAAATAGTCTTTTCGTTATTTCTTGAACCATGCATGTGTTTGACTTTAACATATTCCGATAATATTATCACTTTCGTTATAACCAAAATGTGCATACTCATGGATATGACAGCTATAAAATACAACTTCCCACATTGCATCGCTGCTAAAAAATAATCCTAATAATGTATTGAATCTTACATGACTGATCCTAGACAATATTTTGGTAGTGTTATATAAGAATCCGTTGTACATACAAAACAATACACACTTTAAACTTGGTAAACCACCTTAGACTACGTACAACTTGACGGCTTATATATAATCGCTCTGTTGTTGTTGTATAATTTGTTTTTCATGGTGTATGATTAAGTTTGGTGGGCCAATTGAGAGTTAAGACGATGTTATTTATTTATACTAAATATTTTTTACTTTTCCACAATTCATTTTCAATAAAGGTATGATGGTTTTATTGATCTACATCCTTCGATATAGTATTATGATAAAGTTTTCATATAAAATTAGCATAATCAACGATTTAAAGATGCTCTCTTGTACATTAAGAATTATAATACATATTTTTCATTGCATTCTTATATAGGTTACAAATGCATATATTATTGCTTAAAAGAAAATTTATTTGTTTTGCAAAAAATGTTTCATATGTTGTTTGGGATGTGCAAGAAACTCCCTTGTTGCAATTGATTTTAATGTAGAGTAGACTAATAAGTATTATTACAATTAAGTGTCCATATGTATTTTTTTCTAAAGTGTTTTCTTAAATATTAAAAAACCTCAGTAATTTTTTATACTATAAGTGTGTAGCACACACATAGATGGAAGTTTCTAGAGATTATCAAAAATATATGAAATAGATACGTAATTATAGAATGTATCGTCAAATCTCGATTTTTCCTCCCACTTGGTCATATATTGAAATAATTAGTTAGCCGCACAGTGTGTTTTGTGATAAATTGTGAACACGATTATTAAAAATTAAGTTTAACTGCCTATTTTCTACAACTTTTTTGAAAACTAGTCAACTCATAATTTCCCCAAAGAAGTTTGTCACCGCCTAAAATATTTTACATCATTTTCTCGAAAATTTCAAAAACTGACAAAACCTTACATAAACATTTTCTTGAAGCAAGGCAAAAGTTTTGCCTTTTATATTGATATAGAAGAAGAAACATGGAGTGGCCTAAGCCAAAAACATCAGCCTCAAAGGCAACAGACTAAGAGATAATCTCATCGAAATGGTTAGTGTCTGCTAGAATCCAGTTCCTCCTCCCGTCCTTAATCTTCTGGAGGAGGTCCGATGGCATTGAGAATTTGCTGTTAAACACCCTATCGTTTCTTTCTTTCCAGATCTCCCAGTAAATAAGAGTGTTGGCCGATCTGAGCCCTTTGGGATGGGCCATGGTAGTCTTGGAGATGGTATTCCAGTATTGGAACCGTAGGCCATCTAGAGCCCAAATCTTGTAGCAAGGATGGACATGATAGCCAAGAAGCCGCTTCTTGCCAGATGCGTCGAGAGTAGCAACACTCGAATGAATGTTCCTGGCAGTCTCCCCCTGGCATTTGCATAGTTGACTTAGCGGATTATGCAGCCACCCTCTAATGGCACGGCGGTCAGAAGTCCACGGTGTGTTTTGCACTGCGAGCCAAGCGAAGAAGCGACACTTTGGAGGAGCCCAAGTTTTCCACACCAAGCTAGTGAAGGAGCATGGAATGAAGCCAAGGAATTGGGCCTTGTATGGCGAGCCAGCCGTGTAGTAGCCCATGGAAGTAAGGTTCCATACAATTGTGTCATCGATGCCTGTGGTCAGAGTGATGTCTTGAAGAGAAACATGAACATTTAAGTAGGATTACAAAATCCTGTGAAAAGGGCGACCTAGGAGAGGACTAGGGACCGGGTAAAACCCGCTTTAGCGCGCGGGCCCAAGGCGTGCATTCGTCGAGACGAAATATCTATTGGTGCACTAGAGGGACTATCTAATTTATCGATAAGAAATGAAAACAACGTGAAACTTAAAACCACCGTACGCACATTGGTAGTTGGGGTTATGCACATCAGTCGATATAGAGGCCAAAGGTTTTTCATTATGTTTCTCAGAAATGCAGATACCATAACAAGTTTGGTTATGGTGGCCTTATAAATTTGTTAGGTTCAAAGTTGAAACAAAAAACCCAAAAAAGACTGTCGTGATTTTTCAAGATCCATCAAGAGCTGATGTATTCTATGAGGAGGATTTAGGTAGGCAAAAAATACTGACATGAATAAACCATGTTTAGTTTCTTAAGGTTTAGTTTGGTTCACAACCAAGCATAAATAACTGTTATTAATCTATTGAGAGCTTATTTTCCTTGCATATTTGGACGTTGTTTGGAATTTGTAATGGAATTGTTTGATTGTACCATAGTAAAAAAAGAATCCGAGTTGAGTGAGTTCTATGGTTGAGAAGACGCACAAAGCAAATTTTAACCAAATGAACACTAAATATTTATATGATCACAACACTACAATGAATCTTCTGAAATATTTTGAACCGGATTTTTATTTCAAAAAGGGAAGCATCTCCGCCTCTGCATCGATGTATGCATATGGCTATTTTGTTTAATTATTTCAGTTTGGTTCATACAAAAGTGCAACTCAAGAATCACATAAGGTCGATATTTTTACATGAATCAACCATCTAAAAATAAAAAAGGCACGCCTTTGCCTCAACATATCAACCTATACTAACAGCCCACCAATCACATAGGTTTGTATAAAATCTGCTGCAACCGTTTCCAAATGGTTGCACCTAGAATTCATGAGCTTGAGCCGCCCTACCGATAGGAGATAAGGTCACGTACAAATCCAATGAATAGCTGAAGGAATAAGCTGAAAAAAAAGATGGATCTCTCTCGGTTTGTTATGTAAATGTGTATACGTAGCTGTAGCGTATATTACTTGAGTCCCACGTAGCTATAGCGTATATGACTTGATTCCCAAGTTAGCTAGCTAGCATATCCCACGATCTTAGGATCTGATTGATTGTAATCATTTGTATGTTGATCATTAATATAAATAGAGATGGATGGCCTGCCGAGAGAGGGCACGGCAAAACCTAAATTCACTTGGTATCAGAGCCTATTCCCATCTCTCATCTCACCACGCCGCCACAGCACCTGACCGCCATGACGTCCAGCGGACTAGCGGACTCCACCATCGGTGCGATGATCTCCGGCACCGCCGGCGCACTTGTCTCGGCTCCCACTGCCACCATCCCAGCCGCTTCCACTTTCACTGGATTCATCACCGTGCGCCTCTCTCGCACGAACTTCCGGCTGTGGAGGACTCAGGTTGTTCCTGTCCTCACGGGAGCAAATCTCTTCGGATACCTTGATGGCTCAATCCGAGCCCCTAGCCGGATGATCACCGAAGGCACCGGCGATGCGGCACGTCAGGTCTCCAATCCAGCGTTTCAACGCTGGTTCCTCCAAGACCAACAAGTCCTTGGGGCGCTCCTCTCCAACATGACGGAAGAGGTGCTCGGGCAGATGACTACCCCGACCTCCACGCACGAGCTCTGGACTGCGCTGAACGCCATGTTTGGCGCCACCAGCCGCGCCGCCGTCAACAACATCCGCGCGCAGCTCTCAGCGGAAAAGAAGCGCGACATGACGGTCGCTGAATACTACGCCAAGATGAAGGGCTATGCCGACACTATGGCGAGTGTCGGGCATCCACTTGGCGACGACGAGATCATCAGCTACATCATGGCCGTCCTTGGAGAAGACTTCGATGCTCTCATGGCCTCGCTCACCGTCGTCAACACTCCGGTAACACTCACGGATTTCTATTCTTTCTAGTTGAGTTACGAGGCACGTCAGAATCTGCGTGCAAGCTCCCGTGATGATTTTTCGTCCTCCGCCAACAACGTCGCGCGCACCGGCCCCAACAACAACAACAACGTCCACATCAACCAGCGCAACACCAACAATGGCGGCGGCAACCGCGGCAATCGCGGTGGTCCAGGCGGTGGCGGCTACGGCAACCGCGGTGGACGCGGGCGCGGCAATGGAGGCAACCGCTTCCGCCCAAGGTGCCAGGTGTGCGGCAAGTTCGGGCATGAGGCGTTACGCTGCCGCGAACGCTTCAACCATGCATACCAGGCCGACGACTACCAACCCGCGCCAGGCCATGGCGGCGGGAATCATGCCGGCTATCATGCTGGCCACGGAGGGCATCATCATGGCCATGGTGGTTACCACCAGGGCGGTGGATCAGGTGGCCATGGAGGCGGCTACTACGGTGGCCATGGAGGTGGCTATTACGGTGGCCATGGAGGCAGCTCATCGGGTGGTGATCCCCATTGGTACATGGACACGGGGCTACTGATCATCTGACCTCCGAGCTGGATCGTATGACCATGCATGAGCGCTACAATGGACGCGACCAGGTGCAGGTCGCCAACGGATCAGGTTTGGAAATTTCGCATATTGGTCGCTCCTTACTTCCTGGCTCAAATTATAATCTTGCTCTAAACAATGTTCTGCACGTACCACAAATCAGCAAAAATTTATTATCTGTTCATCGTCTTGTTTCCGATAATTCTGTCTTTGTTGAATTTCATCGTCACTATTTTCTTGTTAAGGACAAGGCCACGAGGAAAGTTCTGCTCCACGGTAGAATTCGTGACGGACTCTACCCCATCCCGCTTGGTCGTGCGTCATCTTCATCCTTCCACCAAGCCTGCTCAAGTTCGCGAGTCTCCTCCAACCAATGGCATCAACGTTTAGGGCATCCCTCCAATAATATTGTCGAGTCAGTCGTTCGGTCAAATAAACTTCCGTGTGATGTTAGTTCTGAGTCGTTTGTGTGCGATGCATGTCAACGTGCCAAGAGTCATCAATTACCTTATACATTGTCATCTCGAATTACTACCTATCCTCTTGAACTTATTCATACCGATGTTTGGGGTCCTGCAATTGCCTCATCTGGTGGCTACAAATATTATGTTTCATTTATTGATGATTTTAGCCGTTTTACCTGGATTTATCTTATCAAACACAAATTTGATGTTGAACAGGTGTTTTATCGTTTTCAAGCTCATGTAGAGCGTCTCCTCGACTCTAAAGTTCGATCTGTGCAATCGGATTGGGGTGGAGAGTATCACCGTCTTCATGCTTATTTTCAACGTACATGCATCTCTCATCGAGTGTCATGTCCTCACACATCCCAGCAAAACGGTGTTGCCGAACGCAAACATCGCCATATAGTTGAGACCGGTTTGGCTCTTTTGGCACATTCGTCGCTTCCCCTTCGCTATTGGGATGAGACGTTTCTCACTGCTTGCTACCTCATAAATCGCATGCCTAGTCGTGTCATTGCCAACCACACACCTCTTTTTCGCCTCTTGAAAATTCAGCCCGACTATTCGTTTTTACGTATTTTCGGATGTGCATGTTGGCCTAGTCTACGCAAGTACAATGCCCGCAAGCTCGAGTATCGATCTAAGTTGTGTGTTTTCCTCGGCTATAGCCCCTTCCACAAAGGGTACAAGTGTCTCGAGCGTTCTACCGGTCGCATTTATATATCCCGTGATGTCGTGTTTGATGAAAAGGTTTTTCCTTTTGCTTCTGGACCTCGCCCTAATATTGATCTCTTAATTAATCCCTCAATTTTTCCTTCATCTGAGCCAGTAGTCCAGGATGCACCTTTGCGAAATTACAACTTGTCTCTGTTATCACCTGATGCTTTGGATGCAGGAACCAGCGCAGCTCCACTGGACGTAACGCCCTCGCTTCCGATTGATGCCCATGGGGTGCATGGCCTCGCACCCCGTGCCACCATGCACGAGCCGGCCTCCCCGCGTGGCTCGCCTGGTCTGGCCCGCGAGCCGGCTTCTCCACGTGGCTCGCCTGGTCCGGCCCATGAGCCGGCATCCCCACCTGAACCAGCAGCCAGCCCGGGCCGTGTGTCGGCCCCCGAGCGTGCTCTGCTCGACGACCAGCAGCAGTCTAACGCTGCTGCGCCTGACGGTGATGCCTCTACGACTGCTCCTCCTGCTGCACCATCTCGTGGCGTCACCACTCGCCTTACAGCAAGAATTCGACGCCCGCGGAAGTACACTGATGGCACGGTTCGCTACGACCCCAATCGTCGTGCGTTCTTTGCTCTCCCGGCCTCTCATCGTGTCCGTCTTGGCGTGCTGCAATGGAGGTTGAATTCCAAGCTTTACAAGCAAACGAGACATGGATTCTTGTCCCTCGGCCAGCCAACACAAATATTGTGTCTTGCAAGTGGATTTTCAAGGTAAAGCAACATCCTGATGGGACTTTGGATAAATACAAAGCACGTTTAGTTGCTCGGGGCTTCACACAGCAGTCTGGTATTGATTTTCATGAGACTTTTAGCCCTGTTGTCAAAGCTGCCACTGTTCGGATTGTTCTCTCTTTGGCCATTTCTCGTGGATGGACGCTTCGACAAATTGATGTTAGCAATGCTTTCTTGCACGGTTTCTTGGATGAAAATGTTTTCATGCAGCAGCCACCCGGTTTTGAAGATCCTCAGCATCCTCGTTTTGTTTGCAAACTTCGGAAGTCACTCTATGGCCTTAAACAATCTCCTCGAGCGTGGTACTCTCGTCTCAGCGACAAACTCCAGCAATTGGGATTTATTCCGTCTATTGCCGACACCTCCCTGTTTGTGTATCATCATGGTGGCATCACTGTTCTTATGTTGGTTTATGTGGATGACATCGTTGTCGCTGGTTCATGCTCTCGTATGGTTGAGGCTATTCTGAAGGATTTGGCTCGCACTTTTCCCATCAAGGATCTTGGCACATTGCACTATTTTCTTGGTCTTGAAGCTGCATACACTTCAGGGGGAATGACACTGTCTCAGCACAAGTATGCTGAAGATTTACTTCACCGAGCACACATGGAGAAGTGCAAAGCAGTTTCTACGCCCATGTCCGTCACCGACAAGCTCTCTAGTGCCTTGGGGACGCCGTTGAATGGTGACGATGCTTTTCGATATCGCAGTATTGTTGGGGGACTGCACTTCTCCACGTATATTTATGCGATCTTTGTTACAACTTGTGAACATGATAATTGTGCTTGATCTATTTGGTATTATAGTTCTACTATTAAGGTACGACCATAAGCGAATGAACTGAGCAAGACGGCTTTTCACATGCACAATTATTTGTGTTTTCACAATATAATGAGTTAATTTTGAGGTTTCTCCAACATAATGGCGGATGTTACTTTTTTTACAAAACTTCACATCTAATTTGTAACACCTAAAATAATAACCATTTTCTATTGAATCTGTTTCCGTAATTCCTCTCTTATAATTTCTTAAACTTATAAACATATTCATGTATGTGTACGCTCGTATACCGTAAGCTCTTAAGCAATGTGTGATGAAAAAAAATCAAATATTCATATAGTTTAGGATCGTATTTTCTTATTTATTTATTTATTTAAAGATATATGATATTTAATAACCTAAAATCATCCAAAAATTCTATAAAGCAGAAGTGTTAAATATGTAGTAATGAGATGCTAGATAAATTTCAGGGAGAAAATCAAAATTTGTACTTGGGATATTCCTTTAGGAGAAGATTTTATAATCACTGATGTACTTGCTAACTAATGGTTTCCTTTGTGGTTTATTTTTAAAAATTTAAGTTAATCTTAGTATTTATGTGTGTTTATAAGATTTTCTTTCATTTGTTCAGTTAAGTTTTATTTTATTTTAACTAACAAACTAAGACATATATTAAGAAACTAACATTTGAAATCTACAAATTATTGCAAAAAAATTACAGTACCCTCGGACCGCCTAATATATATTGTAGAATATTGACGTTTTTATTAAATTTGATATAAAACTTAGTGCATGAAAATGCATGCTTCCCTCTACGAAGGGTGTAACTATCTTTTTTTTCTAAAGAGTATATTTTACTTTGCACGCTTTCACGGACACTTTGCACACTACATGATTGTGATGATAATGAGTTTAAGATTTATGATGTCAAGTGCTTCCTAATCTTTTATCCGATTTGGAACATGATTATACGGAGCAAAGATTGGATCAACTTAGGGAAAGTACATCTAACACCATCGATCAGTGGCGGACCTAGGATTTTACTTATGGGTATGCCGCACGAAAAAAATTATTGACCATTTCGATAAAACTTATTTACCAATTCAATATAGAATTGTAAATTTACATTATGATATGGTATACAAGCAATAAATAATTTGTAATTTTGAAGAAAAAAAAAGTGATTACGGTGACAGTGGGCTGTACATATGGTACGTATAAAAAAAAATGGCATGCGATGATACAATCAAAATTCATTCATGTATTACCGTGCGGCGGTTGCAGACAAACGGCGTTGTCGTGATCCAGCCGGTGAAAGACTCTCTTGTTGGTTTACGTCTGTCAGACAAGGGGCCGAAGCGAGAACTGACATCCAAAATCCTGGGGTGCCGTCGTGTTCTACCCAGTTGTCGGCGACGCGGCGATGGCAATGGCTCCTGGTCGCTGCGCGGCTTGATTGCTGGAGACCTAGCTAGGCGTCAGGGACTAAGGGAGTGGCCCGTGAAATACCCTGGTGGAGAAGATTTTTTTTCTTCTGCGATTTACCCTACTGGAGAAGATTTAGATCGATCGACTCGTCTACAGAGACACGTCGTGGTGACCTAACGTAAGACGAAACCGCTCCCTCGATGGTTCGATCGATGATGTCGCTCTCCCATTTCTCATTTTCGTATCGATTGAGGATGCATCGCTGCTCCAGGCCGGCCTGCTATCTATTTTCTTTTCAGCTACATGTACATGTATGGGCTCGGCTGCAGGGTATGCCGTGACCAACCCGGCATACCGTGTAGGTTCGCCACTGCCATCGATGTGGGTTTTGGATGATAAATGACAACGTGGTTAAGGGACTAACATATTTGCTAGTACATGAAATAATCCATACGTGATACATTTGTAAATGTTTACCCATCTCCAAAAGATGAAGATGGCGTAGAGCCACCAAGATGAGGAATCACAGAAGATGAACCCTCGCGAAGTGAAGATGGCATGGAAACACCAAGTTGAGAATTAATAGAAGATGAACCGTCAACGTGATGAGGAGGCGTGGAGACGCCAAAGTTAAGGATTCATAGGAGAGGAACCCTCAAAGTGATGAAGTTGGCGTGGAGCCGCCAAACTGAGGCATCATATACGAGATGAAGACTCAAGACAAGAAAAACCGTAAAGATGCGGGCGCAAAGCCTCAACATGATCATATTCTTGCAAGACTCGCAAGTTGTCCCTCTCTCTGTTCTTGAGCATATTTCTTTGGGAGAAATAAAGAGTGTGAGCATAGATGATCATGAGTTAAGGATGCATTCAAGCCAACGCACTTCTAGATGAATAGAAGTGAGCTGTTCGAGCATCCAGCATATCGATTCGTCGCCGCAAGTAAGATTTACGTTGATTTCCTGCGAAATCAACCGAAGATACTGGACAAGGGCTTGCGAGCTTGGCTAACGGAGAAGAAGGTTCAGTCCGCAGGACTTGGGTGCATGCGTGCATACCCTGTCCAAACAAAGACGTAGGGAACTTCAGAAAACATTTATAGATGTATTCATTCCTATAAAACGTGCCACGCCGCCTAGCCACCTTGTGAACCACACAAAGAATAAGTAGTTCATCTCTATAAAACATCCTATAAATAAGTAGGTGTCCACACAATCAAGAAGCTTTTTATTTATAGGTGTATTCATTCCTATAAATCTTTTTATTTATAGGTGTATTCATTCCTATAAAACTTTGAGAAGCTACTTGAGTATCTCAGTGTTCATCTCTATAATCTTGATAAATAAGTAGTTTTACTCTCCCTAAATGTTGAACTATCAATGGCAACTCATAGCATCTCCACATGTCGGAAGCTCCGACGGGTGGAAGAGGCTTTCGGCCCGTACCACAAATTGGCTTAGTTGGAGAGCCAACATTGAGTGGCAGAGGCACAACAGTACTATCTTTCGGAAGCACCACATGAGGGCGGAGGCTAAGGGTGTGTTTGGTAGCCTGGGTGAGCCCAGAAAATCTCTCCCCACCCATATTTCAGTTGTTTGGTAGCCTGGGTTAGCAACCTGGGCCATGCCCACCCAATACGAAAAAGCCCTCTCAGCCTGGCCGGGTTGTGAAGCTCGAAGCTTCACAAGCGAGCCTGGCCGAGGTCATACAGAAAACCCCACGCGTGGGCCCCACCGCGAGCTGTGCGGCGCCCTCCCCGGCCGAAATCTCCCTCTCATTTCCCCCCGCACTGCTTTCTCTCCTTCCTCACTCCCGTCACCCAGCACTACCCCGCCGCCCCCAGAGCCCAGCGTTGCCCTGCGCCGGAACTCAGCGCCGCCGCCTGGACGAGCCCAGCGCTGGCCCGCGTCGGAGCCTAGCGTCGTCGTCTGGCCGAGCCCAGCGCTGCCCCGCGCCAGTGCTCAGAGCCGCCCCGGGTCGAGCAAGGACTCCAGCGCCGCCCAGCCCAACTTCGTCGCGCCATGGCGGACCACCACCACCATCTCCTCGCGAAGACACGACGGACCGCCACCGCTGCCTCCTCACGCCACCACGGAGCAGCCCGCGCCGTCGTCTGGCCGAGCCCAGCGCCACCGGCGGCTTGCTCCCCCACGCCAAGCACCAGAGCAGAGTCCGCCCGAGGTTCACACACTGGAGCTCCACCGACGCGTCGCCCGCGCCGAAGATTTCACCACCCAGCGTCGCCGCCCGGAACCGCCACCCGCGCCGGAGCCTTCGCCGTCCAGCACCGCCGCCCGGAGCCAACCTCCAGCGCCTGGCGATGGTGTGCTTGAGCTCGGGACGAGCACGGTGGACTTGATTGTTTTTTTTATATTTTTGTCCAAGGTTCTTTGTGCACAAATCTGGACCTGTTTGTAATTTCAATTTTTAGACTCTGCTCTCGGCCTGTCCCAGCACATACAGCCCACCAAACAAGATCTCATCCCAACGTGTCTCACCATATACGGGCTACCAAACAGAGAGTAAAATCTCAACCCAACCCAGCCCAAGTCAGCACGTATGAGATGAGAAAGTTGTGCCCAGGTCATACGACCTACCAAACACGCCCTAAAGGAATGCGGAGCGGCGCTAACTCGCACAGGTGGTGCTTGTCTGCTTGACAATGAGCCCCACGCTTTACTTTGCCAAAGCGCGAACGAGGCTGGCCCTAGCGATGCACCTCCTTCCAGCATAGATTAGATTAGATTGTAGTTAAAATTTCGTTGACGTTTGTCAAGTTTCAATGTATGTCAGTCCTTTTATTCAAAAAGTTCCAGCAAAAATCAGCCCTTTTGTAACAACACTAATATATCGGACGTCTAGATTAGAATTAGTTTAAATTTTGTAGAAATTTGTAAAGTCTCAATTAAAATCGGCGCTTTTGCAAATGTAAAAAAAAATTCAATGAAAATCGACCCTTTTCCGACAACCCCCGAAACTTCTTTGCACATCAGTTTTGTTATTAACAGATCAGGTGCAGTGCCAGTTTCCAATAGTGCCGGATAAACCCAATTTCGTTCCTCTAGATTATTTTTGCCAATCGACCAAATTCAAATTTCGCCAACATTAACAGCTCACTCTTTAACCACTTGCACTATGATCTGGTAGTGGTAATAGCTTTGATCGTTAGATAGACAAAATATATTAATCATAAACCATCCATAAGCCCCTTCCAGTATCTACCGAAGGTCAGATGGATCAGATTTCCACGGTAAATAGTCATCCACGGTACCATCCAGAATAACAGTACCCCACGGTAAATAGTAATCAAGCAAGAGGGCCGTTCGTTTCTTCGATACCAATGAATTTACATTTCAAAGATGTTTTGGTAGGTAATATTTCATTAAGATCAATTCCCATGAAATTACATTATCTACGATGTTAATTACCATCTGTCAAGGAGCCAGTTCATAAATAAATAGCGAAGATAAAAAAAAAGTCAAAGAATTACTGTTGGCTAAAACAAATGGATCAGATTTCTGGCTTGGAATCCTCTGATAAGGATTTCATGAGCGCACATTATAATCATAGTCGATCATTTGGGGAAAGGATCCTCATTTCCATTGTAAATATTCAAGAAAGTTGGAATAAATAAGCGAAGAATAATAAAAGCAAAAAAAAAACACTTAATACAGGATGGATCAGATTTCTGGCTTGGAATCCTGATGGGATTACATGTGCGCATAGTATAATCGTAGTCGATCATTTGGGGAAAGGATCCTGACTTCCAATCAAATTTTCGATATAACAAAAAATCCTTTTTAAATAACCAAAAATATAAAACGAAACATTAAAAAAAGTGACCGGCAAAGATTCAAAGCATTATGGATCAGATTTCTGGCTTGGAATCCTGATGGGATTACATGTGCGCACAGTGTAATCATAGTCGATAATTTGGGGAAAGGATCCTCATATCCATAGCTCAATCATAGTTCTTGCGGACAAAACAGATATCGAAAAAGAACAGAAACAAATAAAAGAGAGATAATTGTACAAGATGGATCAGATTTCTGGCTTGGAATCCTCTGAAAAGGACTACATTTGCGCAGTGTAATCATAGTCGATAAGCTGGGGAAAGGATCCTCACTTCCATCTTGGTTCAGAACGCAATCTCTACGAAGAAACACACAGATCTATTCGGCCAATAAGATAGCGAACGAACAAGAACGTAGCAGAGGAATAGAAAAGAAAAAATCGAGAAGGAAACGGAAAAAATCAATCAAAGGAGATGGAATCGACAAAACAAAGGGTAGAAAGAACTTGAGATCAGGAGGCGGCCGGAGACGACGAGCGGAGGAGTTGACAGCTTCACGAGGCTCGGCGGTGGAATTATATAGGATCAAGAGGGGAGGAAACCCTAGCCTGCAGCGGACGGTGATCGACGGCGGAGTTTCGAGTGAGCGGACGGTGATCGACGGCGCCACGTTTTCGATTTCGATTAGGACGGGTCCGGTCCAAGAAATCCACGAGTTATTCAGGCCTGCTGCTCTCACCCAAACCGGCCCAGCTTCGGTGTAAGGTACTGGGCATGAACAGCAATCTTTGGGCCCTCTGCAATTTTTCTCCTTTTTGGCTAGTGTCCCTTTGAAAAAATTAGCGGCACGAACAGCAGTTTTTTGTGAGCGAAGAAGATGAGTCACAACTTACAACACCGCACAAAATGCAACATTATGAACCTGTACTGACATCAACCGCACATTAGAGCATATCCACCGGCGCTCGCAATAGAGAGTCCGACAAGTGTGCCGGATAAGGGCTATTGGAAGCGCCGCCACACGTTGTTGGTTTATTGCGAGCGCCTCCCGACCAGCCGCTCCCAATAGACTTTTTCAAAAATACCGATACAACAATATTTAAGCGAAATTGCAAAATTTCATTAAGATTTGATAGATTTTTACAAAGTTCGACGAAAATTTAACTAATCTAAACCCTAAACCTATCCACCGTGGTAGAATCGGTCCCTGTCGAACACCTTGACCGCGGCGTTCACGTTGAACTCGGCCTCCTCCGCCGCCTCCGTCTTGACTTCCCCGTCGTCGCCTCCGGGCGGTGGCGCGTCGTCCTCCTCATCGAAGTCCGGAATTACGACGATGTCGGCCTCCCACGTGGACCACCGCCCCGCAAACTCCTTCGTGGCCGGGAACACGGTATCGAACGACCGCCACTCGGTCTCGGCGAGTTGAAGTATGAACAGGGCCTCAGCCTCCTCCTCCGTCATTAGTTCTCGTTGCGCTGGTAGTGGTGGAGAGGCCGCTTCTTAGAGCGGACCGGCGACCGAAGGCTCGTCCTTCACCTTGGCCGGGGCGAAATGTCGGATGGTGCCGTCGTCTTTTGGGGCGACGCTGACCAGGGCACCTCCTTCTTGATCTTCACGGGGTGATGGCATGCGTGAGGAGCCAACCTCCTCCATGGGGACGAGCAAGCGCGACATCGACATCGTCGGGCGCGAGGAGGATCCACGGGATGACGTCGTGGACATCGGCATCCGCGTCACCCAGGGCACACGTTCTGCCCGGGCGGCGGGATGAACTCGTACTCGCCGACCAGGACGTCGTGGAGAGGGCGGTCGCCCCACCAACGACGGTGTGCCGTCCTATTCCACTTCGAGGGTCTGACTGGACACTCGTGGTCATTGATCGACGCCTAGCGCTGCGCGACGAGGATTACAGACTACTTGGGTTTGTTCTCGGCATAGTCGGGGGTCGGCCTGCTGCTCCGGCGCTCGCGGATGAGCGCACGGAGCCTGTCCTCCCCTTCCCGCAGATGCGAGACGACGTACCCCATGGCGCTCATCGCCCATCGGCCGGTGAGGCTCACCTTCGACGGCACAGGGAGGCGGTGCTTCGCGACGAACGTCGCCTCGTCGATCCTGAGACAGCTCTTGTACGTCGTGCGGCGTTCGCCGCCTCCGGCTTCGTCGTTGTGTACAATCGCTGCTCGCCGGTGGTGGTGGTTGGAGAGAAGGGAGAGAAGAAAGAAGCGCCAGTGGAGGCCACGTGGGACGTCTCGCGTGCTTATAAATACGGCGGGGAGGCGAAGTGCGGGAACGCGAGGGGCGTTCATTAATGCCGGTGCCGGCTCTCGACGCATTTACTCCGACGACGCGCGTCGGGAATGCGAGGCGCGACACGCCTCCGTATCAGAGAAACCGCTCCGCTACCTATACCGTCCACTGTCGCTGCAATAAATGACAATAGCCGTCTTTAAGCCACTTGCATGCCGGTCCCACCCGTCGGAATCCGATGTGGCACGCGGTTGGCGGCACTCCCGATTGTCTCCCTACGGACGAACCGCGAAGCGGGGTTGCCGGACACTCTATTGGACCCGTCCAGCAACTTTGCTGCTATTGGCACGTCCAGTGGGGCGCATTTTCGTGACGACGCGCCCAATATTGGGAGCGATATTAGAATCGCCGGTGGAGATGTTCTTATGTTTCGTAACAGCTATCAGCACGTTGCATCAGTAGAAAATTCATTGCAGAGCAGTGAACACTTGGTAAATTCTGTCATCACAGAACATTGTAATGGCTTGGGATAACATTGGCGTAGATGCCGCTTCCTTTTGGAACCTCGTATTCTTATTCCTTTCTTCTTGAGGTGGAATCTGTATTCATCAACGATTTAAACAAATCATTCTCAAGGCAAGGCGGAAGTAGTGCTTGAATACCTCTAAGTACTGAGCTCTCAGCTCATTGATTCATGACACTCCTTCCACGGGGAAAATCTCTCATTTGAAAGCCCACTATGTTGCTTCTCTCTCACTTGCTGGAAAGTGTGTTACTAAAGCTGTGGTTTAATGACACTTTCCAAAACCCAGACGTCCGCTTTATAAGACATTCCACTGATTGCCTATTCGGTTGCAGCTAGCCCTTTGTAGTCTTGCTAATCTCAACGTGCAGGGTTAGACGCGGACGTAAATTTTCTGTGTACACATCAGAAGAAACATGTGGACATGTGTGCTCCCATGGCTTGCCCGTGAACGCGGGAGGTAAGCTGAAGACACGTTCGTGTGCATGATTCCGCCGGAAAAGATTATGCTCGCTTGTTCGAGCGGTTCGTATGATCCGCGACGCGGTTTCTTCTCAAAATCGCAGCGTTGACTTCCACACGCGATGCGGCCGAGCCGGAGCCGCGGCTGGCCGCGGCGGAGGCGGCGACGGTGAGGAATAACTTAACGTTGGAGGTGCAGGGTGGGGGCAAAATTGAAGGTGGTCGCTGATGTATGTAAAATACATACATGAACTTTGCATTATATTACATGATATTTCAATCATATTTGCATCATATAAGGGTTATATCATTGTTTTATATTGATTTTGGGAATATTTCACAGTTTTCCCATTTATTTGGAATTAACCCTGCAGAACCAGAAAACCCCTTTTTCCATGTTTTACTTTCAGGGACTCAAACGACGTCCAAATGACCTAAGATTTTACGGGGGCCAATATTTGGAAGGAAGAAGACGTACGAGCCATGGATCCGCGAAAAAGGAAGTCCGAGGAGGGAATTAGGTGGTCCCACGCAGCCAGATTCCCTGGCCGCGTGAGGCACCCTCTCTCCCCCCTCGTGGCTCCGATGCCGTCCGTTTTCGTCTCCGTGGCTTCGTCTTGACCTAAAACCGACTATAAAAATAGTCACCCGATGAGTTTCGCGAGGAGGCGGCGGAGAAACACAAAAACCACGAAACAGGAGACAGAAGGCTGCCGCCGAAGAAGATCGGAGGGGGAAACGCCGCCGGATCACCTCCGGAAGGCTCCTCCATCCCCCCTCCGAAGTCTCCATAAACACCACCGTCAAGACCAGCACCATCTCCATTACCACCTTCGTGATCCACTTCACCCCCCTCATAGTTTGAGATTGTTTGAACCCTAGCTATTGTCTAAGTACTATTCTACATGTTTGTGAATTGCTACTTGTCATTGTTTTGTGGAGAGATTATATTTTCAGATTGTGTTGTATCACTTATACCATTGAATCATATCATGTCTTCGCGTTGTGAGTAGTTCTCTCATGTTCCTGGGGGCATAGGATGGATTGGCAATGATTTCCACTTAACATGTATTGAGTATTTGGTCAAGTTTTTATCTTTTATGGTTATCTTATTGTACAACGTATGGGTGCACACATATATTGAATAATGCATGAAGGTGATCACAGGTGATCACACTAATGTGATGGAATGGGTAGGACCTGGGAGGACACTGATGATCCCGAAGAGCAAGGCCTTGATACCTGCAAAAGTAAACGGGATTAGGTTGAGACTCCAAGTGCAGAGTGTATAGTAAGTGGAAGACAGTTTTCCCCACGAGGGGTGACTCGAGGGTTTAATATCGAACTCTCGGGGAATCTGAAGTGGTAGATTTATCTTCTTATCCTTCTTTTGGTTACCTACAAAACAAGGTTAGATGTTTTGGTCCTCAACCTCACCTGTGGTTGTCAAGCACAAGGTGTAAGAATGATATCAGGATAGTTATGCAATGCAAACAAGAAATAAATATGCAATGATGGTGGATGCAATGATAAATGATATTTTTGGGTTTTTGAATGATGTATGCAAGATGAAAAGTATTTTTGTATTTTCGGATTTAATGATGGCTGAAAATAGAAAAGTGGTATATGGTGTTGGAAAGGTGTTTCTTATGATTAAAAATGGACTGGGGTTCATGGTTTCACAAATGCACTCTCTCTTTATAAAGTGGTAGACAATGGAACACACACAGTTAACATATGAGATTGCAACACAGGGTTTGATAACAAGTTACTTAGATATATGGGCATCACGTCCTAACATAGAGATCTTTTGGTTATTAACCTCTCTTATACTCCACCAAGATGCGAACTAAATCATAACACCTCAGTAATTAAGATAACTCAGAGTATAGCATTAAGTATCATGACATGAAGTGAAAATAAGAACATGCTAGATCTAGTCATGGAGTAGTGGCAATGGTCACGCCCACATCCCCGGTAGCATGGTATTTTAGTTTATCCCTAGTGAGGTAACAAAGTAAGGTAAAGATACCAAAGTGGATCGCAGAACTTTCTCTCACGTTCACTGCACTAGCCACCCCCCGTTACTCCAACTAATGCACACGTTCCCCCACACACGCTCTCATAAACATGCTTGATCAAAACAAGTAGACAAGAACGGGGTACATAATATGCATCTATACTCATAACTGAAACAAACATTGCAATCTCAAACATATATTAACTCATAAAGATCCACCACAAAGGTATTACAACGGTGACCGTAATCATGTTCAGCAGCTCATACGGTGCTAATTAGTGAAGCTCAAGAGAGGAGAGATACATAAGTTACTTCCACAAACCCATAGTCCAGAGGTGGACTACTCCCTCTTCATCATGGAGACGGTGGAGAAGTCGATGGAGAAGATGGAGACCACGCCGGCAGCGCCCCGCCGGAGTTTTCCCCCTCCAATCTGCAGCTCCTGATCTCCGTTTCGGTGTTTCTGTGTTTGTGCGGCGCTCCTTCCAGAGAACGTCGGGGGACCTTTTTTATAGGCGTTTTTAGGTCAAGACGATGTCGGTGGAGAAGATCGAAGGCAACGGAGCCACGAGGCCCAAATGGGTGGGTCCCACGCGGCCACAGTACCTGGCCGCGTGGGCCCCCCTCGTTTGGCCCTCGGCCTCCGTTTGCTCGCTTCCTTCGCCCACAGGTCTTCTTCCTTCCAAATATTGACGCCCGTAAATTTCCAGGTGATTTCGTTGACGTTTGGGTCCCTGAAACATTAAAATAAGAAAACGGGGTTTTCTGCCTGTGCAGGGTTAATTCCATAAAAATAGGAAATAAATGAATATTCCCAAAATCATTATAAAACATTGATATAACCCTTATATGATGCAAATATGATTGGAATATAAGCAATTAAAGTGCAAAGTTCATGTATGCATTTTACATGCATCAACATCCCCAAGCTTAATCCATGCTCGTCCTCGAGTATGAAGATGATAAAACTAACATGGACTTTGCAATTTAATACTTAACAATGATATCAAAGATGATTACTATTGCTACATATAGTCAAATGATTCATTCTTCAAAGGAGTAGCAATATGCAAATAGTTTATGAAGTGATATCAAGTATTCAAGACAAGGATGTTCATTGATAGTTCACAAAGTGTAACATGGTAGCAAGTAATATGGAACACATGTATGCATAATGATAAGTAGAACATCCTACAATGGTCATAGAGTGTAGATGAAAATCTGAATATGATAGGTGTACACTTTGGAAAGATGTATATGTGAGTAGAGGTAAAGCATGCATAAGTTTCATCCAACTTCCAAACTCTTCTACTTAAGTTAATGATTGCAATAAGGTATTCATTGGTGTCAAGCTCTCATTGCCCCTATCATAGCATCTTGAATGATTAAGGTTAAAGTGAAAGCAAATATGAGTAGTGTGCTTGATAAAGAATGGGTTGAATGTCTCATGCCCCTTGAATACAAGTACTTACACCATGTGTTACTCAACTTGGGAAACAAAGCAAGTTCAATTAAATATCATTGTAAGCATAATAGTATCATCAAGAGCGTCAACTGGGGTACCTCTTGTCCCAAGATATGGAACAAGCCCATATCAAAATGACAAGACAAACAAACAAAATGAACAATCTCAACACCCTTTTTATTTACCATTTGGAATAGTTTTTTATTGCAAGGTGTATCACAGAAGGTTCACCATAGTATGTAAGTAAATTTCCACCATGAATGATGCATGGCTTAGATTAGCGGCCCAGGCGTCTCTCTAACCATTTACACAAACTCATTTAAACTCACTCTATTTCCACATTTATTTCAACATGATAAGCATCCATAGACAAAAGCACATGATATCAACTAAATGAGATGAAGAGCGTGTTGAAAGCTTGCCATGTGACAGCACATATGGGCTAACTTCCAACCCAAAACATTCATCAAGCCACAAACATCATAATCTTAATCACAATGGGTCAAGTTTTATTATGCAAATAAAAGAACATTGTGCATCAAGTTCGTGAGAGCTATATAACCAATTTTTTCCATTGCAATCAATAACATAAACATTTTCATTCAGAGGTAAGATAACACAAACAACATGTTAAACATACTCGGAATAGCATAAAGCCAATAGGTAGATATGGTGGACTCACTGGAATAACTTTGGTTGAAGGTGTTGGAAACAAGTTTTTGCTTGTTGGAGTTTTTGGGCTAGCAAAAGGGAGAAAGTTGACCATCTAGATGCATGCATGAGTGTCCATAGAACTAACTAATCCATGTTAAACCAAGTAAATAACAATCAGCACCAAAACATGAATAAGTGATAGCTCTACAAAAAGAATTTGCAAACTATTACTCATAAACAAGCTCATGAATCATGCAACTATATGTATCATTAAAAATCAAGTCAAACATCCCTTTTCCCAATCTTATAAAAGCATCCAACATATTTCAACCCATATTTCCAGTAGCTCTCTCATATATAATTGATAGTGTGGTGGTCTCTCAAGACTCAAACAAAAACAAAAAACGACGCTCCAAGTTTATGCGATAAAGTGTTTCGATCGAAAAACAGAAGTTGGACGTGTGCAAACCGAGAGTGTGTAGGTCCAGCGGGGTTGTCTTCACATCCCCAAGCTTATGGTCTTCACCATCCTTGGATAGCTCTTGGTGCATCTCCTCCAATCCCTGTGAAAAAACTTCAAAACACCGTTTCTCCCATCTCTTTTCTGTGGGGTGCATTAATAGTGATAAACAAATAGGTTCCTTGCTGCATATAATCCTTGAACAAAAATTCATATGAATGTCCAGAAAGTGTATAATGTTGTATGCCTACTCATAAACTCAATTGGATCAAAAAGATTCAACTTAAAAGCTCAAAGCATGCATCAAACAAAATGGGACAGAATCTGTCCAGAAAAACAGCAGCAGCAAAACGTATTTTTCTACCCTACCAAACTTTCTCGAAAAATTCCGAAAAAATTCATGCATACAGAGGATGAAAAGTTGCAACTACAGTTCAAATATGAGCTCATTCGGAGTTACAGAATAAGAATTAAAAATCATACCGTGCACTGACTTGTGCAGGAATAAAATCTCCGAACGCTATAAGCAACTTTTTCAAACCAAAAAGGGTAAAACTTGGCACTTTATTAAAACTCCAGAACCTAAACTAAACAAATCTCTTGTTACAGCAAGAGGACACAAAGAAAAATCACACATAAAAATAACCGGGTTGCCTCCCGCAAAGCGCTTTCTTTATAGCCATATAGCTAGGCTTCTTACTTGTTGTTTTATTGTGGACGAAGCTCATGAGGGAGCTTGAACTTTGGTGGTTCCCTCTTCCTTGGAAAGTGTTCCATGCACTTCTTGTGTGGAAACTGAAACTTTACATTCCCTTCCTTTGAATCAATGATAGCACCTGTGGTACGAAGAAAAGGTCTTCCAAGAATAATAGGACTAGAGGTTTTACCCCATGTCCATGATTAGAAAATCCACAGGCACAAAAGTCATATGTAACTCTACCATAACATCACTTACTTTTCCCAAAGCATGTTTAATAGAGTCATCAGCAAGTGCTAGTTCAATAGAGCATTTTTCAAGATTTTTCAATTCAAGCACTTCATATAGTTCTTTAGATAAAACAGAGACACTAGATCCTAGATCAAGTATGGCATGGTGTGTCTCTTTTCCAATAGTTACTAGTACCTTAGGTATCCACATATCCCCAAGCTTAGGTGGTATCATAGCCTCTTGGTTGTACCTAGCAATCTTTTCTTTCAAGACATGATTAGCAATATAAGAACCAAAACCTGCTTGGTTAGTGTTGATGGAAGGATCACTTGCAAATTTTTGTAAGATAGATATTAATTCATGCAAGCTACAATTTTCTAAGTCAAGCAAAGGATCCTTGACTTCATTAAGCATTTTAACTTCCTCAACTTTCTTTTCCTTTTTCACCCAAACTTGTTGCTTACAGGAACTTCTCACATGTTTAAGAGATGAATCTTTTCTCAATGAATCACTAACTCGAACCAATTTTCCTCAATATTGTTCAGGTAAACATCTTTTTCCAGAAATTCTTTCTCACAAATTCTTAACTTATGCATGACATTAACCAATTCATTGTTTATCTTTGGAATAATGTTTTCAGAATAAGAAACTAGTTGCTCAAAATCTTCCTTACTAGGTAGCTTTTCTAACTTAGTTTCAAATTTATCCTTTGATGAAGCAAGTGCTATTGTGGTGTCTTCCAACTTTTTCTTGCTACCCACAAAGCTACCAAAAATCCTTCTAAGTGTCATGGCTGCACAAGGTGGTGTTGACAAGACAAAACTTCCACCTGTAGCCCCATCTAAAGCATTTTGATACCAAGGATCTATTCCATAATAGAAATAAAGATTTAGCTTTTCATCTTCACAAGGTGTAGGATCTTCATAATGCATCCTATTAATTCTTACCCAAGCATCTTTTAATGTTTCTCCATGATATTGTTTAAAACTAGAAACAGAATTCCCTAGAGAACTCCCTCCTTGTTTGTTTCCAAGCACCATGATAGCAAGTTTTTTTTGGTATTTTTAATTTTTTATGCAAAACTGAAATAAATATGATATGATATGCAATGACACTAACAAAACAAATAAATTGCTTTGTAAGTAAAGATGGATAAGATGGTGCTCACGTAGGTGCAACCTCCCCAAGCTTAGGTGTTAGCACAAGTTGGTGACGTTGACTTTGTTGTGAGATGAATGCGATGATGCACACCCTTGGATAAATCTCTCAGCTACGATTCCCCGGCAACGGCGCCAGAAAACGTCTTGATGATCCCGAAGAGCAAGGCTTGATACCTGCAAAAGTAAACGGGATTAGGTTGAGACTCCAAGTGCAGAGTGTATAGTAAGTGGAAGACAGTTTTCCCCACGAGGGGTGACTCGAGGGTTTAATATCGAACTCTCGGGGAATCTGAAGTGGTAGATTTATCTTCTTATCCTTCTTTTGGTTACCTACAAAACAAGGTTAGATGTTTTGGTCCTCAACCTCACCTGTGGTTGTCAAGCACAAGGTGTAAGAATGATATCAGGATAGTTATGCAATGCAAACAAGAAATAAATATGCAATGATGGTGGATGCAATGATAAATGATATTTTTGGGTTTTTGAATGATGTATGCAAGATGAAAAGTATTTTTGTATTTTCGGATTTAATGATGGCTGAAAATAGAAAAGTGGTATATGGTGTTGGAAAGGTGTTTCTTATGATTAAAAATGGACTGGGGTTCATGGTTTCACAAATGCACTCTCTCTTTATAAAGTGGTAGACAATGGAACACACACAGTTAACATATGAGATTGCAACACAGGGTTTGATAACAAGTTACTTAGATATATGGGCATCACGTCCTAACATAGAGATCTTTTGGTTATTAACCTCTCTTATACTCCACCAAGATGCGAACTAAATCATAACACCTCAGTAATTAAGATAACTCAGAGTATAGCATTAAGTATCATGACATGAAGTGAAAATAAGAACATGCTAGATCTAGTCATGGAGTAGTGGCAATGGTCACGCCCACATCCCCGGTAGCATGGTATTTTAGTTTATCCCTAGTGAGGCAACAAAGTAAGGTAAAGATACCAAAGTGGATCGCAGAACTTTCTCTCACGTTCACTGCACTAGCCACCCCCCGTTACTCCAACTAATGCACACGTTCCCCCACACACGCTCTCATAAACATGCTTGATCAAAACAAGTAGACAAGAACGGGGTACATAATATGCATCTATACTCATAACTGAAACAAACATTGCAATCTCAAACATATATTAACTCATAAAGATCCACCACAAAGGTATTACAACGGTGACCGTAATCATGTTCAGCAGCTCATACGGTGCTAATTAGTGAAGCTCAAGAGAGGAGAGATACATAAGTTACTTCCACAAACCCATAGTCCAGAGGTGGACTACTCCCTCTTCATCATGGAGACGGTGGAGAAGTCGATGGAGAAGATGGAGACCACGCCGGCAGCGCCCCGCCGGAGTTTTCCCCCTCCAATCTGCAGCTCCTGATCTCCGTTTCGGTGTTTCTGTGTTTGTGCGGCGCTCCTTCCAGAGAACGTCGGGGGACCTTTTTATAGGCGTTTTTAGGTCAAGACGATGTCGGTGGAGAAGATCGAAGGCAACGGAGCCACGAGGCCCAAATGGGTGGGTCCCACGCGGCTACAGTACCAGGCCGCGTGGGCCCCCCTCGTTTGGCCCTCGAGCCTCCGTTTGCTCGCTTCCTTCGCCCACAGGTCTTCTTCCTTCCAAATATTGACGCCCGTAAATTTCCAGGTGATTTCGTTGACGTTTGGGTCCCTGAAACATTAAAATAAGAAAACGGGGTTTTCTGCCTGTGCAGGTTAATTCCATAAAAATAGGAAATAAATGAATATTCCCAAAAATCATTATAAAACATTGATATAACCCTTATATGATGCAAATATGATTGGAATATAAGCAATTAAAGTGCAAAGTTCATGTATGCATTTTACATGCATCAGACACGTAAACCTGTGGTCTAATATATGAAGTACCATTAGGAGGGGATTTATATCGGGGACCTTAGAGTTTAAGGCTATGGTGAGACTCTATGTCTTAATAACTCTTGTGCAGTCATTTACTTGGCCATAAGAAACATCATAAGGGGTTTAGTTTATTTATTTAGCTACACCTAATTATGGCTCCGTCCAAAGAAGATTAAAACTTGACAAAATGTTTACCTTGTTATTCCAGAAATATCTATGCCATGAAATCCATGTAGCCCTTGGGAACGTTTTTCCACGCATAAGAAACACACACTTAAGCCTGTCCTCTTGCTGCATAGAGGATTGGGCTTTCTCTCTTTGAGAGCTTTCACTCATCATATTTATTTTCAGCTTTTTACTTTATTGCAAACTCTACACCAAAACCCCAAAAACACTTGCATCATTTAATCATTTTAGTTTGTCTAGTGCATAGATAATAAGAGAAGTGACACTCTTATTTGAGAGGATAAATACTTATACCTTCTACTCCTCGTGGGATCGATACTAATACTTACACATTGAAGATTTCAACGATCCCCTATACTTGTGGGTATCAAGACATTTTCTGGCGCCGTTGCCGGGGAGTGTAGCGCTTAAGTTTTTATTCTTATTTGCACTAGATATTTATTTTCAGTTTTGCATATACTCTAGTTTACTTTCAGTTTTGCATTTAGTTTAGTTTTGCTTTCAGTTTTAAATATCGAAACACAAAAAAAAAATTATAAAATGGAAAATACCATAAAAACTTCTGGTAGGGAATGGATGTTGGATTCTTACTCTGGGTACATGAAAGCTGCTAAAATTGCTAAGGAATTTAGAGAGTCAACAGAAGGGATAAGACTAGAAGGTTTCATGAAAAGATTAAAATATATTGCTGGAGAGTAGCTTTTATTCCATAATAATACAACTTGTTGCTTTAAACATAGAAAAAGACACTTTGGATTTCAATGTAAGTTCCATGAAGAACGTGTCATAGCATCTTACAATACTAATGATTATACTCATTTAGGGATGGAACAAGTAGAGGAATTTGTTACTTATTATGCATCTTGTGAATTGCACACCTTTGCTTATGAAAATGAAACTTGCCCTAGAGTTAAGAGATTTGAAAAGGAGGTCACACTTATTTTTAAACATTGCATAGCCAAATTCTCTCAAAATATTTATGTTGTTGACTATAAAGAGAGGAGCAAGGTTCCCCAAGAAAGTACTGATGTTTTGCAGGAAGAAGATGATGAAAACATAAGCTTGAAAGAGGAAGTATGTGAAGAGGAGGATAAAAACCTAAGCTTGGGGATGCCCGTGCAACCCCAAGAAGATGATGAAAATGATGAACAACTAGAGAATGAAGAGAGGGAACTTCCACCTTCACCACCTATGGATGAGGTAACACTAAATTTTTGTTGATGATAAACTTTGTTCTTATGATTCTGATAATGAGGAGGAATATCAACCTATGCCTAATGATAACATTATTGATAATAATTTTGATGATGATGAGGAGTATGGTTTAGACATGTTTTATGATAGTACTCTAGATGATGGACCTATGCTTATTGATAATCCTCCATGTTTAGCTGTTATTACTTTATGTGAGGATAAAAATGATATACTTGCTGCTTGTGACAACACTCTCACTTATGAGAGTCCTACTTTATTTTTGAATTCTCCTATTCACACCATGGAGGAGAAGCTTTTATATGTTGAAAAGTACTTATGTGGGCTGAAATTATCTTGCACTAATAACCATTCCACCCACAACCATCATGTTTATGATGTTTCTTGCAATTATTTTGAGAGAGGAAAACATGCTAATATCTTACATGATAGTTTTAATAATCCTTTATATGTTCCTAAGTTTGCAAAGTTGCACCAATCTAATAGTTGTTTTATCAAATTTGGTTCCACTACTTGTAACTATTATGAGAGAGGAAGAAAGACTTATATTTATGTTTCTATGTTATTTAAAATGCAACCTACTGATCATTACATGCATTGGTTACCACAAAATTGCTGCTATTTATTCATATATAAAATGCCAATGCATAGAAAAGGAGTTAGACTTAAAAGTTAATGGTTTAATGTTTTGTGTTGTGCTCTTTATGCTTTTATTTCCTATTCGGTTTGAGCACACCTTTATATCTTGAGAACATGCAAAATAACTTTACCTACTATTTTCTAATTGCTAGTTTAAGATTTTCACTTTATATAAAATTTGGGAAAGTAAATGAGAAGGATGAGTAATGGAGAAGTTGGGGTCGACCTTGAACATGTGTTGTTCATGCCAATGGAACAATTGCAAAGTCTCTATCATTAAAACTTTTCCCAAAGCTAAAACCAAATAAAAAGAGTGTTTATGTTGTATATATTTGCTTCTTCTTTTGCCCTTTTGCTAAATCAAAAACAACAAAAATATTTTCTTTTTTCTTTATTTGTTTCTCTTGATTCTTTCTTAGTTCTTTTTGTTTCTTTTTTATTTCTTTTATCTTCAGTTTAAGTTTTGGTTTTTGAGTCAAGGTGCTTCTTTACTACTGTAACAACACCTTTGTATCTTATTTTTCATCTTTATGGCAAGAATAACCTCTTTTGAGAGGTAGGATCAAACAATAGTGATTTGCTGTCTAGAAAACAGATTCCTAAGCTTCACCGCGAAAAATGTTAGAAATCACATAAGTAGAATTTTGATCTGATATTTTATGACAGCAATATTCAGTTATTATTACACATTTCATTAGTTCAAAGTTTTCTGATTTGAACAACGTAAGTGCCTCTGAAAATTCACTCTTTACGGGTTGTCCAGTTTTTGACACATTCTGTCTTTATTTTGCATTACTCTCATTACTTGTGTTTTGTGTTGTTCTATTGATCAAAGAGCAATACACAACCATAGTAACTGTAGCTAATATTTAGAATCAACTCATGATATGTCTTTGCTGTACCTATGTGGATTTAATTTATGGAGACACTAACCCCTCTAATCAAGTTTTATGATGAGTTTTGTGTAAAGAGAATTTTCAAGTGGAAGAGTTGAGGGTGATGAACAATGATCAAGAGGGACAAACACTCAAGCTTGGGGATGTTACCCCTAAGCTCACTCTACATATATCATGTAAGTACAAGAATTCATGCTTGGGGATGCCAAGCCACCTCACTCCAACCATCTTGATACCAAGTAAGTAAGCCTAGCTATATGACTATAAAGAAAGCGCTTTACGGGAGGCAACCCAGTTGTTTTTACTTTTGATTTTCTTTGTGTCCTCTTGCTGTAACAAGAGACTTAGTTTTTAGTTTAGTTTCTGGAATTTTGAATAAAGTGCCAAGTTTTACCTATTTTGGATTGAAAAAGTTGCTCATTATATTCGGAGATTTTATTCCAGAGCGAATATGTGCACGGTATGATTTTTTATTCCTATTCTGTAACTCTGATTAAGCTCAAATTTGAACTGCAGTTGCAACTTTTCATCCTTTGTATGCTTGAATTTTTGCTGATTTTTTGGACATGTCTAAGTAGGGTAAATAAATACGTTTTGCTGCTGCTGTTTTCTGGACAGATTCTGTCCTATTTTGTTTGATGCATTCTTTGAACTTTTAAGTTTAATCTTCTTGATTGACTTGAGTTTATGAGGAAGCATACAACATTATACACTTGCTGGACACTTAATATGAATTTATGTTCATGAATTTCTTGCAGCAAGCATTCTATCTTTTGTACCTACTAATGTCACCCCACAGAAAAGAGATGGGAGAAAATTTTGTGTTGAAGTTTTTTCACAGGGATTAGAGGAGATGCACCAAGAGCTATATAAGGATGGTGAAGACCATAAGCTTTGGGATGTCAAGGCACCCCACTGGACCAAATACTCTCGGTTTGCACACGTCTATTTTCTATTTTTCTATCAACGCATTACTATCGCATAAACTTGGAGCGTCCTTTTATTGTTCTTTTTATTTTTGTTTTGCTTTTCGTAAGACCATCACTATCATTTATTTTATGGGAGAGGTACTGGAATTTTGGGTTGAATTAAGTTGGATGCTATTAAAAATATTGGGATAGGGATGTTTGAGTTGATTCAAAAAGATACATATAGTTGCATGATTCATGTGCTTTTAATGAGTATTAATTTGCAAGTGTTTTATCAAGAGCTATCTTTTATTCATGTTTTGATGCTGAATTATACTTTACTTTGTTTAACATGGATTGGTTAGTTCTATGGACACTTATGCATGCATTTAGACGTCAACTTTCTCCCTCTTGCTAACCCAAAAATTCCAACAAGTAAAAACTTGTTTTCCAACACCTTCAACCAAAGTTTTTCCAGTGAGTCCACCATATCTACCTATTAGCTTTATGCTATTCCAAGTATGTTTATCATGTTATATTGTATTATCTATACTTCTAAATTAAAATGCTTATGTTATTGATTGTTATGGGAAAAGTTGGTTAAAAAGCTCTCACGAACTTGATGCACACTTTACTTTTATTGCACTTAATAAACATGAACCATTGTGATTAAAATTATGAAGTTGTGAGCTTGACAAGAGTCTTGGTTGGGAGTTAGCTCATATGTGCTGTCACATGGCAAGCTTTCAACGTGCTCTTAATTATATTTAGTTGATATCATGTACTTTTGTTTATGGATGCTTATCATGGTGCCAAATAAATGCGAAAACTTAGTAAGTTTGAGGAGTTTGTATAAATGGATAGAGAGATGCCTGGGCCGCTAACCTAAGCCATGCATCATTCATGGTGGAAATTTACAGCGCACCAAAGTGAACATTCAGTGATGCACGTCATCATAAAAGCTATACAAATAGTAAATAAAAGAGTGCTGAGATTGTTCATTGTATGTTTGTCTTGTCATTTTGACATGGGCTAGTTTCCATGTCGTGGGGTAGAAAACACGGCAGATGCTACTTGAGGGTAGCTTAAACTTTTGGGCAAGGCGACTCTGGTGTCTGGGTGTTTGTTTAGCACGGCAGGGGACAAAGGTTTACCCAGGTTCGGCCTCTCCATTGGAGATAAAGACCTACTTCCTGCTATCTTATTATTAATCTCGATCTCTGTCTCGATAACCCGGCTACTACAACAGAGCCGGATCTCGATCTAGGTTACAAGGATTGTATGTCTCGCCTAAAGCTTGGGTTACGAAAAGTCTTCTTTGTCTAAGGGGCAGGGGCCGGTTTATATAGATACCGGGCCTCCTGGTCGCGTACATGATAGGCCGGGTTCTACCCGAACTCTGAGTCCTACTACTACTCCTTTATCCTTCGTGTATTCCAAGTATAGAACCGCCTCTTGAACCGCCTCTGGACCTTCTGGAACATTCTTCATGAATAGCCGGGTCATCGCCAAGATACCGGCCCAGCACCGTAACCCGGCCTATGCTGAGGGTTAACTGGCCTCGCCGGGCCTCCTGCCTGGCGGGTCATGTTTTCCTCGTCATGGGCCTACCGGGTTATTATCCCTCCATCAGTAGCCCCCAGGTTAACCAGGTAACCAGGTTGCCACGCTTTGCTTCTATCTTGCGTTGTTTGTTTCTTGATCAATGCTGGTGTTCTGGCTTGCCTGGTTAATCACCTGAAATACAAAGATAATAAATATGTACAAGATATCAAGTTTCATTTCCCTCTGTCTTGTTAAGCCAGCTCTTCTTGGCGGGTTATCTCATGACCCGGCTTTCTCATTCTACACCGTGTATCTCCGGGTTTCACACCCAACACTTAGCGAAAATTTCTACTCAGCCATCTCACTGAGACACCATAAATGAGTTGGAATATCCTTTTTGTCCTGTCTGATTGTCGCTGACTTCCCGGAGAAGATGCTTATCTTATCCACTCATTTTTACCATGTTACCCCTAGGGTTTTCACCGCGGTTATAAATATCTGGCCACGACCTCGCGCAGTCATTTTCCCCATTCTCAAACTCATCTCCAACTTCGCGCAAGCACTGTAGCAGCCGCAGATCCGATCTCGAATCGAGCTCTCCAACTTCAACTAATCTCCAAGGTAACTCCAATCTTTGTTTTTACTTGTGCTGCGCACCCGATTCCGCTCCTCATTTTGTCTAGATTCAATCTGCACTCCTCTATCCACATTTGCATCTGAGCTAGGGTTCTTATCATGTTCATCGTTCTTCGCCATTGTTACCGCTTAGGCACCTCGTTGATCTCCAACCATGGTGAAGGAGAAGAAGATGGCAGGAGGGCCCAAAGCTGCAAAATCTCTTGCAAAGAAACCTCCCAGCTCCGCAAAGGGCGGATCTAGCGGTGCGCCCACAACCGCTCCTGTGAACTGGACACGGTCCAGCGCAACCAAGACCACGCTCCAGTCATTCGTGAACCGGGGTGAACTCCCGCCTCAGGAGGAGATCCAGTGGCGTGCGCCTGGAGAGGAGACCCGGCCCACTCCTGAAAAAGGTGAAGTGGTCGTTCTTTTAGATCACGTAACCCGGGGTCTCCGCCCCCCGGGTTCTCTCTTTTTTCGTCAAGTCTTTAAGTATTACGGGCTCACTCCAATGGATGTGGCGCCCAATTCAATCCTGAACATCAGCAACTTTGTTGTTTTCTGTGAGGACTATCTCCAGATTCCTCCATCCCTTGATTTCTTCCTTGACATTTTTTACTGCAACCCATCTCGTAAAAATCAACCTCTGGGCCCGTATGGGGGCGTCTCCATCCAGCGCCGCAAGGAATGCAATTTCCCGGCTCTCGCTTTGGCCAGCCACCCTAAGGGGTGGCAAAACACTTATTTCTATTGCAAAGACACCTCTCCAGAAGCAGATGAAGCCAAATTCCCGGCCTTCAGAAATTCTGCACTGGTGTACACCCCCAAGATGAACAGTTACGCTGAATTGGAAAAGCGAGAAGCACTTGAAGGCCTCCACAGCCGGGCCAGAGCCCTACTCGCCCATGGCCTCCGTGGGACAGATTTGGTTAAGTGCTGGATCGGCTGGTTTATCCAGCCACTGAGTATCAGAACCCGGCTCTTCTATGAATACACAGAAGAGACCACAGATGATATGCGATATTCTGAAATCACACTGCTTGACGACCAAGTTGTGAAGAACGCCAAGAGGCTTCTTGGTGAGAAGAAAACTAAGATCGCGGAAAACGGGCTCGCCCCGTTCAGCGCCAAGAACAAACCTCCCACGGTAAAACTTTTATCTTTTCATATCCCTGCAGATCATAACCCGGTAAATCTTGTATACGGTTTTACTCATGCAACTTTTTCTCAGGACTCCAAGTGGTGGAGCGTTGACTACACCCCCACTTCCTCTGCTGAAGAAGACACAGAGAGTGACAACCAAGAAGAAGAAGAAGAGAAGGTGAGCTAGACTCCCTAGGCCGGCTCTTCATCAACTTGCTTAACAACGAGGTCCCAAACCCGGGCCCTTCTACTGACAATCCGGCTCATCTTATTCCAGGCCCCTCTGACCCGGCTTCAGATGCATTGCCGGGTCCTGAAACTGCTGCACCCACTCCACAAAAGCGGACCCGAGCCGCCATTGCAAAGGTGCCAATTTCTCGTTTTTCAACTTGTACAACGAACTCATCTCAAACTCAAGTACCAACACAGGAAAAGGAGCTTGAGAAGGAGGCCGAGGCAAACAAGAGACCGCGGACCCGGTCTTCTTCAGCCCACGTATCCTTGAGCTCAGGTATCCCTCAACAATCTTTATCAAGCTGGGCCAAATCCATCCAGAAGACGCCCAGCTCAAAGTATCCTTTAGCTGGAAAAATCCGGGTCCCTAAACGCTCTCGTTCATCAGATACTTCTTCCTCGGACGCTGTTAGCACGCCCGAGGATTTTCACATCAATACCGGGTTAGAAATGCTTCACTATCTCTTCTTTTTCAATACTTTGCAATCTTTGCTGTGACTAACTGCTTCTCTTTTGTTTCAGTGCTAAGGCTATCGTGGAAGAAGAAGACCCGGATTCTCCTCCAGTTGCCTCTCCTCCACGCACAACCACTGAACCTTCTGAAATGGAGGTACAAATCGAGGAGCCGGCTCGAAAAGAAGAATCTGGCGCTGAGAACGTGGTAGCCTCACCACCAAGTCCCCCTGCTCCTGCTCCTGAACCAGCTACCAATGCTTCATCTCCTGGACACGGCTCTGGGACAAAAGAGATTGACCCAGAAGTGCAAATCACCGGGTCTCATCAAGGCCCGGTTCCTAGTGCCTCTCAAGCTCTTACCAAGATTATTACTCCTGAAGTCAAAGTGGATCCCTCTGCCAAGGGCAAGGACCCAGTTTCTTCTTTGGATTTGGCGGCTTTGGATTCCATGTCCACACCTGCTCTGTGCGAGGAGTACTTCTCTCGCATTGCTTATCACAAGAACTTGGAGAGTGAACTTGTCACCCTACTTCAGAAACGATACCAGGTGCACAATATTTACTGTCCTTTTACTTCTTGTAATCTTTAATATAGTTATCTATAACCATAACCTTACTAGCCCCCAAGCTCCAAGATTATCACTTGTTGATGAACTTGGTGCTTGAAACAACAATAACTTGGCAAAAAACTTCAACCTGTATCCCCCAAGGCCCGGGTTGTATGTTTATAACAAGCCGGGTCTTGAAACACTTTCCGCTATCAAAATCATACTTCATAGAACAAAACTTTGAACCATGTAGCCCCCAAGTGCCGGGTTAGTTGCCCGCAACAACCTGGGACTTTCACACCTTTAACTCCACAAATCATTAAAAACTTCAAAACTGTAGCCCCCAAGTGCCGGGTTAGCTGCCCGCAGCAACCTGGGACTTCACTTTTCACTTCGTAAACTTTAAAACCTTGTAAAGAACTCTGACTTGCCTCTTTTTTTTTAACAGGAGCATGTGAGCAAGGCCAATGAGGAAGTAGCCCGGCTCCAAGGAACCTTAAAAGCTGAGATTGAAGCCCGGGCTAAAGAAACCAACAAACTTCAAGCCCTGGAAGAAAAAATAACTACCTTGAAGCAGAAAATTCTGATCTGAAACGGGACATGCAAGAGCATGAAGAAAACTTTCAAGAGCAGCTGACCAACCTTCAACAGAAGTTGGATGCAACTACCAGCGAGCTATCTCGCCTGAAAAAGATGATTAGTGCTATGGTTGCCTCTCTTGTTGGTAAGCATGATGTTCTCAAACCCGGTAAATTTTTCTCTTCCAAACCCGGCATATAAACTATGCCTAACACTAGTTTTCACTTTGCAGGCGCGCGCGATGGTAACATTCGCAAAACCGCCACCGAGAAAATCAAATGTATGTATACACTGGTGCGCCAATTATATTTTGGTAGCTGCGAAGTCATCAAAACCGCCAGAAATTGGGAGAACCCGCCCAGCACTTATACTGAAGTACTGGCTCATTTATCCACGATGCCAAACTGGATCCAATTGCTGAAGAGGTCCGCGTGCAGAGCCGGTGCAATGCGCAGCTTGGCCTTGGCCAAAGCCTATTATCCCAACTTGGAACCGGGTCCCCTTGCATCAGGATTTCCTCAGTTCAACGCAGATGGCACTGCTTTTGATCGGAAAGCGTACAGCCGGGCTGTGAAGCAAACCCGGCACGTGGCTACCCAAATTGCCAATGGCTTGAAACTGAATTCCATACAATACGGCTACAGCGAGACCAATGACGAAATTGTTGATGAAGAACCTCAACGCATTGACCTCCTTCAAAGCTACAAGGAATCAATTGGTGAAGGCCCCACTGTCCCCAGTACTTCCGCTGCGCCAAGCTCCTCAACTCCCACTGTGCCACCACCATCGCGCGCACCAGTGGAAGATGAAGATGAAAACTACTTTCAATCCCTTCAGCTTGTGACATGGCGCAACAACAGAGCCCCCAAGAACCGGGAAGTAGAAGCAGAAACGGCGAAGGATGACTCGGCCAGCGCCAAGGAAGATACTCCAGCCACCACTCCTTCCACTAACCCGGCTCCTGAAGCCGGTTCTTAAACAATTGCTCAGCAGCTATGTCTGCATAAAAACTTGTCTTATTTGGCCCTTGGGGCACAGTATTGTAATAACTTAGCCGTATTTTGATACTATGCCTGTGATGTGCGCTCGTGCGCTGTAAAACTTTGCAGTAATCGTATTATGTCTTTACCTGTCAAAATACTTGTTCTTCTGTGGTTTCGATGACCCTTTTGGTGTCTTTAACTGTGAGCCGGCTTTCGCATGGATACCCTGGCGCAACTTCTCTGAGAAAAACAGGGTCGAACCAAGTCCCAACGGGCTTCATGGTTGATTGAATTTCCAGGTGTGCAATCAGGCCATAAAGTCGCGAGTCACATCAGCTGCACAGCAAGATAACCAAGAATACTAGTGGCATAAAAGCCGGGTCTTGGGATTGCAGCTACAGACTTTTGCAGTAAGAGCCCCCAAGACCTGGATCAATGTTTATAAAGTAAAGGGCTTATGCCACAGTACCCCATTGATCCAAAATACTGGCGGGACGCACTCTTTGGGCGTCCTCAAGATATAAAATCAACTAAAAATGACTGATACTGAAACTAAACACACATATTACTCAATAGAACAAACTGTGAACTGCTCTGCCGGGTTACAATATTTGAAACCCGGATAACCACTGGGGCCGGGTCCTGGGGAAATAACTTAGCACTTTTCAATAACAAGCCCCCAGGACCAAGCTGATCAAAAGAACTATTATGATGCAAATAAAAAAATAACCGGCTTAAAAAAGTAAACTGAGACAAAGAAAATTTCTGTTCAACCTTTACTTTATTGATAGAAAAGGTTAGGTCAGCAAGCCGCCTCATTAAAAACCTTCCAGTCCCCTTAGGTACCCTGGTAAGGAAAAGAGCGCGTCTGAAACCTGCTGCCTGTTACATCGTGTGTTACAACTTTTACATCTTTCTCTTGCTAAGTATAATATGGGCGCAGCTGCGCAATGTTCCACGGCCTCTCACGCTCTTCCATGGAAAAGGTGGAGTGTGTGGTATCATTGACTGTCTCTGACTTTTCTCTTGCGTCCACTAAGTAGTATGAACCATTGTCCAATTTCTTGCTTACGATGAAGGGCCCCTCCCAAGGAGGTGATAACTTGTGCATCCCTTCCTTGGACTGCACCCATCGCAATACCAGATCACCCTCCTGGAAAGTGCGAGTTTTAACCCGGCGACTATGATACCGCCTCAAATCTTGCTGATATATTGCTGATCTTTCCAGTGCTTGCTCTCTGTTTTCTTCCAGCAAATCCACAGAATCTTGCCGGGTCTGCTCATTTTCTATCTCAACGTAAGCCGCCACGCGAGGCGAGTCATGAATAATATCACTTGGCAAAACTGCCTCTGCCCCGTACACCATAAAGAAAGGGGTCATCTTTGTAGATCTGTTGGGTGTTGTGTTAATTCCCCAAACAACTGATGGCAACTCCTCAACCCACGCTCCGGCGGCTCTGAGACACGGGACCCGGAGGCGTGGTTTTAAACCTCTAAGCAGCTCCTGATTTGCTCGTTCAACTTGTCCATTGGCCTGAGGCAACATCCAAACGTATACCATTATTTCCACAAAACTTTGCCATCTCTCCAAGTGACATATTAGTACCATTGTCTGTGATAATACTATGAGGATATCCAAACCTATGTATGATCTGCTTCATAAACTTGACCACTGTAGCCGCCTCACAATTTGTAACAGGCATAACTTCAACCCACTTTGTAAACTTATCAATGGCAACCAAGAGGTGGGTTTTCTTGCAAGGAGACATGCTAAAAGGACCCACCATGTCAAGCCCCCAAACTGCAAAAGGCCAAGTCAAAGGTATGGTGCGCAGTTCCTGAGCCGGCACATGAATCTGTCTGGCATATCTCTGACACCCATCACATCTATTCACCAAGCGCTCTGCATCTGCCTGGGCTGTGAGCCAAAAGAAACCATGTCTAAAAGCTTTTGCTACCAATGACCTTGTTGAAGCGTGATGACCACAATCCCCTTCATGAATTTCCTTCAAAATTTGCCGGCCCTCCTTTCCAGAGACACACCTCTGAAACACGCCTGAGACACTTCTCTTGTACAACTCGCCATCAATAACCACGTAGGCCTTGCACCGGCGCACGATCTGCCGGGCTATAACTTCCTGTTGTGGCAACTCACCACGCAAAAGATACGCCAAATAAGGTTCTGTCCACTCTGGGATCTCATGTGTTGCTGCTACCAACTGTGAATCCGGGTCCTCCTGACCCGCCAGCTCCTCTGCATCCTGAAGCTTGACTGATGGCGTCCATAGCTCGTCCAAGAAAACATTTGGTGGAACCGGCTCTCTGCGAGAACCGAGTCTTGACAAAGCATCTGCAGCATCGTTTTTTCTGCGGTCAATATGATCCACCTGATAGCCTGAAAAGAACCCGGCTACTCTATCCACCTCTCGCCTGTAAGCCGCCATCGTTGCATCTTTTCTGTCCCAAGTTCCTGACACTTGCTGCGCCACAAGATCTGAATCCCCATAGCACTTGATACGCTTGACATTCATCCTTTTGCCATACGCAAACCATGCAACAAAGCCTCATATTCTGCCACATTATTGGAACAATCAAAGTGAATTTGCAAAACATAACTCAACTTATCACCTTTGGGAGAAGTTAGCACAACTCCAGCTCCTGATCCTTGCTCTTGCTTAGACCCGTCAAAATGCATAACCCACGATTTGAGACTCGGGGTGAGAGGTGGCGCATTCAACTGCGTCCAATCATTAAGAAAATCCACCAATGCTTGAGATTTAATAGCTGTGCGAGGCACATACTCAATGTGATAATCCCCCATCTCTATGGCCCACTTGGCAACTCTCCCAGTAGCTTCTGAATTTCTAATAATATCTGCCAAGGGTATAGAACTAACCACCGTAATTGGATGCTCCTGAAAATATGGTTTCAACTTTCTACTGGCCATGAAAACACCATACACTAACTTCTGCCAATGCGGGTACCTTTGCTTGGTTTCTGATAACACCTCACTAACATAATAGACCGGCCTTTGCACCGGGTTTTCTTTTCCTTCCTCTTTTCTCTCGACCACCACCACGGCACTCACAGCTTGAGGCCCGGCAGCGACATATAATAGCATGGGCTCCTTGGGACCCGGCGCCGCCAGAACTGGCGCTTCTGACAGCTGTTTCTTCAAAGCCCAAATGCCTCATCTGCCTCTTGATTCCACACGAAATTATCTGTTTTCTTCAGTAACTTGTACAAAGGAATTGCTTTCTCTCCGAGCCGGGAAATAAACCGGCTTAACGCTGCCACACAACCCGTCAACTTCTGGACATCTCTCAGTTCCTCTGGCTTTTTCAAGCTTTGAATGGCTCTAATTTTTTCCGGGTTTGCCTCAATTCCCCGCTCTGACACAATGAAACCAAGTAACTTTCCCGCTGGAACTCCAAACACACACTTTGTAGGATTAAGCTTCATCTGGTACTCCCTCAGATTTTTGAATGTCTCTGTAAGATCACGAATAAATGACTCGGCTTTCTCTGACTTTATTACCACATCATCAACGTAAGCATGCACATTACGCCCAATCTGATCATGAAAACAATTCTGAATACACCTCTGATAAGTTGCCCCTGCATTCTTCAACCCAAAAGTCATGGTCTTGTAACAAAAAGCACCAAAGGGGGTGATAAATGACGTTTTTTCCCAATCATTTTTGTTCAACTTGATCTGATGATACCCTGAATAAGCATCCAAGAAACACAAAAGCTCACTACCTGCTACTGCATCCACGATTTGATCAATACGCGGTAACTGAAACGGATCTTTGGGACAAAACCTGTTCAAACTTGTGAAATCAATACACATCCTCCACTCGTTGTTCTTTTTCAGAACCAAAACCGGGTTAGCTAACCACTCTGGATGAAACACTTCCATGATAAAGCCGGCCTCCAAAAGCCGGGCTATCTCCTCTCCAATTGCTTTCCTTCTTTCTGCATTCATTTTCCTCATACCCTGTTTTACCGGCCTTGCCTTAGGATCAACATGTAAGCTGTGCTCAGCGAGTTCAGTTGGAATGCCTGGCATGTCACTAGGTGTCCATGCAAAAACATCCCTATTCTCACGGATGAACTCGATGAGCGCGCTTTCCTATTTATCAGTTAAGTTGGTCCCAATGGCGAACTGCTTGGAAGAATCTCCAGGCACAAAATCCACCATCTTTGTATCTCTGGCAGCTTTGAACTTTGCCCTATCATCCTCTGTTGTTGGCCTTTTAAGTGCTGTGTTATCCTGCGGGTCAAGATTTGCTCTGTAAGCTTTCAATTCCTCCTTAGCACAAGCATGCTCTGCTAAAGCTGCATCCCCCTCATCACACTCTGCCGCAATATCTCTGTTACCATGCACTGTAATGATCCCATGAGGACCCGGTATTTTCAACTGGAGATACACATAACACGGCCTTGCCATGAACTTGGCATAGGCCGGCCTTCCCAACAATGCATGATATGGACTTGGAAACTTTACCACCTCAAACGTGAGCCACTCTGATCTGAAGTTATGGATAGACTCACCAAAAGCTACCTCCAATGAAATTTTACCCTCTGGTGTAGCTGATTTTCCCGGAACTATACCATGAAAAATTGTTGACGTTCTCTGCAACTGTGACTCCTTCAAACCCATGCGCACAAACGTGTCCCAGTACAAAATATTGATGCTACTGCCACCGTCCATCAGCACTTTCTTTAACTCAAAACCATGAACTTGGGGAGCCACAACCAACGCAAGAAGACCCGGGTGCTCCACCACCTCTGGATGATCCGCCCTACTCCAAGTAACTGTATGCTCTGACCACCTCAAATATCTCGGAACTCCTGCAGCCACTGTGTTAACTGCCCTCTTGACTATTTTCCTCTCTCTCTTGGTTGTGCCACTTGTGTATATATGATACTGACCAAGTTGCCTTGGCTGCTGTGAAAATCCACCTTGGTTACTTGTGTTCTGATTTTGGTTCTGACCCGGATTTCCCGTAGGTACCGCGTTTGCTCCAGTCAAAGGTCCCGAGGCCGGGTTACCACCCGTGCCGGGTCCTCCACTTCTATTTGCTCCTTGCAAAGCTCTCTGCACCTCATTGTTTTTCCACCTGTTCAGATCCACACACTGAGCCAAAGAATGATTGGCGGCTCTGCCGTTCTTGCTATGACGAGGACACGGCATCCTGAAGGCCTCCTCATTACTCATTGGACGCGATCCTTGGTAATTATTTCCACTGTTGTAATTCCAATTGTTGCCTTGAGAACCCCTGTTTTCCTGATAACCCCTATTTTCCTGATATCCTCTGTTTTCCTGATAGTTCCCATCCATCCTTTGCCTCTGAAACCCGGCATTGGTATTTGCCACTAACTCTGAACTACCATCATTGTGACCTCGCTTATGTTGATTCTGGTTACTGTTATTGTTGTTACCCGAGCCATTATTGTTCCTTCCACCATTATTTGCCGTGCCTTTCCCCTTCTCCTCCTCAGGCTCATCCTGAGTCTTGTCTGTGGCTGCATGCCTGTTGCAAGCATCCATCAACTCTGCCATGGTGACCGGTTTAACCCGGTGCCCTTCCTTCATGCGACCCAGCTTCTGGACAAGTGGTGCATACTTACAAGTTTTCTCCATTGATGAAATGGCGTCCTTTGGCTCAATACCAGATGAGGAGTGCAAGATCTCCGTGACCCGGCCCATCCAATGACGTGCTGACTCGCCTTTTTTCTGTATACACCGATCAAGATCCTCGATGGAAAACAAACGCTTGCACGTACCCTGAAAATGCTTGGTGAAAACTGCCTTCAACTCATCCCAGGAATTAATGGATTTCTCTGGTAGATTTTTAAACCACAACTTTGCTGCTCCATCACTCATCATCAAATACATGTACTTGGCGCAAACATTCTCTGTGGCATTGCGTATACACATTGCCATCTCATAACTGCTCAACCAACTAGCCGGATCCATGCTAGGCTCATAGTTGGATATCTTGCTTGGCTCTTTGAACTTCTCAGGGAAAGGTTCTGCTCTGATGGAATCTGAAAGACATTTTGGCCCGGCTAAACTAGAAGAACTTGCTGAAACATTGACATTACCGGGTGAGCTTGCAGACGCGGCTGGCGCAGGGCCCGGTCCTCCTTGAGGTACTCCTGCTGCAGGTACTCCGGGTTTGCATTACCTGCACTTCTCCCTGCGCGTGATCTATTAACTATCTGCTGTGCTATGGAAATTGCTGGGGCGGGTTGATGCTGCTGATTATTTTGATTCTGATTTTGCTGGGGCGGGTTTGGCTGCTGTGCCGCTGCAGGCCCGGCCAACGGCGGGTTTCCTCCATTGCGGCTCCTACTACGATACGTTGTAGAATGCAACGCACTTTTCTCTCTTGAATACTGTGTCTGCTGAACTACTGCAGTACGTAACATATCTATGGCACGCCGGGCTTCAATCTCTGCCGGTGTATTTCCCAGTGGAATTCTATCAAGTGCCAAGGTTGCTGCATACACGTTATCCGCTGGATTTGAATAGTGACCCACCGGCGTGTGAAACCTTGGTGTTCTAGGCGGCAGACCCGGATTTCCCCTGGCTCCTCCAGCGGGCAAACCCGGCGCTGCTGTTGCTGCTACATCAGTTCTCGCTGTTCCTCTATTCTGCTCTGTACTTGCCCTAGCCACTGGTGCCACCTGAGTTGCGCCAATAGGCTGGTCTTCTGGAGTTCTGAACAATGCTGCCACAGGCACTGGGTTTGCTATACTTTCCCCAAGGCCCAGCCGGCTTTGATGCCTCCTCCGGTGTGCCCGGGTTGCCTCGTTGAGACGATTTTCCTCCTCTTCTATTTGCTTCTTTCTTGCTTCTATTTCTTGCCTCTCTGCCTCGGCGTCCCTGCGCATCTGCTCCAACGCTCGGCGTGCTGTATCCAATTCCATTGCTCTAACTGCTGCGTTTTCTGGAGTAACCAACCTTGTAAGTGCTGATGGATCTAAGACCAGGCCATTGTTAAACAAGGCCGGGGCAGCTGCTATGTTACTTCTTTCCTCTCCTTGGGCCCGGTTATGCAGGAACCCAAAACTGTTTCTGTATCTTGCCGTACCCTCGCTTTCCTCCGAGACCGAAGCCGGCTCTCCATCAACCCTCTGTTCTGCCAACTCCAGAATTGGGGGCAGCTGCTGTTGACCCGGGGTAAAGACCGGTGGAACAACAGCTGATGGTGACGGTTGCATGCTGGACGAAGGCGCGGTGTACACCGCTACCCTACGTACCGGGCTTGGACTTGACTCTTGTTCCTCATCATCCTCTTCTTCTGCATCATACCCAAACCGGCCTTCGAACAGGGGCAAGATTGATTCCGACCCGGCTCGTTCCACCGCGTCGCCCGGGATTCCTGCCGGGTCATCCAGCCGTTCCTCCAGCGTGTTCAGGACCCCCTCAACTTCAGCTGTGCCAACTGATTCCTCTCCATCAGATTGAACAATTGTGGCGGCTCCTGACACAGATTCATAATCTCCATCACTAGCAGATCTAGTTGTAATCATGCCCACAAAAACATTAACTTGGCCAATTGGAATAACATCACCTGATTCTAGTAGATCCGAGTCCGGTCCCCAGCCAAAATCATCAACGATGAGCTCTCCTTGCTCATTGGTTGTGATCTGGCCAAAGACGAAGTTTTCGACCCCTTGCCTTGCTTCACCCATGATGGTGACACCCTTGGACGCGATTCCCACAGACGGCGCCAACTGTCGTGGGGTAGAAAACACGGCAGATGCTACTTGAGGGTAGCTTAAACTTTTGGGCAAGGCGACTCTGGTGTCTGGGTGTTTGTTTAGCACGGCAGGGGACAAAGGTTTACCCAGGTTCGGCCTCTCCATTGGAGATAAAGACCTACTTCCTGCTATCTTATTATTAATCTCGATCTCTGTCTCGATAACCCGGCTACTACAACAGAGCCGGATCTCGATCTAGGTTACAAGGATTGTATGTCTCGCCTAAAGCTTGGGGTTACGAAAAGTCTTCTTGTCTAAGGGGCAGGGGCCGGTTTATATAGATACCGGGCCTCCTGGTCGCGTACATGATAGGCCGGGTTCTACCCGAACTCTGAGTCCTACTACTACTCCTTTATCCTTCGTGTATTCCAAGTATAGAACCGCCTCTTGAACCGCCTCTGGACCTTCTGGAACATTCTTCATGAATAGCCGGGTCATCGCCAAGATACCGGCCCAGCACCGTAACCCGGCCTATGCTGAGGGTTAACTGGCCTCGCCGGGCCTCCTGCCTGGCGGGTCATGTTTTCCTCGTCATGGGCCTACCGGGTTATTATCCCTCCATCATTCCATGTCCTGAGGCAAGAGGTACCCCAGTTGACGCTCTTGATGACGCTATTATATTAGTTACAATGACTTTAACTTGAACTTGCTTTGTGGCCCGAGTTGAGTAACACCGTGGTGTAGGTACTCGTATTCACGGGGCATGAGGCATTCAATCCATACTTTGTCAAGCACATTACTCATATTTGATTTCACTTTAAACTTTAACCATTCAAGATGCCATGATAGGGGTAATGAGAGCTCCACACCAATGAATACCACATTGCAAACATTAACTTAAGTAGAAGCATTTGGAAGCTAGATGAAACTTATTCATGTTTTACCTCTACTTATTTATATATCTTTCCAAAGTGTCCACCTTTTATATTCAGATTATAAGAATACTCTATGACCATTATAGGATGTTTTTACTTTTTATTATGCATACATTTGGTCCATGGTACTTTCTTCTATGTTACACTTTGTGAATTATCATTGAACATCCTTACATTGATATATTTGATATCACTTCATAATCTATCTTGTATATTGCTATTCCTTTGAAGAATGAATCATTTGACTTTATGTAGCAATAGTAATCATCTTTGATATCCAATGATAAGTATTAAAATGCAAAGTCCATGTTAGTTTTATCACCTTCATACTCGAGGACGAGTATTGGTTAAGCTTGGGGATGTTGATGTATGTAAAATACATACATGAACTTTGCATTATATTACATGATTTTTCAATCATATTTGCATCATATAAGGGTTATATCATTGTTTTATATTGATTTTGGGAACATTTCACAGTTTCCCCATTTATTTGGAATTAACCCTGCAGAACCAGAAAACCACTTTTTCCATGTTTTTGACTTTTAGGGACTCAAACGACGTCCAAATGACCTAAGATTTTACGGGGACCAATATTTGGAAGGAAGAAGACGTACGAGCCAAGGATCCACGAAAAAGGAAGTCCGAGGAGGGAATTAGGTGGTCCCACGCGGCCAGATTCCCTGGCCGCGTGAGGCACCCTCTCTCCCCCCCTCGTGGCTCCGATGCCGTCCGTTTTCGTCTCCGTGGCTTCGTCTTGACCTAAAACCGACTATAAAAATAGTCCCCCGAGGAGTTTAGCGAGGAGGCGGCGGAGAAACACAAAAACCAAGAAACAGGAGACAGAAGGCTGCCGCCGGAGAAGATCGGAGGGGGGAAACGCCGCCGGATCACCTCCGGAAGGCTCCTCCATCCCCCCTCCGGAGTCTCCATCAACACCACCGTCAAGACCAGCACCATCTCCATCACCATCTTCGTGATCCACTTCACCCCCCCTCATAGTTTGAGATTGTTCGAACCCTAGCTATTGTCTAAGTACTATTCTACATGTTTGTGAATTGCTACTTGTCATTGTTTTGTGGGGAGATTATATTTTCAGATTGTGTTGTATCACTTATACCATTGAATCATATCATGTATTCGCGTTGTGAGTAGTTCTCTCATGTTACTGGGGGCATAGGATGGATTGGCAATGATTTCCACTTAACATGTATTGAGTATTTGGTCAAGTTTTTATCTTTTATAGTTATCTTATTGTACAACGTATGTGTGCACACATATGTTGAGTAATGCATGAAGGTGATCACACTAATGTGATGGAATGGGTAGGACCTGGGAGGACACGTAAACCTGTGGTCTAATACATGAAGTACCATTAAGAGGGGATTTATATCGGGGACCTTAAAGTTTAAGGCTATGGTCGGACTCTATGTCTTAATAACTCTTGTGCAGTCATTTACTTGGCCATAAGAACCATCATAAGGGGTTTAGTTTATTTATTTAGCTACAACTAATTATGGCTCCGTCCAAAGAAGATTAAAACTTGACAAAATGTTTACCTTGTTGTTCTAGAAATATCTATGCCATGAAATCCATGTAGCCCTTGGGAACGTTTTCCACGCATAAGAAACACACACTTAAGCTTGTCCTTTTGCTGCATAGAGGATTGGCTTTCTCTCTTTGAGAGCTTTCACTCATCATATTTTATTTTCAGCTTTTTACTTTATTGCAAACTCTACACCAAAAACCCAAAAACACTTGCATCATTTAATCATTTTAGTTTGTCTAGTGCATAGATAATAAGAGAAGTGACACTCTTATTTGAGAGGATAAATACTTATACCTTCTACTCCTCGTGGGATCGATACTAATACTTACACATTGAAGATTTCAACGATCCCCTATACTTGTGGGTATCAGTCGCTGGCCAGTCGTCTTCCTCTCCACCGGAGCCACGGCTGGCCGCGGCGGAGGCGGCAACAGCGAGGAGAAAACTTAATGTTGGGGGCGGAATCGAAGGAGGTCGCCGGCTGGTCGTCTTCCTCTCAGACGGGCCGAGCCGGAGCCGCGGCAGAGGCGGCGACGGCGAGGAGAAAACTTAACGTTGGGGGTGCAGGATGCGGGGCGGAATCGAAGGAGGTCGCCGGCCGGTCGTCTTCCTCTCCGACGGGCCGAGCCGGAGCCGCGGCTGGCCGCGGCGACGGTAAGGAGAAAACTTATGGCCGGGGGTGCGTAGGGGGAGGGAGAACCGAAGGCGCGCTCCGGCGAGGGTGCGGGATCGTCTTCCTCCTCTCCGGCCGAGCTCCGACGACCTCCTTCGTTTCGGCCGTTCGCATGTGCGCTTGTCGTTTTGCGGTAATAAATCGTTCGATCCTTTGCACGTTCGATAATTAGCATCCCTCGATTCCGCGCCCATCGGATCTTTGGTGCCGCCTACCTCATTGGAATCCAAGACAATGCATAGAGGAGAAACATACCTTGGTGAATTTGAGAAAATATAATCTAAACAAACGGAGAGAACATGGCGTTTCTTGCTAAACAGTACCGGTTTAAACTCCATATTCAGAAAATAAATTCCAAACGAAAAATATCACCAAATCTATCCACAATCATAACTACAGGCTTACAAAATTCAGCATTTGTGGAGCAGGGGAAATACAGTGTTAGTATCACTGCACACGGTCCAATGTAAAACTAAACTTAACTAGAACTGAAGTGAAACTAAAGATACGATCACGCCTAATTAACCTATCGATTAGCTACAGACAGGCGTCGTCATGGGTCACGAACACACACACTGACATAAACGACAACAACAGCGTCGGCGGCGCATGTACGGCGTCGTCCTAAAAAAATTACAACCAACCATGCCGCGCGACCGGACTCCGCCTCCGCGTCTATCTAGCATTCTAGCTACTGCTGCAGTGGCAGCGACTCCACGAACCGGGCGAGGTCTCTGCTCAGCAGCGCGTTGGACTCGATGGCCTCGTCCTTGGCCATGGCGTCCACCAGCTTCCTCGGCACCAGGCACTTGCCATCCGCCGCCAGCCGCTCCTGCAGGCTGCCGTGGGCGAGCAGCGCCTGCATTTGCTCCTGCGCCATGGACGGTACTGCGATTTTCTCCTGCTGAAATTAAGCGGACAAGATCATACACAATTGAGTGATTGGTTGGTTGATAAAGCTCGAGGAATAATAAATACAGAGTAATGGTGCCAATGCGGCGGTTGCTGCTGATGATTACCTCGACAGTGCGCATGAGGGCGAGCACGCCGACCTGAGCCTGGAGGAGCTTCACGTGGCGGCCGGCCTCCTGCAGCATCTCGGCGGTGTTCAGTCTGTGACCGCCGGGGACCAGCCGCGTCAGCTCCGCCGTCTTCTCGCTGATCCGCCTCCGGCGCTCCCTCGCCGCCGCGCTCGGCGCGGACTGGCCGCGCCCGTTGCCCTCGGCCTTCTTGGCGTGCTCCGCTCTGCGCGCGAACACCGGACTAGGCATCTGCGGCGGCAGTGGCAGGACGAAGTCGGTCAGGAACTCCGGCAGCGCGGACGGCACCTGGTAGCCGCCACCACAGTTGCTCCACGGCTGGCCGTCAACTGCCGCGAAGTCCAACCACGCGTCGACGTCGTCGCCGGCTCGCGGCCTCTTGGCGCAGCGCAGGTCGTCGTCCTCGTTGGGGAGACCGGGGCTGAGGTCGAGGAAGGCCTCGATGCCGGCGTGGGCGGCGGGGTCGAGCGGGTCGTAGACGAAGCCGAGAAGCGCGTCGTGGAGCTCCGGGTCGGCGCCGTCGAGGTGGTGGAACAACGGCGGGGACGTTGCCGGGTGGAAGCTTACCGCCATGGCCATGTGCTGGAGCGCGCGCGCTTGCTAAAATCCTAATGCTGTCTGCAGAGCAGAGCTTAACCGCCTTGGACACAAGAGCGAGCGAGCGCCGGCGCGCGCCAAGCTTGGGAGTTAAGCCGTACGTGTGTGTGTTAGCAACTGCCGCCAGTTATGTAGCGCCGACAGGTGGGGCCCGTCCGCTTCGCACGATCCGCATTCTCCCCGTCCTCTTCGCAACCGCCCGCGCCTATTTTCTCGCCACCACCCGCCGCGCTTCTTATCTCTCGCACGCGCCAAAAATATCCTCGCCGTGCATCGCAGGACAGGGACGCCGGAGAGCGAGAAGACGGCTTCGAGAGCGGCCACCGCGTACCACCATCGTTTCAATCATATCTTGCTAGATCGGTCGAGAACTTGCACGAACACACTACACAGAACACAGTCACAGTGATCGATCGAAGTTTTTTTGTACATGCTGCTGCATGAATGATGACAGGTTCAGGTAGTGCTTGCAGGTTTTTTTTTCAGTTAGTCATTTTTACTCTAGCTGGGCTCTACTGAATACACTTTAGTTGTCCTTTTAACTTTTTTTTTAGGGTAGTTGTCCTTTTAAATAGGCCCCCTAAATATACCTACTAAAACAATCGTGTACGTAGGCTCTCTCAAAAAGGTATTACTGTAGGCCCATAAACAGGCCACAACTTAAGTGTGGGCTAGCTTGTAGCCATCAAATGCTTCCAATCCAGTCATAACATTTCTCTGGTTTCCAGGAAAAAAAAAATAATCTTTTCTCTCTTTTCCCACACCCACACTATGTTCCACCGGGAACACAAAGTTCGTCCCATTGATTTTGTTTTATGCCTCTACTATGTAGTAAACTTGTAGTATCTGAACTCATGAACAAACACACACCCATACCACGCGATGAAGGAATACTATCGATGTCGCATGTATGCGTGAGAGGGCGGGATATTTTATCAAGGGGCAACGCCCCGAGTGAGACATTCGAAATTCGTCCCAGTCTCCAGGTAGAACACATGGGATGGACAAATTTTCACAATTTTCCTAGCACCTCGTTCCATGTTGCTCACATATCGCGGCAAAAGGCCGCTTGACTGAAGCATGTACCATGGCCAGGCTAGTCATTGGACACTTTCCTTTATTTCCTAAACATCATCAATGATCACATCATTGAAGTCCTCCACCTAGTGGTGTAGTTTTTCCAGCATCACGTCTATGGATTGCATATTCTTTCTCCTAGAGCCACCACTTCTCACCGATTGCGCATCCGAATAAGCTTTATCGGCTCTGCCAGAGTCGTATTGAAACCATAGCACGAAAACCTTACCCTCAAGCTTATACGAGGGATGAGTAGGAGAGCTAGCATCCCCGTATTCAGCACGAGTACGAGATCGAGATTGTAAGGGAGATTAGATCAGATTGGGACTCGGGCTCGCCATCGAATGTAGTTGGCCGGGAGGAAAAAAAACTCTAACCACCTAGGGGGAAGGGCATAACAGGCAGCAACAAATTTTGTCTCGAACATAAGAAGTGTACTTGTGGAAGACAATTTTGCCTGCCTATAGGGGTAAATCACTCAATTTTCTTTTGGCTTGGAAAATGTGTGGATTCAGGAGGGTCCAGGGAACAAATCATGATCGAAATCCGAGAGCGTCAGGCTGTCTCACTTATGTAGATTTGGTCTTTTACGCATTGCATGTGTTTGGTTGTGTGGCTACCACTCAGTTGGTTACTACTATCCATCTTTTATGGCTGGCATGTGTTCAGTTTGTAGCGTTGGGTGGCGACGACAACATGACCATCGTCATGTGGGCCCAATCCACGAGAAAGACCAGTAAGTTCAAGGACGATCGAGTCAACGACACGGTATAATAACAAGGCCTAGGGAGGCTCACGACATATGGCTGGATGGGAACCCTGGTCGGGACCAAGTTCCTTGTAAGGTTGGATGGTGCCGACTCCTCGAAGTGTCACCCGAAAGATCGCCTCGTGAAGCGTCAATGGGCACTGGTTCCTCCAAATGCGTCACTAAGACTAACTTTATCAATCATTCAAGAAGTAGGTTACTAGTAGACGCATAACTCGCCAGTTACTGATGCATGTAAAATGCATACATGAACTTTGCACTTTAATTGCTTATATTCCAATCATATTTGCATCATATAAGGGTTATATCAATGTTTTATAATGATTTTTGGGAATATTCATTTATTTCCCATTTTTATGGAATTAACCCTGCACAGGCAGAAAACCCCGTTTTCTGCTTTTTAATGTTTCAGCGACCCAAACGTCAACGAAATCACCTGGAAATTTACGGGCATCAATATTTGGAAGGAAGAAGACCTGTGGGCGAAGGAAGCGAGCAAACGGAGGCTCGAGGGCCAAACGAGGGGGCCCACACGGCCTTGTACTGTAGCCACGTGGGACCCACCCATTTGGGCCTCGTGGCTCCGTTGCCTTCGATCGTTTCTCCACCGACATCGTCTTGACCTAAAAACGCCTATATAAAAGGTCCCCCGACGTTCTCTGGAAGGAGCGCCGCACAAACACAGAAACACCGAAACGGAGATCAGGAGCTGCAGATTGGAGGGGGAAAACTCCGGCGGGGCGCTGCTGGCGTGGTCTCCATCTTCTCCATCGACTTCTCCACCGTCTCCATGATGAAGAGGGAGTAGTCCACCTCTGGACTATGGGTTTGTGGAAGTAACTTATGTATCTCTCCTCTCTTGAGATTCACTAATTAGCACCGTATGAGCTGCTGAACATGATTACGGTCACCGTTGTAATACCTTTGTGGTGGATCTTTATGAGTTAATATATGTTTGAGATTGCAATGTTTGTTTCAGTTATGAGTATGGATGCATATTATGTACCCCGTTCTTGTCTACTTGTTTGATCAAGCATGTTTATGAGAGCGTGTGTGGGGGAACGTGTGCATTAGTTGGAGTAACGGGGGGTGGCTAGTGCAGTGAACGTGAGAGAAAGTTCTGCGATCCACTTTGGTATCTTTACCTTACTTTGTTGCCTCACTAGGGATAAACTAAAATAACATGCTACCGGGGATGTGGGCGTGACCATTGCCACTACTCCATGACTAGATCTAGCATGTTCTTATTTCACTTCATGTCATGATACTTAATGCTATACTCTGAGTTATCTTAATTACTGAGGTGTTATGATTTAGTTCGCATCTTGGTGGAGTATAAGAGAGGTTAATAACCAAAAGATCTCTATGTTAGGACGTGATGCCCATATATCTAAGTAACTTGTTATCAAACCCTGTGTTGCAATCTCATATGTTAACTGTGTGTGTTCCATTGTCTACCACTTTATAAAGAGAGAGTGCATTTGTGAAACCATGAACCCCAGTCCATTTTTAATCATAAGAAACACCTTTCCAACACCATATACCACTTTTCTATTTTCAGCCATCATTAAATACGAAAATACAAAAATACTTTTCATGTTGCATACATCATTCAAAAACCCAAAAATATCATTTACCATTGCATCCACCATCATTGCATATTTATTTCTTGTTTGCATTGCATAACTATCCTGATATCATTCTTACACCTTGTGCTTGACAACCACAGGTGAGGTTGAGGACCAAAACATCTAACCTTGTTTTGTAGGTAACCAAAAGAAGGATAAGAAGATAAATCTACCACTTCAGATTCCCCGAGAGTTCGATATTAAACCCTCGAGTCACCCCTCGTGGGGAAAACTGTCTTCCACTTACTATACACTCTGCACTTGGAGTCTCAACCTAATCCCGTTTACTTTTGCAGGTATCAAGGCCTTGCTCTTCGGGACCATCAGTTACCAAGTACGATCTTGAGACGGTAAGAGAGATTTGATCGGATTAGGATTTGGACTCGTTGTCGAACGTAGTCCGCGAGGAAAAAACTAAAAGCATCTCCACAGGCGCTCCCAATAGCCCTATTGGGCACGCCGGCACGAAAACCACCTCCGTCGGCCTCCCAATAGCGGCAAAGTTGCCGAACGGGCCAATATAGCGTCCGATAGCCCGCCTTCACGCCCCGTCTGTCGGGAGCCAACCGGGGGCATCGGCAACCATGGCAACGCGTGCCACGTGGGATACAGACGAGCGGGCACCACACGACAGCGACCCAACCTTTTTTTTCTTTCCAACCGTCCCTTCGGTGCTGAACTCCTCACCTGCCTCCACTCAACCGTCTACGCCGCCACCCCCTCTTTAACGCTGCTACACCCCGCTGCAGCCATCCATGTCTCCCTGTCTCTATCATTGTCGCATCTTCTCATTCCGGCCAAAGTATTTGGTCACCCTCTACCTCCGCCGCCGCCTCCCAGGACCACCTCGCCCGCATTGCCATTTTTCTAGTTTTTTCTTTTGCTTTGTTATAAAATTTCATAGTGGTTGTTTAACCTAGCTGATTGAATAGATGGATATCAATGACGAGCTGGAGATGGCCGACGCATTGCTCACCGCCCATGCCACCGCAACCAGCAAGCTTGATGAGCACTTGGCGATCATCACTTGCCTTATTGTTTTGTTAGGCGAGATCAATGCCATTCCTCGGATTGGAGGTTCGAAGCCGAGGAAGAGGAAGAACAAATATCGCAACGGATGGAGGGTCATATGACGTTGTATCAAGACTACTTCACCGATGATCCCACACACTTTGAGAAGGAATTTTGGCAACGGTTTAGGATGAACAAGGAGCTCTTCATGAGTATTTGTATGTGTGCGCGTGTGTGTGTGTGTGGGGGGGGGGGGGGGTGCAGGAGTTTGATAACTACTTCAAGCTCAAGAGATACTGTGTCGGGCTTGTTGGCTGAGTCCACATGCATCAGACCGTGTATAAGTTTTGAAGGGCTTTGGTTGCAGTGTTTGGGCCAACGTATTTGAGACAAACAAATGAAGCTGACACAACTTGCCTCATGGCACAAACCGCAGCTAGAGCATTTCCTCGGATGTTTGGAAGCATCGATTGCGTGCATTGGGCATGGAAGAATTCTCTATTCTTCTCCGTGTTGGAGAGTGTAGTGTCGTACTAGAAGTTGTGGTAGATAAGGATTTGTGGACCTGACACGCTTTCTTTGGTATGGTCGGAACTCACAATGACATCAATGTGTTTAGCCGGTTTTTAGCCGACTTACGAAAGGCCTTGCTCCACCATGCAACTACGAGATTAATGGACATACGTATGACAAGGGTACTATCTAGATGATGTCATCTATCCAAGATGGTCTACACTTGTCAAGAACATCTCCAACCCTCTAGGTTAAAACGAATCTCATTTTGCAGCAGACAGGAGGGACTGAGGGAGGGTGACAAGAAGAATGTCGAGCGGCCATTTGGTGTGCTCCAATCTCGCTTTGCTATTGTCAGGTACCCTGCTCTAACCTAGTCGAAAGAGCAGATGTGGGAGGTGATGATGACTTGTATTATCATGCACAACATGATCATCGAGAGTGAACGCGTTGCTCCTCCACTGCTCGATGAGTACCCGTACTACCATCAGGGCCCTCTTGCCCACGTTGATCATGAAGTGCCGGGAGAGTTGCCAATTTACTCACAATGAACGGTGGAATCCGAGACGAAGAAACTCAGGAGCAACTGCAAAATGATATGTGAGCACTAGAAGGGCAAGAAGCCAGTGCTCCTAATTGAGTGAGCGATTTATTTTAATTTATATTATTGTATGATTAATTTATTTCTATCAAAAACAATTTACGTGTTCAAATCTATGTAACATGAATTTATTCTAGATATTATAAATTGAATTATCTTCTATTTGCATAGAAAACCGGTTTAAAATTTGCAGGGAGCTTCTCTAATTGGGAGACGCCGGTGGGGGAAGGCGCTCCGAGTAGTCCGGCAACATGTGCCAGCGCTCCCAATAACAATTGTCCGGCACACTTAACGGACGCTCTACTGGGAGCGCGGTGGAGATGCTCTAACAACCTAGGGAGAAAATGCACAACAAGTAGAAGGAAAATTATACTACCACGTAAGAAGTGTACTTGTGGAAGACCTTTTTGCGCTCCGAGATGGGAGAGTCACTCAGTTTTCTTTCGGCTTGAAAAAATGTTTTTTAGATAGCCAAACCTTGTCTTTGCCCAACAACTTAAAATGTCATTCCCGAAGAAGTGTGGATTCAAGAGGGGTCCGGGGAACAAATCATATCATTACAATGTGATAGAGCTTGACAATAATTATTTGCTTCATTTCACCTTGGATATTTAGAATGTACACATATTGACATATGCTTCAAATTAGCAGCAACAGAAGAGAAACCAAAATAGTACAGTATAACAGTTTTTGGTGCCACCTGCAGGCACCAATGACTCGTTCGTTCTAAAAAGGAACACCATTCTCTAACGGCATACATGGTGCCAAATTACTCATTTTTGCCAACGTATAGACCATTCATTTGATTATACATGATCACCATGACGGCTGTAGCTGTGATTTTTACTGTACTACGTCACAAACAAATGAACTGTTGGGGCAAGTGATAGTGTGCTGCCCTATAGCCTTGACATGGCCATGACGTGCGCTACCAGCTGCTCGTCCCGGCGCCCACCGCCGACCGTCGTCTTCGTGGCCGTGGTCGTCTTCGTGGCCTTGGTCTTTTGCGCGGGCGGCGCCAGCTTCTGTGCGGCGTCCCGTAGCTTGTTCTTCTCGACCTTCCCAAGCGCGTTCCTCGGGATTGTGTCCCAGACAACCACCTTCTTGGGCACCATGAAGCGCGCCATGTGCTTGCGGCAGAAGGCCATGACGTCGTCCTCGCAGACCCCCGCGGCCTTGTCCTTGGCGACGACGAACGCGCAGGGCGTCTCACCCCAGTGCGCGTGCGGCATGGCGACGACCGCCGCGTCGGCCACGGCCGGGTGACGGAAGAGGACCTCTTCCACTTCCTTGCTGCAGATGTTCTCGCCGCCGGAGATGATTACGTCCTTGGACCTATCCTTGATCTCGATGTACCCGTCCGGGTGCACGACGCCGACGTCGCCCGTCATGAACCACCCGCCCCGGAAGGCCTTCGCGTTCTCCTCAGGGTTGTTGAGGTACCCCTTCATGACGCTGCTGCCGCGGAGCACGATCTCGCCCAGGGTCTTCCCGTCGTGCGGCACCCTGACCATGGCGTCGTCGTCGTTGACGACGTCGGCGTCGGCGAGGGACAACACGCTCACACCCTGCCTGGCCTTGAGGCGCGCTCTCTCCGAGAGCGGCAGGCTGTCCCACTGCGCGCGCCACTCGCACGCGAGCGCGGGGCCCGTGGCCTCCGTGAGGCCGTAGGCGTGCGTGACGTGGAAGCCGATCTTCTCGACGCGCTCCAGCATCGCGGCCGGGGGCGGCGCGCCGCCGGTCAGGACGTGGACGGGCGCACCGAGCCGCGCGTTGGCGTCGCCGCCCTCGAGGAGGATGTTGAACACCACGGGCGCGCAGCACATGTGCGTGACGCCGTGGCGCGCGATGGCGCGGTACACCTCGGCGGCGCGGTTCTCGCGGATGCAGACGTTGACGCCGCCGCGCGCCGCGACGCCCCAGGTGAAGGTCCAGCCGTTGCAGTGGAACATAGGGAGCGTCCACAGGTAGACCGGCTCGGCCCCCATCTCCCACGCCATGAGCAGGCTTGTAGTGCTCAAGTACGCGCCGCGGTGGCTGTACACCACGCCCTTGGGCGCGGACGTGGTGCCGGAGGTGTAGTTGAGCGTGACGGCGTCCCACTCGTCCTCGAGCTGTGGCAGCTCGACGGCGGGGTCGCCGTGCGCGACGAGCGCCTCGTACTCGAGCTCTCCGAGCCTGACGCCCGTGGGGCGGTCGAGGTCGTCGATGACGGCGACGAGCGGCACGGGCGCGCCGGAGTCGGCGAGGAGCTGGAGCGCGTCGCTGGCGAGGTGCACGTACTCGTAGTCGACGAAGAAGAGCTTGGCCTCGGCGTGGCGCAGGATGGCGGCGACGGCCTTGGCGTCGAGGCGGGTGTTGACGGTGTTGAGCACGGCGCCGGCCATGGGCACCGCGAAGTGCATCTCGTACATGGCCGGCACGTTGGGCGCGAGGACGGACACGACGTCGTTCCTGCGGACGCCGAGGGTGCGGACGAGGGAGGAGGCGAGGCGGCGGCAGCGCTCGTGCGTCTGACGCCAGGTGTGGCGCACGCGGCCATAGACGACGGAGGTGCGGTCGCCGTAGACGGCATTAGCGCGGGGCAGGAGGCCGACCGGGCTCAGGGGCACGTAGTTCGCCGGGCGCTTCTGGAGCTGGTCCATGTCTTCAGGCTCGGAATGATCTGGCTATTTGTCGAAGGCTCGAAGCGATTGAGCTTGGCTATCGAAGTGATTGAGCTTGGCTATCTGGCTATATGGCTATATGATCTGGCTATGTAAGAGTAGCTAGGAGAGAGCGGAGCTGGTGGCCGTGTAGACTGTAGAGGTAGGAGAAGTAGGCGTTGGCGGGAGTGATTCGGACAGTGGAGTCTCGTGGGGTTTATATAGGGAAAAGCACGGAGAGGTTGCAGGGAAAATTAAGTGAAAATGCTGGGAGGTATTGCTGGACTGACTTTGACAAGCAAAGTTTCACACCTCGACAGGGCAGGTACTGCTGGACTGAGACTGTTTGGGTTTTCTGGGAGGAACGGCGAGACCACCGGACTCGGGCCGGTACTTGACTCGGCAGCCGCAAGTGGCAGCATGCCTGAGGCCGGACCGGTGACTGGAGCGAGTGGAAGGACGGCTGATGTAGTTTTTTTTTCTGCCGAGCAACACGGAAAATGCAACTCCACAGATATCCCCTTTTATTTGGAACGTCCAACTGTTTTACAATACGTGCACAATTATTAATTATTTTTCAAATATTAGTGCATTATCAATATTTTTGGATTTATGTAATTTATTTTTTGTATTCATTTACTAACAAGAATTTTCCGGACATGTATTTACAAAAAAGAACACGCATTAACATGATTTTTTCTATACAACACATTTGTTGGATGCAAATTCGACGGTCAAGATAGTTGATGGATGTCCAACTAGGGGTGGTATCGCCGCTTGGAGCAACACGCTCGAGTTTCCCTAGACACAAGGGTTGTCAGATTTTTAACATATTTCCTCAAGAAACTGGTTGAGTTTGTCCACCACAAATGTGCTAGTGGAGCCCAACCGTCCTAGACGAGTCTTTATAGTTACCCGTGGAACTTTTTCCTGGTGCTCACCTTCCTTCTAAAACAAAAAAAATGCCCGTAGAACCCTATCTATTTTCGCTCATTCAATTCTCTCGATACTAAAAGCTCATGGCGGTGGCAGATCGAGATCCACCTCCACCGCGGAGGGAATGCGACGGTCGGCGATGACCTGACCGAGGTAAGGCCACACCATCCCTTGTCCTCTCTCTCCTCTTCATCTCTCACTTTGTGCTCGCAATGACGGGAATTGAGTTTTTCATGCCCAATACTTGCGGAAACGATCCATCTAATGAATATTTGTTGCTAAAATGAGTTTCTTCATGCCTAATAGTTGCTGAAATGAGTTTCCGTATGGCTAGTTGAATGTGAATCCTCACTCAGCAACAACGGCATTCCATGTGTTTGAGGATGCTCAGAAGATGGTTTGGGTTACTGTATGTGAAGGAAATTTACATGTGAAACTACTACTCCCGGTATAACATCGCTAATACGCTTAGCGCCCGCGGTCGACCAAAGACGGGCTTCTCTTTCGATGTTGAGAAGAGCAATAGAAGATATATGCTTGTTTGAAAGACCTGTGCATTCCGCGCGTTCCATATTTTCCAAGTGGTGAGCAAGGCAAGGGAGGCTAAGGCTTTTTTATTTGGATTTGATCCATCCAACAATATGAGCCACCAATCTTGGAGAGAAAGCCCTGACCATTGGGAGAAGTACCCAAAGAAAGCCCACCCCAATATTTTATTAGTCCCCAAAGGCGAATAGTGAAGCGACAATTGACAATAAGGTGCGAGATAGATTCCGGAGCTTTGCAAAGAGAGGGCACAAGCCCCGTTTGGCCATCCTCTTCTTGCCAATCGGTCGACCGTCCAAAGTTTATTTTGAAGAGCGAGCCCATCAGCGAAGAATTTGATCTTCAGAGGGGACCAAATCTTCCACATCAACTGCTCCATGTTAGGGTCGTGGCTCCATTGATTGCGCCTTGTAGGACAAGCTGTTGAGCATTGCTATTTTGCCGTAAACTTTCATTTAATAGATCTTCCACCCCATCCTCGAGAACAATTGGATTTAGCTGCCCCCAAAGATCCACAAATTGAGCTAGGTGGTCATAGGAGAAGTCCTCATTCAAGGTAATCTTGCCGAACCATGCATTGCTTCCCATTGCTTTGCCAACAATCCATTTTTCCACTTAGACGCCGCAAAGATAAGGGATGAGGGGGTTATGTCCTTAAGTTTCCTACCCTCGAGCCAAGGAGCCTCCCAACAAAAGCCCGTCACCCACCATGATGGCAGTGGCGGTGTAGAATAAGTCCATATACTCAATGGTGCGAGGGTTGCCAGAGCCCACCCAATTTTTCCATTGGCATGCCATTCAATCCATGGCCAACGCAACCTAAGAGCTCTCGCAAACTTGTCGGCGCAAAGGACTCCTAGCCTCCCAAGCTCCATGGGATGATTCTCGTTGCATTGGGCTCCGGTGCTTTTTCATCCTTGCCCGACCAAAGGAAAGTCCTCTCACATTTAGTGCCTGTGCCACGGGTCAACGGGGGCGACCGAAAAGCTCCGTAACGGACACATCACGTGTACTCCTATCCTATCAAACAGGCACTATCATTGTACGCACCGGACCAGACTGACTATAGCATTCTTGGAGGGAATTGGCAAGTGGACACCGTTGACCATCTCGCTCTCGTACGTAAGGATTCCATACAGTATAAGATCATCACACGATTTACTGCCCGTGCAAATGCATGTTGATGTACGGTATGAACACCTTTGATCGATGCATGGACTCCGATCCCGTGTCCCGGTTCTAACTTGATAGATAGCAATGTGATCCATGGATGGTTCCATGGGCATGCATGCATGTGTGTATGCTGAAAGTGTCTTTGCCTCCCGACTCTCGAGATTCAATGTTCCTGCTATTTAAAAAAGTTTGAAAATTACATTTATGAGTTACAAAAAATTCTAAAAAAAAATCTAGTGGTAGCCAATGGTGTATCCCACAAACGTGTAAAATATCAATTTCAAATAATTACACAAAAAAATGGCACAATCTGAAAGTGCAGATATTTGAAAATATAATACTCGGATTCACACTTTTGTCATTCTTGTGTAGCTCAAAGTACAATAGCATTTGAAAGTGATTTTTTACATGTTTGTGGGATACACTGTTTGCTACATCCTGATTGTTTTTCAGAATTTTTTAAAACTCATAAATACCATTTTTAATTTTAAAAAAAATAGCAGGAGCACTGGAGTTGGGAAGTTGAAAATTTCCACTCTATGTATGGCAGTATTGATGTTGTGTCGTCGCCTGGCTCACTTTCCTGGCTGAACCATAAATAGTTCCATATATACGTTTCTGCCCGGCCCATGTGGTAAAATATATGACTTGCTGCTGGACTGCAGGTCGCGTCACCGATCGATCGCCAAACGGAGCCAGGGTCCAGGATTCCTCCGGCTCGCCCGTAGAATCTCTCTTCGTTGTGTATCGATCAGGACAAAAATACGTTGTACTAGCTTCGGACCACGTGCTGATCAATACGACTCAACTGTCCCCAAAACTCCACATTTTGATAGTGGATCAAAGGAAGGACCCAAAAAACGTCCACATGGGCCGCCTGGCTAAGCTTGTCCAGTTCGCGAGTCAAGTGACTTATAGTCACTGACACGTGGGGTCACCCGTATGTGGGATTCGCATGTCCCTGACTCGGAGTCAACAGACCAAAAGTCAGCTTTAAAGAATTTGACCCCGTTCGCTGTTGTCTCATCGTCTCGGGTCATCGAGGCGCGGCCCTAATCGTGATCGAATTGGCGACTCACTCCATTCCAAATTAGATGGCTTTCATTTGTCCATATATCGATTTATCTAGACATGTTACAAGTATAGATACATCCACATTTGAACAAATGAAAGTCATCTAATTTAGAAAGGAGGAAGTAGGTAAGAGCACGAAAGAACGGAAGTCCTTAATTTTCCTAGAAATTGTGTTCCGGTTTTAAATGTAACACAGAGATCCAGCTAGCTGCTGCATTTGACTCAGCATGCATGGCTCTGCATTTTGATGTCGAGTTCAACCTCCATTTCAAAAAAAAAAAAAAACACATGGCTATGCGCTAACATATGCATTGACATTGGACATTGGACATGATGCATGCTAATCCATGCATTGATTAACCTCAAGCTAGCTATCGTCGAAAGTAGTAAAACATAGAGTCTGAGTAATCGATCTCTAGCCAGCAACGGTGAAATGCACAAGCAGCTGCGGGCAATTTACCTGCGAAACAGCCAGGTCACTACGGCCCTCTTTCCTTTATTTGCGGTAGCAATCGTCAAAAGGGAGCCTAAAGCGAAGCGCATTTGCGGAAATATATCAACCTAGCTAGGAGACGCGGCCACTTTGATGGCGCCAGATGATCTCTTCGTCGATCGGGTCGTATTCTTATACAAGAAAAAAAAAGTATCTCTTTGTCGGGTCTTGATTCTTGAAGCGCTCCGGAATTGTTCTGTGTTCGCCAATTGCCATGCGACGTCGACGACCGGAGCTAGCTGGAAGAACGCCGGCCGGCCGGCCAGCCGGACCCGACCAGCACTGTCGGAGATCGCAGACTATTGACCATTTTTTTTTCCCGCAAAAAAAAAACTGTGTATATATGCTCACGACCGTGTGTGGTGTATGAACACCATCGACCTCTGCGTTTATATTGATGGATTGATTCTCCATTTTTTTATCTAAGAAATATCCTTTTTTTCAATTCTCGCTTTAAGCTAGACCGACCGATTGACGGTTGAATTTGCATTTTGATTCGTAAGCATGTAATTAAATGTGATTTTTTACAATGGCATATGAATTGCATTTGCAATTAGGTAGCCTAGAATTAAGTTAATTTTTGGTCAAGCGAGAATTAGCCACGTCCTAAAAAATAATGGATAGATTCAGGGGCTGACCTAGAGCAAAAGCAAACCGATGTCACTCCAGTAGTCACACATAATTTTGACCTAGATTTAGGGCTGTCACACACTATAATTGGATACAATTTATGAAAGAAATCAATTTGGACCTGGTGTCCTGTGAGCCATGGGCAACCTGCGTGAATGTCGGTATGAATACCCAAGGCCATGAGCTCTTGGCTATCTGTAAACTAGATATACTGGCCAGTGGTCGACAAACAATTTCCGGTATTACTGTCAAGAAAAGAACACAAACCCAATGTTTCCTTTTGTCCCATAAGTGTAAAAGCCGTATTGATTTTGTCCTTCGTAAACGAAAAAGTTCAAGAAAACAACAAAATCCCAAAATAATTCATAAAATTATTGGCTCCGGTATGTCTAAAGATACATACATTTAGGAACATTAACAGCTTGTTTGGTTCGGTGGAATTGCAGAGAGGGAAAGGGAGTTTGAGGCATAGAGAGTTTTACTCCTTTGTTTGTTTAGGTGGAATGGGAATTCAATAGGGAAGAGGAATGGAAATTCACGTATAAAACTCCCACATATCTATCTCCTTTGTTTCGTTAAACTCTCATTACCCTTCCGCAAGATTCCCAAACAAGCTGTAACAACATTTAATTTACATTCTTTACCATAACCAGATATATATTAGTAACTTTTGTGCATTTTTTTATTTATTAAGCTTCATGATTTCGTCCTCAAATTAGCTCATTTTTTGTTCTTGGGTATTCCTATACTTTTTTATGTTCACGGGTTTTCTATATTTTCACTGATTTTGGTGATTTTACGTGTTGATTAGCCTCATGTGTGCACATTTTTCTCATACGCCTCCCCCGGGAGCCGGGTTAACATAACAACCAACATGTCCAGTGCCAAACAAAAAAGAAAAAGGCAGATTAAGGCGGAACACATGTTACGGTTATACTTATACTGGGTGGGCCAAGCTATGAAGAAGCGCAATATCTAAAACAGACCAAAGTCAAGAATGTAGTCCGAGATGGAAGGAAGGCCCACGATGGAAAGAGAGCTCTCGGGCTGGAGAACTGAGTCGTCTTCTCGACTCGGTTTGTTTGCTCCCCGAACCATATAGCTTTAGCGCCAAGGCAAAATAAGACGTAGCCGTCAAGACAAGAGTTACCACTCGGCTCCGCTATGTTCTAACACAATTGTTTTTGGCTTTTAGTACTCCCTCCGATCCATATTAGTGGGCATAGCTTTGTCTAAATTCATATGTATCTAGTTAAATATTTAGACTAGATACATGTGTTTCTAGACAAAGTTGTGCCCACTAATATGGATCGGAGATAGTAGTTTTTTGCGGTGGAGGCTTACCTTTGCAGTTTGGTCCTCCAACTTCCTCTCTGTCACGTTGGTGCGGCCTCTGGCGCCGGCGTGAGGCCTATGAATTCTTTTGGAGGTTGGGATCTCCGATGTGGATCTACCTGCATAGACGACTTTGGCGGTAATTTCTTCTCTAGGGCCCTGGCCCGGCGGGTCCGTGGCCTTGATGACTCCCGTCCGCAACCAACAACAACATGCTAGCACCGATGATGGCGGGGTAGCAGTGACAACACTCCATCGGCCCATTCATGAGAAAGAAGATGTTCCCTTCCCTAGGAACATCGATGTATTTTTCGTTATTTTTCAAAGGTGCCTGAAGTGCTGGTTTTGATCAAGATCTGAAGTCTTTTCCCCACGTCGCCACAGAATCTCCTCCGCGTATCGAAACAAAAATATCTAAGCTCTCACCTTGTTCATGCATTGTACCAATACAATACTGTACAGCTGCCATCAGGTGGGAGCTCACTAGTGGTATATATCTCCAAACCGTTGTAAACCACCATACCGCCTACTGTTTTCGATCCACATGTTAAACTAACTAATCAGTCCGCCCATCGCTGTATACTGTGTTTAGGATTGCCGGTTTTGACGGGCTCGTACCAAACCCTGATCGCGATCACGGCCGTATTCCTAGTTTCATACGCGTACGACCGTACGAGGAACGTAAATTTCGTGTACCTTGCATAGTTTAACCTCGTATCACCTTGGTAATGCATTGTTAATTTATTCGTCGATCGTAAGTTGGCGACCCGTGTATGAAAGTCCCATGCGACCATCCACGTCGTGGATCTTACGCGTATGAAAGGTCGCGTCACGACCGAGAGGTTTTCCTAGAAATTGTTTCGGGTCATCCAATTAAATTTAGGAAACCAAACCAGCATTTGACCCCGGCAGAGATCAGTGCCATGCTAATTAACATATGCATTGACATTGCTACAAAGGACAATAGCCTACTCGCAACCAAATCTATTTATTAGTGGAGCAACATGGCATATGGCGTCTTAAGTCTTGCTAACGTATAGCACTCGATCACACCATTATTCGCCAGTCAAATGAACGAAAAAATAGGAGTAGCTAGCTAACAACGGGAAATACACGAGCACCTGCGCGCAATTTACCGGCGAAATTACCCGGGTAATAGCGGTGCTAATTCGTCTCTTTACTTACCAAAAGCAGTCGTTCCTTCAGGCTGAATCAAAAGGGATCGTAATTCGTAAAGCAAGCACACCGTGATTGGAAACCAAAATCGGTTGGACCGAGTCACAAGATAGATGAATATCCTTTTTTACCACGACCGGAGCAGGTTAATCAAGACTTGGAATTGATTAATTGACCAAGACGACGGACGCGTTCGCGGTGCCACTGGTCTGGATCGTCCAGATTAAGTTGGAGGACGTACGACGAAAGACCCAAGCATATGCATGAGACTTTGAAACGACGCAACCAAATTTAAAACATTCGCAGTCAACCGGGGCAAGTCAAATTGAATTTGAAGCAAGCTAGGCTTGGATCGCGCACATGCATGCACACTTGGGATCGATCCAAACAGTTTCGTTGAGCAGGATTGGAAGTAGTTAAATATGCACAGGCAGCAGATCAATCAGTGTACATGTGCTTTGTTTGTAGGTACCGGATCTAGACTAGATCACGGATAATAAATCTGTACCGCGACACTCACTGATCACACAAATAAGTCTGTCCATGCGACAAACAAAAGCTATTTTTTTACTCCCTCCATCCACAAAAAGATGTCTCAACTTTGTCCAAATTTATATGTATCTACACATGAAACATGTCTAGATACATGCAACTTTAGACAAAGTTGAGACATCTTTTTGTGAACGGAGGGAGTAGTTAACGAAGAAGTATATAATTTTGTAGACCGTGTCTGCCCATAAAAATACGGTTCACCGAGAATCAACCAGTTCACCGAGAATGGTTAAGACATGTGCACTGCGCTCACACATGGGCGTACGGACTGTTGGGGGCAATTTGGTGTTTGTTTGCACATATTGGAGCAAATTTTTGCAACATTCGGATGTCGGGCAGTCCACTGAAATAGTACCCCCCCCCCCCCTCCTAAAATTTAAGTCGCACTATTTTTATATTTGTTTTTAATGCATGACTATTCCACTAATATTTACTAAATTATATGAATTAGAAATATCTAAATGTTATTGTTTGATTGGTCTTACACAATTATTTCACTTCACATATCTTTATACTAATTTTGTGGTTATAAATACAAATCGTAGTTGAAATTTTACGTTGACACCAGCGAAAATCAATTGCCACTTATATTTGAGACGGAAGTAGTACTAGAAAATATTGCTATTACTCCTCCAAAACAACCGAACCATCATCGAAAGATCATGGCGCTGAAAATTGAGAAAAGAAGGTGTGGATCTCAGCATGACTAACAGTACACATTTTTTTTGGAGTAGCTATCCGAAGAATGTCCCCAACTATACTACTAACAAAGGGAGCGCGTGGCAAGGGCGGATTTCATAGCCATCTAACTGAGCCACGGTGGAAATGGGAGACAGGCCAGCACGACGATGATGATGGTGCGGCCTCCGGCACCTGCGTGAGGCATGTGAGTTCTTTTGGAGGTTGATATCTTGGACGTGGATCTACCGGCGACGACGACGACGAGTTTGACGGTTTCTTCTTCAGTATGCTGGTTCAGAAGGACCTTGTACACGAACAACAACGACAGTCTAGCCCCGACAATGGAGGAAATTAGCGGCGGCGGCGTGAGAAGGCGTTCGGTCCCAGGAACCTCAATATAATTAATATAATTGTTGTCATTTTTCTAGTTGCTTTGATCAATAGATCAGAAGTATTTTTGAAAAATGCCAATACGGCTGTACAACACAGCTGCACACAAACAAAGATGTGTAAGCTCGGACCATGTGCACTGTACCAACATATACTCCCTCCGTTCACAAAAGGATGTCTCAATCTTTTTTAGATTTATATGTATGTAGACATAGTTTAGTGTGTAGATACATCCAAATTTAGATAAAGTTGAGACATCTTTTTATGAACGGAGGGAGTAGTTCAATACAACACAGCTGCAAACATACTCCGTACAAAGTATACGTGCCCTGCCACCATCGCAATCAGTGGTGTTCATCAGTTGACAGTTCTATTATCTCCAAACCTGTTAAGGATTGCCGGTTTTGACGGGCTCCGTACATGACGTACAGTGTTTAGGACCTTGCATAAATTAACCTCGTTTCCTGTATGCAGTCCACTTGACCTTCCTATATATATATATCTGATATCTCAGCTTGGTCATGCATGGGTTATTCGTCGTAAATTGGCGACTCGTGTATGAAGGTTCCATGCGACCATCTGGATCAATCTATGCGTATGAAAGGTCGCGTCACGAGTTCACGACCCTGCTAGAGGTTTAATTTCCTAGAAGTAGTTTCGGGTCATGGGATCTCAGGATGGGAATGGGCCGGATCGACCCAGCGGGTCACTGACCCGACCCACAAAAACAAGGCCGATGGGTTGTCCGGGTCAGCCTCAAATAAAAAATAAGTCAGGGAGGCCGGTACCTGTTGACCCGTTGGGTTTGCTGGGTCGCCCCAAGAAGCAATGCAAGCGAGGAACGGAGCTGGAGTGGCGGACGATTAGTGACGGGGCAGCAGCGTAGGGATGGGCGGAGGTAAGAGGAAGCGGGGCAGCCGTGGGATTTCGCCGGAATCTCGCCCGCCGCCGGCCGCCGGCCGGGGATGCAGCGGCGGCCATGGACTTAAGGGATTTGTCTAGATTTTCCGGCGGCCGGGAATGCAGTGGTGGCGGCGCGGCCAAGGAGCTACAAATCACCGTGCGCTTCAACCAATTTCTGCTTGCACGCGTCGGGAGCTGGCGAAGAACGGAACAAGGCGGGGAGAACGGATTGGCGGCGCTCATGTCGAACATGGTCGAGGCGAAGGAGAGGTGAGGCGTGGATGCGTTGGGAGCAATTAATAGGTCGACCCACGAAACCCAATGGTCCAGCAGGGCCAGAGACTACACGGATGGGTCGACCCACGACCTTTAGAGTTGGCTTCAAGGCCGGCGAGGCCAAGGCCGAGGCCAGGTCCGAGCCGACCCAATCCCACCCTGAATGGGATCAAATCATTAATTTACATTTGCATAATTGCATTGAAAGAAAAGGACACATTAGCTGGTGGTACGCGCAGCGAAATATATTTCTTAGTGGAGCAACATGGCATGTCGCGCGCGTCACACTCGTATACACCACTCCGTTGTCGGTCACACTGCAGGTTGCGAACAAAACGAAAGGAAATTAAACGACTTACATCGTAGGTGATCATCCTAAGAGCATCTCCACTCGCGGCACCCAAATGGTCGCCCAAAGGTCGTCCGGACATGCCATTTGGGTGCCGTCCGGACTATCTGCTGCTTTTGGGCGCCGTCGATCCCCACTCGCGGCGCCCAAATCGGCCCGAAGGACATTTTTTTGCTATTTGAAAATACAGAAATCCTAAATAAGGCGGCAATTCAAAGTTTTAGCCGCGATCGGCCACAATTTCAGAGTTCCAGCCACAATCGGCCACACTCGTAGGTTTGGGCCACCAAAATACGCCAAAATACGCTGGGAAATGTCGATGCCGGCTGCCGGTAGTCGCTGCCGCTCTAGATGTCGCCGGCGGTCTGGGGCACGTAGCCATCGCTGGGCTGGGTCATGTCGTCATCGTCCTCCTCGCCTTGGACCTCGTGGCCGTGTCCGTCATCGTGCCCGTGGCCATGGTCGTCGTCGTGGCCGTGGACGTCGTACTCGTGGTCACCCTGGTTGCCCCCGGTCTCCGAAGGCAGGACGAGCCCACGTTTTTGCAAGATCGCGGCGCGGAACATGTTGTGCGCCGCCCTCGTCAGCGGGTTTAAGGTCGAAACATCGGCGGTCAAGATCATGAAATCTTGGCTCCGCTTCTTGATAGCGGTTTTCTTCTTCTCGAGGTCGATTTTGATGTCGGCCTTGTCCATCAAGGACGTCCACCGTGCGTTGTTCTCGACGCACCTCAAGCTCGAGTTGGAGCAGACATCGGCGAGGACCTTGTCGATAGACGATTGCACTCTATCCGTCTTCGCCGCCGCCGCCGCGAGGGCCACCTTTGCCTTCTTGTTCCCGGTAGGCCGCCCCTCTGAGTTTTCCGGATCGACGTTCAGGTTGGCGCGGCCGTTCTTGTTGAGAGTCTTCCGGTGCGCCTTCCTTTTCTCGCAATTTTGGAGAATCTTGAAGCAATGCATCAAGCCGAACTCCTTTTCCTTGTTGTGGGTTCGGTACAAGACGAGGACGTCGATGATCTGCAAGAAAGAACGACGATCATCATAGACGGTGATCACACTAGATCAAACACTTCAAAGCAACAGCGATATGATCTCACATGATCTGACGGACCCTTGCCGCTCTCTTCCCGCTCGCGGATGTTCTCAAGGTAGCCGTGGAACTTGTTGACGAGCTGCTGAATGATGCGCCACCTATGCTCGATGGCGCCTTGGTTGCGTTCCATGTGCACGTTGACGTAGGCCTTCGTGAACTTGCGCTCGTCGAACTCTGTCTTGATCCTCTTCCACTAGGCTGTGCTGGATTGGTTTGCGCCGGTGATAACGCCGCCGGTCACGGCTCTCCATGATTCGACCATGCACTCGTCCTCCTTGGTCGCCCAGCTTATGCCACGGCTGCCCTTCTTCTTCGCTGGCGCTGGCTTGCCGGTCGTAGCATCGATCAGCCCCTCCTCTTCGACCTCGTCGTCATCCTCATCCTCGTAGTACTCCTCGTCCTCCTCCTCGTCTTCTTCGCCGCCTCCCGCCACCGGGGCGCCATCCTGGATAATGTCGGTCATGATGTCGGCGTTCTGCTACGCGCAAAAAACACAAGGCCGACGGTCACGGCTGGCCTACATGCACACAGAACACAATGCCAGCGACCAACGTGCTAGCTTCATACCTGGCTGGCGTCGAAGATGCCGGAGGTCCTTCTGTCGAGCACGTGCGTTGCGCCGGCATCGAAAGATAGGCTACGGTCGGACTGATTGTGGATCTGGGCGACGGGTTCCCTCCGCATCGCCGGCGAGTTCAGATCGATGGTCTCGTTCAGATCGACGTTGCCGATCCCGCTGGTCGCGGCACCACTCCCGGCAAAAACGGTGTTGGGGTCGAAGCCCCCATGCGTATGGCTCTCGGCGTACTCGGGGGAGATCCTAGGGTAAACCTGGAACGCGGCGTGCCGGCGGCGCTTTCGGCATAGAACGACGAATGCGACGGCGAGACGCCGATCTTGCAGCAGAGAGGAGCGACAATGTGCTGGCGAAATTACCCGGGTAATTGCGGTGCTAATTCAAGCTAGCTAGTTGATCGTTCAGCGAGTCACACGCAGACTCAAAAGGATCTTAAAGCAAGCTCAGCGCGACACGAACAGAGCCCCTTTTTTACCATTACCACGACCGGCCGGACCAGGTTAGCTAAGACTTGGAATTAATTAATCGACCAAGACAGAAGCGTACGTACATACAACGCGCTAGCACGCATGAGACTTTTGATCGCTACGAAACGACGCGACCCAAATTAATTTAAAACTGGCCTGGTCACTTCTTGTCAACATTCGCAGTCAACCGGGGCAATTTGAAGCTAGTCTTGGGATGGATCCAAACAGTTTCGTTGAGCAGGATTGTAAGTAGTTAAATATGCACAGGCAGCAGATCAATCAGTGTGTGCTTTGTTTGTACCGGATCTAGACTAGATCACGGATAATAAATCTGTACCGCGACACTGGCAGATCACACAAATAAGTCTGTCCATGCGACAAACAAAAGCTATTTTTTAGTTAACGAAGATGTATAGTACATTAGTACTCACTCTGTCCAAAAATAAGTGTCTCAAGTTTTGGCAAAAAGTCTAAAAAGAGACCGGCAGACATCGCAACAAAGTCTAAAAAAATATCGATCGAGCCTTTATGCATGCATCAACCAGCTCGATCACCGATAATGGTTAAGACTTAAGACATGTGCAGTACACGCTCACTCACACTGGCCGGGCCACGTTCAAGCAGAGACATGGAGGACTGACTGTTGTCTGTTCAAGTGTTGAAGCAAGCAAGTTGGTGTTTATTTGCACGTTCTGGACCCTGGAGTAGCTAGCTAGACAAGCACACAAGAATCATGGAGTACAAGCTGCCCAAACATGGCTCCAGCAAAAGTCTCTTCCCTGCCAATGTCTGAGGATGTCTGAAGATCCGTGCATGGTGCTGACGAAACAAGTTTTGTCAGCGGTTTATCCGGAGGAGACTGTCCCTAGCTACACTCTAGCTTATCTGCATATCTAGCGGCAGTCCTATCGTAGCCGTCCATCAGAGAAAGGTACTAGCAGCAGTATCCGTTTCCATGTACTCAGGCCGGCAGGCTTTCCTTGAAGTTTCCATGCCGGCCGGAGCAAAGGGCGGGCGTGTCAAACAGGGAATCCACGGAATTAATGGAGGATAGAATCCGTTGGATGATGGAACTGTTGTGGCAGCGCCCGCCAACATCAATCAACGTTCGCCACCACTGTTGGTCGGGTGTGATCAGCGCTTGTATGTTTTTCTTCTGTCATTCTCAAGCAACCAAATTCGTGGCGCCTGAGCCCGACTGGTCCACCTGTCGAAACAATATCGCTCGCGCACGATTCGAGGTCGTCAGTATGCCAAATCCGTCTGCGTGTGGTCGTCTGATCGATCGGCCGCTGTCCTAGAGCTAGCGATCGATCCCAATGGCGGCCCGGCAAGGCGTCTGCATCTCTGACCCACTGTGCTGATCGAGGAAGAGGGCTGTAGCCTGTAGGTCGCCGGCGACAAAGATTGAAGTGACAGGGGACAGCGCCGGCGACGAGTATCCTCTCCGCCTGCAGCGTGCTCCGCCTGATTCGTCTGTCTGGACACTGCCGGACTTGACCTGGGGAGCGCACGGTCCTGGTCGGTCCGATTCTGAGTTGCTAGACATTCACACGGATATTCACCCATGTTATCATATCGGAGACAGTTGAAAAACAGCGCAGATTGGAGACACCACCAAATCATCAATCTGGAAGTCATTCTCTCTCTGGAGAAGCAAACACTGCTCACACGGAACAAAGTATTCGGTCGGTACAAATAAATTGGAGACCGCAAACCATCCATCAGCTGGATGAGCAAACATTGGTAAGTACTAACACGGAACAAAATGGTCTGTCGACGCCGCTTGCACATGTATGTCATGGCGTTTGCGCGTAAAGGTAAATCTCGTTGTAGAGAGCTAACGGATGGACAATTCAGAGAAGGTAAACTTCTCAGACAGTGGCAGGAGGAGGAGGGGTTAAATGGCCGAGAAAATGCCGGTCGGTCCGATTAGACTTGACCTTGCCAGGCCGCTGTTCCATCTTAACCAAGAAAGCAGCATCAGGTCAACACTAATCAAACTCTCGCTGATGGGTAAGAGCATCTCTAGTACGTGATCTATTTTAGGGCACCAACTTTTATTGTTTAGGGCACAAAATTTGATTTGCACTGATGGATGATACATTTTAGGGCAGGGAAACTAAATTTGCTCCGGCGGATAATGTAAAATAGGGCACCAAACACTAAAACGATAGGAAATTTATAGTTTACAAACTACCTATCAAAGGACAGAGAAAATGCCGGTCCAATTAGACTTGACCTTACCAGGCCATTGTTTCATCTGTACCAAGAAGCACCATCAGGTCTCGCGAGGAAAGACCTCTCAATTACGGGTAACAAGGCGTAGACGTAAAAAAACACAAGTATAGTCTCCTCAACCGCACGAGAGGCGATCGGGGGGCGGTTCCAGATCCAATGCTCCTCGTCGGTGATCTGCCGCTCCCCTTCCCCTTCGTCCGCCGTCTTGGCGGCACGATGGGGAGGGGAGTTCAACCTGTTGGAACAGTTTCAACCTGACGTTGCGTCTTTGAGTGGCGGCGGGGATGGTCTGCTCTTGGAGTGCAGCGGTGGCGACTGTTGCGGATCTGCGAAAGACGATGGGGGGATTTGGCCGCCTGTTGAAGGGTGTGATGGCGCTGGCCCCAGATTTGGATCCGACGTTGAAAAGATCGCGGCTCGTTAACGCCTCATGGCAAGGGGTTCCTTCAGCGTCAAGATGTGGACCAACTGCTAGTGTTCTTCTTCTCTGACGTCGGCGAGAGGCTCGTTGAGTCCAAACTGTTAGAGCTGTTTCAATCTAACGGTGCGTCTTGGCGTGGCGGCAAGGAGTGCGGGGGTGACGACTATTGCGGATTTGCGGCAGACGATGGGGGATTCGGCCGCCTGTTCAAGGGTGGGGGCGTTGGCCCCGGACCCAACGTTGAAAAAGGCTCGGTGGACTCCTCCGGTTGATGTTTCTTATCAAGCTAGAACCAGTCTTACGGGATTGGTGGCTATGGTGGCTGATCCCAAACCCATCTATGGTGCCACCACCGGCCGGGCGAAACGGACCACACACCGCAGGATACCCAGGCAACATCATCCGTACGCCCACTCATTCCAGTCACCAGCCCGGTCGGCCCCAGGATGCCAATAGCAGTCCCGGTCTCGCCATTCTTCCCAGAAAACCCAAACAGTCCCGGTCCGGCTGTACCTGCCCGGTCGAGGTGTGAAACACAACACAAAACCGTTCGTCAAAGTTAGTGGTCAAGAGACCGTGTTTTCACTTAATTTTCTCAGCAACCTCTCCGCCCGGCCCCAAACCATTACTTTTCCATTTCCCCCCGTCACGCTCCAGCACCAAAACGCAAATCACATTGCCTTCCAGCAGCTTCCACAGCATCTATATAAACCCCACTAGACTCGACTGTCCGAATCACTCCCGCCACAGCCTACTACTCCTACCTCTAGTCCTCTACACTCCACACGGCCAGCTCGATCGCCTCTCGTCACACCACGATACATCATCCCGATCATTCCGAGCCTGAAGACATGGACCAGCTCCAGAAGCGCCCGGCGAACTACGTGCCGCTGAGCCCCGTCGGCTTCCTGCCCCGCGCCAATGCCGTCTACGGCGACCGCACCTCCGTCGTCTACGGCCGCGTCCGCCACACCTGGCGCCAAACCCACGAGCGGTGCCGCCGCCTCGCCTCCTCCCTCGTCCGCACCCTCGGCGTCCGCAGGAACGACGTCGTCTCCGTCCTCGCCCCCAACGTGCCAGCCATGTACGAGATGCACTTCGCGGTGCCCATGGCCGGCGCCGTGCTCAACACCGTCAACACCCGCCTCGACGCCGGCGCCGTCGCCGCCATCCTGCGCCACGCCGAGGCCAAGCTCTTCTTCGTCGACTACGAGTACGTGCGCCTCGCCAGCGACGCGCTCCAGCTCCTCGCCAACGACGGCGCGCCCGTCCCGCTCGTCGCCGTCATCGACGACCTCGACCGCCCCACGGGAGTGCGCCTCGGGGAGCTCGAGTACGAGGCGCTGGTCGCGCACGGCGACCCCGCCGTCGAGCTGCCGCGGCTCGAGGACGAGTGGGACTCCGTCACGCTCAACTACACCTCCGGCACCACGTCGGCCCCCAAGGGCGTCGTGTACAGCCACCGCGGCGCGTACCTGAGCACAACCAGCCTGCTGATGGCCTGGGAGATGGGCGCCGAGCCGGTCTACCTCTGGACGCTCCCCATGTTCCACTGCAACGGCTGGACATTCACCTGGGGCGTCGCGGCGCGCGGCGGCGTCAACGTCTGCATCCGCGAGAACCGCGCCGCCGAGGTGTACCGCGCCATCGCGCGCCACGGCGTCACACACATGTGCTGCGCGCCCGTGGTGTTCAACATCCTGCTCGAGGGCGACGGCGCCAACGCGCGGCTCGGCGCGCCCGTCCACGTCCTCACCGGAGGCGCCCCGCCGCCGGCCGCGCTGCTGGAGCGCGTCGAGAAGATCGGCTTCCACGTCACGCACGCCTACGGACTCACGGAGGCCACGGGACCCGCGCTGGCGTGCGAGTGGCGCGCGCAGTGGGACAGCCTACCGCTCCCGGAGCGCGCACGCCTCAAGGCCAGGCAGGGTGTCAGCGTGCTGTCCCTCGCCGACGCCGACGTGGTGAACGACGACGACGCCATGGCCAGGGTGCCACACGACGGGATGACCCTGGGCGAGATCGTGCTCCGCGGCAGCAGCGTCATGAAGGGATACCTCAAGAACCCGGAGGCGAACGACAAGGCCTTCAGGGGCGGGTGGTTCATGACGGGCGACGTCGGCGTCGTGCATCCGGACGGGTACATCGAGATCAAGGACAGGTCCAAGGACGTCATCATCTCCGGCGGAGAGAACATCTGCAGCAAAGAGGTGGAGGAGGTCCTCTTCCGCCACCCCGCCGTCGCCGACGCCGCCGTCGTCGCCATGCCGCACGCGCACTGGGGCGAGACGCCCTGCGCGTTCGTCGTCGCCAGGGACAAGGCCGCCGGGGTCTGCGAGGACGACGTCATGGCCTTCTGCCGCAAGCACATGGCGCGTTTCATGGTGCCCAAGAAGGTGGTGGTCTGGGATGCGCTCCCGAGGAACGCGCTCGGGAAGGTCGAGAAGGTCAAGCTACGCGACGCCGCACGGAAGCTCGCGCCGCCGGCGCAAAAGACCAAGGCCACGAAGACGACTTCGGTCGGCGGTGGGCGCCGGGGCGAGCAGCCGGTCGCGCATGTCATGGCCATGTCAAGGCTATAGGGCCAGCAGCTTTGCCCCAACAGTTCGTTTCTTTGTGACTTCGTACGAGTAATATTCAGGCAACGGTCTATGCGTTGGCAAAAAGTAGGAATTTGGTACCATGCAATGCGTAAATAAGCATGGCGTGTGGTTAAAAAGAACTTCCTTTTTTTTACTATTTTGTAGAGCGAAAAACGAGGTGTGCATTGGTGGCACCCAAAACTGTTTTTCACTTCTCTTTTGTTGGTGATAATTAAGAAATCATGTGTACATTGTAAATAACAAGTGTAGAAATTAAGCAAATAATTATTGTCAAACTCTATGATGAAATTATATGATTTGTTTGGGGAGCCGCTCTTAAACAGGGGCGTAGTTAGAGCATGGAGGAGTGTCGTGCCATAGGAGATAAAAAAATATTTAATTTTAGGGTGCACACATGGTACAAATTTGTTACTCCCTCTCATATATAAAAAGTGTCAGGGCTTTAGTTCAAATTTGTCCCCGACACTTTTTGTGGATCGAAGGGAGTATTATACATGTCTCAGTAAATGACCTTTTAGTTTGTTACGCCCTCTTAAGCCATATGGGGACGGACCCACTTGGCCTGTAGGGACCTGCCCCTGACCTAATGCACATGTCTTAGCGAATGACCTTTTAAATTGTTGTGCCAATACGAGATTAGACGATCCAAATCTATTTTCCAAACCACGAGTGACTTACCTCTTTAGGAGGGCAAACAAAAATCCCGCAAGTACAATTCGTATGTGGTAGGCAGTGGTACCGCTTCTGATAGGCACCTACATAGGCGCAAACCGTTCAATGTCGAGCCATTTTCCACCTCGTAACATAAAGCGCACGGCCGTTATGCAACATGTGCAATTACAGTGGGTACGAACATTCCAGATATAAAACCATGTTCAGAAGAGTGACCGAACCTATCCTTTTTGGCCCGAATAACTTGTTCGACCATGTGGCCTATGTCACCTTGACCTGGGCAAGGATAAGCTCACTAGGAGGTTGCATATGTACGATAATGTTTGGTGCATTTGATGAGTGCAACCATGATTGCCATGAGATACTTGTTTCGAAAGAAAATCATCTGGAAATACAAAGTACCTCTAAAGATAAAAGTCTTGGTGACATGAGATGTTTCATTTCCTGCAAATCGATCCAACATATTTCTTCATATGCGGCTTCTCTCTAATTGTATGGCGGATTGTGCATGCGGCTTTCAACCTTCCACCACATACTAGTATCTCTATAATGTTTGAGAATTGGTTGCTTGGTTTGGATAAATTTTTGTGAAAACAAAGCCTTGTTATTTTGTGTTATTAGTTGGTCCATATGGCATTGATGTAATAATATTCTGTTTAACAGTTTACATTTTAAAGGCCAATTACTATCCTAATGATAAATCAGTGGATACCGCGATCAGTCAGAATGTATCGGCATCCTGGCAAGGTGCTATGCATGAACTCGACTAAAGTAGCAAGATGCTATATGGCGCATTTGGCTGTGGCTCCAGTTAAAATCTAGCACATAACTGGCTGCCTCGAGAAGATTCTTGGATGATCATCCGTAGAAGTAAACGCTCAAGGTGCAAGTGGCTTTCTCAGTTAATCGATCCAACCACTCACTCATGGAATACTACCCTCGTCCGCAAGGTCTTCTATCCCGACGATGACGAAATAATCCTTAAGAGTAAGCTACATATTGTGTATGCAGCTTTCAACCTTCCACCACATACTAGTATCTCTATTATGTTTATTGGTTTCTTGATATGGATAAATTATTGTGAAAACAAGTCTTTATTAGTGTGTGTTGTTTGTTGGTCCACAGGGCATTGATGTAATGATATTATGTTAACAGGTATAATTTTGAAACTCTCCTCTTTCGGACTATGCATATAATCCATACGTGGCTCTTACCATTGTGGATTAATGCGCGAGATACTATATATTGGATGCAGTTATGAAATTTACTCATTTTTATGATGTGTTTTTTTTACGTGCATTTTTATGATGTGTTAGCAGTAAAACAAGTGATGCATGAGTTGTGTCGTTTTTTATAGTTTTTTTCTATGATTCATGTCCATATTAATACTTAATTTTATTCGACACTCAATTACCATGAGGGTTTATCATTTCCATAGAAAAAGTAGCCAAGCGGCTAGACAACGCGTTTCGGCTTACAACCCTTATCCAAATAAAAAACTAGCAATCACACACACTTCAACCACAGAACTCAAGGGGCTCGCCCGAATTGAGCATCAAAGCCGGGTCTCAACGAACACCAAACACCTACAAAGAACTCAACCTCCAAACTATCTTCGTTGACGTACCCTCCACCCTTGATTGCCTTAGAGAGTTAACGAGTGCATGGTACGACTTGGATAGACTGAGAAAGGCGCATCCTTGAAGACATCGGTGAGTTGCGCCTGGGAAACTCAACACCGAGCAGCAGCAACACCGGAGCAATACAACGCCAACAATCACTCCTAAAACCCGTGTATTTAATGACGATGCTTCCAACAAAGGGACGACGCCAAAGCCACCGTCATCGTTGATCTAGATCTGAATCCTAGCTTTCGTCGGAAGACATGACCCAAGTGACCAAGGGAGGTTACGCCACTCCTTAGTGACGCCTCCATGGAGGCGAACGACGCCCTCAAGTGTCATCGTCGCCAGGCATCGACTGAGAAAGGGCTGGACTTTCATCCAGAATAAGGCGGTCGTGTCCCTCGGCGGCAGTGGGTTGGAGGAAGCGGCGGAGGGCTCTGGCTCGCCGGATCCGAGGCCCCAGTGCGGCATGAAGAAATCGCATCGGGGCGCTTTCTTTTTCTCCTTCCGCTTCAATAGGCTAAAATTAAATAGATAAAGATCTTCTTGTTCCTTTGTGCTATCAGATATCTCTCAACGCCGACTTGAATAATCGAATATAAATAGCCATTAGCCTAGGCTGAACGTTTTCCTCCGGTGCCTTTTGACAGTAGGTTTTCCTCATATTCTATGTTTTTGGAAGCACACTCCATTGCTGATCTCAGTCCTCAGTGTTAAGGGGTCATTGCGTTTCGGGTGTGAACATGTAGGACGACGACAGTCTTATTAGAAATGCCACACCCACTGAACACCATTATCCACCGTGTTGAGTGTGATACTACTTATAAGTTATAACAGCTTCTAGTACTGCTTATCACGTTGTACATGGCTTTGTTTTCACTCTCGCGTTGTCGCGGTGCAGGATGCGGAGAAGAGAATACTCGTTGAGAACAAAGGGGTCGTGCTGGCACCGTTTTTGCTCGCCTCGCCGTCAAAATGGACAGCACGGTGTAAGCCACAACAGCGTCAAGAAAATAAGTCAAGGGAAGGAGGGAAAACTTCTGAGAAAAATCTGCGGAAAACTCTCGGAAAAAGACACAACGCAGCTCGATTCGACCACACCGAACCCTGCATCAGCAGCAACAACAGAAAAATAATCTGACGGAAGTTGCCTCATTTATGCATCGCATTACAGTGATGTGGGGGACAATGACCAGTGCTTCCGCCCAATTACGCTAGCATTTCGTTGCATCATCATGGCCACGAATGAAATACATATATTCTCTATGTTTCCCTATCAATATTTTCGAAAAACAATTGTCGCAAATTTTTTTTGAGTGGATAATTGTCGCAATTTTCTGTTCAGGCACTCGTCAATATCTGGCCTGTGCCCGCATATCACAAGCAAAGGCCGAGTCCGTCCTGACATCGAGTCCAGCCCATCTTTCCTTCGCTGTTTATTTCCATTCAGTTGTGGTCTCATAGTGGGCGGACTACAAAGCCCACTAAAAAGCTCAAAAGGAGAAAAGCCCCGTACGAGTACGAAAGAGAAAATCCTCAAAAAAAGGTACAAAAGAAAAATAATTTGAGCTGAACACTGGCTTTAAAAGCCAACTCAAGAAAAGCTGGCACCAACACGTTGAGATCAGTGGAGCGCTTTCTCACTTTGTTCGGCTTTCGCGCTACAATCTGAGCCAGTGCGCACGCTGATGATCCCTAGCTTGCATCTGGATCTTGGTTGAGATGCTTGCGTCGACACCGCCGCACCGGCACGAATAACCCGCTTTCAAATGGCTTTATTTGTGCCTTCTGTAGTTTAAATTATTCGTGATACGCCTTTGCCTCTGGAATTCATCGAACAATAATTTGGACAAGAAGAGGAAAAGAAACAGGCAAGAGCATCTTCACCGGCAACCCTAAAGCGCTCACCAAAGACCCATTGGGTGCCGGACATGAAAAACTGACCGGCACCCCCAAGTATCCTTTCTGTCCGATACTCGAGCGGAAGACCAAATTTGGGCTCCCTCGGGTACCGGATATTGGCCGGACATGCTCCTAGGTTGGGCTGACCCACATGTCATCCACTTTTACGCACGGACAAACTATTAAGTGGCTATGCACCCGTGTGTGTTATGTTTTAATATTTGTTTATTTGGCCACAGAAGATCCACTCACCGGATCCTCTGTGGCTAGGCACAGGTCAGGCACGTGGTGTGTTAGTGCTATATGGCATGCATATGCCAAGTGATCCACTCACGTGATTTTCTGTGGCTAGGTGTGACCATACTCTATATTTTTCACCGGCTACACACCGCTTATAATAATAAAATTCATAGAAAATCCCATAATCCGGCACTTGTCCGGCCTGTTTGAGGGTGCCGGTGTATGCAGCAACTTGAAATTAGCCGGACAAGTGTCCGGCACCCGAAACGGACATAATTTAGCAGGTGCTGAACAAATTTCCAGATGTCGATAGAGATGCTCTAAAGCTTGTCCGGCACCCCAAAACATACAGAATTTAGGTGGTGCCAGATAAATTTCCGAGTGCCGGTGGAGATGCTCTAAAGGGCCCTCATTTGCACCACCGCACACCGGCGATGAGTCGATGCATGCATCGCTCCTACTCTAGAAATTAACGTTCACCGGATCGTGGGCCTCGTGGCGTACGAGCACGACGACGACGAGCTGCAGCTACCAACTATAGCATCCCGTGTACGTTTGCCAGAGGCCAGTTAGGCCGGCGCTGGCGACAAATCTCCACGGCAATACTCCACGTCGCAGCTCACGTGAATTCCTTCTCTTGGCAACGCACATCGGTAGCTACCTTGAAGACAACCGTGCATCTGTTGCACTAGTACCAGTAACGGCTATCTAGTCATGGAAGCGCGCGCCGGCGATGACTCAGCCGACGGTGTTCAAGCTAAAGCCGGCCGGATGCTCATCTTGATCTGCACGTACTACTTTGCTTGGGGAACCAGCAGGCAGGGCCCCCACGTACGTGGATGCCGTTCACATTTTCTGTTAAATCATCTCGCAAAGCTAGCTATGCTTGGGCGGCTATAAATGGCAGGTACCATGGCTCACAGCAATCACACCAGCTCCATTGCTCCACTCCATACTACTGAAACCAGGAGATACTTCTGATCTGAATCATCCATGGAGGCTTCGCGCAAGCTCGCCGTGGCTGCATTCCTCCTCGTGCTGCTGCTGGCAGCTACAGGTACGTCTTCCCACAGCGGCGCCGGTGTATGTGTGTGTGTGTGTGTGACATTTGTATCTGGTTCTGAACCTGTGATCTGACCGGCGTTGATGTGGTGGTTGCAGAGGAGCTGGGAGGTCCGGTGGCGGTGGCGGAGGCGCGGACGTGCGAGTCGCGGAGCCACCGGTTCAGGGGCCCGTGCGTGCGCAGGTCCAACTGCGCCAACGTCTGCAGGACCGAGGGCTTCCCCGACGGCAAGTGCCGCGGCTTCCGACGCCGCTGCTTCTGCACCACCCACTGCCACCACTGACATCATCGGTTGATCTCCATCCGTGGATGCACGGTGGCTTCCACTGCTGACTGCTCTGTGTGTTGTGTGTCTGTCTGTCCATGAATAAAACTTAGCTTGTCTTGGCAAGCTTGGTTTCAGAAGTTCCTTTCCTTTTCTATTCGATCTGTGGCGTTCAACCGGCAGTACTAGACTCTCTGCCGTGGTCGTTTCCTCTGTGTTCCATATTTGTCAAAAAGTTGTTGTAAGATCTGGTTTTGACCATTATCTGTCGGAATTTCGCTCATAATCCCTTAATTTCTTCTACTCTATTTTGACGTATACTTTATGCCGAAGTAGTATGAAGTGTATATGCATCAGTGCATGCCCGGACTCTAAACCACTTCACTACTAAAAACTTCCAGCAGATCAACTCAGACATTGAACTATGATAGTTGAGCTCAGATCAACCGAAGGACTGAAATTTAATTTGACAAATTTGGCAGGGGCCACGCGGACGCGTACCCCTTCTAGCACAAATTACGACATCCACTCTTCCGCTTGGGGAGATGGTAGACCAACGCGTACACCAAGTGCAATGTGGGCCATTGATCTAGGCCACGGCCCTTCTTGATCGACCGTAGACCCCGTTGGCGAGGTGGTACTAAACGAGAGCGTGCGTGCGTCCTGGTGCTGGAGCGGTGTGGTGGCCTTGCTCATGGTAATGGGCCTTTTTCTGGTGGGCCTTAGAGACAAAGCGGGCTTTTGGATCTGCGGCGCCTGAGCATACTAGCATAGCACGTCTGGTCTGGCTGTCTACAATCATGTATAATCTACTTGAGTTTCTATCGAAGAATTATATTTTCGATGGATTATTCTTACTAACCGCTAGTAAGTATTCGACCCGAAAAATAATTAAACAGATAGTAGTATTCACAAGTAAACATGCAGAGTTACGGAATTTTGACTTCAAATGGAGAAGTTGTTAAGTAGTATATAAGTGGGTGATGCTGATCTTAGCGCCTGGAAGTGGCCGATTAAATTCAGACCGCAAAACGACAGCAGCCTGCACCCACTGCCAGCAGAACCGCCTGCCACAGCGGCCGCGACCGCCTCACCGCCCCACCCTTCTTTAACCACAACCTCCGTTGGTGCGCCTCCCTTGCCATCCCCTCTAAATCAACCCCCCTTCCCCCCAATCGGATCTCGTCGTCGGCTGCATCCACACTCCCACTGTTAAGTCCATTGCTCGTCACCGCTCGCTCCAGTCTCGACGACGTCTTCACCGCCGCGGTTCCCTACTAGTCACGGCGGCTTCACCGACGCCGTCTCGGGGTGGGGGAGGGTGGAGGGAATGGGTAAGGAGAGAAGAGAGATGGAAGAGGAAGGAGGAGAAAAGACGCGCATGAAAGTGTTTCTGTATATAAGGGCAACTCCATCGCAGTGACCCAAACGGACAGCGTCCGGCCCATGTCTGGCCTTTCATGGCCAATGCACCCAACGCGTCAGACCCATTTGGTCCGCCATGTTTTCTTCCCCAACCGAAGTTTTCATTTCGGAACACAATGAAAGATTACATAATTTGTAGGCAACGTTCTATCTAAAAGATAGATTTAAACTAATCCTAGGTTAAATAGTATGTCCTCATTCGGATGTGGGTGATGTAGATCCTGACAATTTTAACAAAATTCACCGTGTGTGGGTGGCGCTAGGCTTGTGTTATCTTGCCGGGACAGACTTGCTGCTTCTTCCGGCGGTAGGACCGTCTGCGGGGGCGGACTTGCTGGCTCCTCCAGCCCTCGCCATTTAGTGCTAGGGTTTAGATAGTGCTTCCGGAAATTTTAACAAAATTGCCCGCGTGTAGTAGGCGGTGCTGTCGGCGGCAATAGGCCTTCAACGGGAGCTGCTGGCCCCGGCGGCCTCCTTGGCCTCGCGCGCACGCTTGCGGCGAAGGGCGTCTACGCCATCTAGGCAGCTTCCTCCTCCTCATCGATGGTCTAGGAGAACTCGAAGTCCTCCTCGTCGGCGACAGTTTTTGGTCCAGCAGCGAGGGCGACACCCGTTACTCCCGCGACGTACGCCTCCTCCTCGGGGTCGGGGACGTGGAGAACGCCGCCTTCATGGTCCTCCTCACCTGCTCCGGCATCGGGCGCGGAGGCCGTGCGCTCGGCATGCCGATCCACGCCGGGCCGGCGAGAGAGACTGCAAAGATAGTGCCCGAGCGTGCTCCGGCGGGCTCGCTCGATCTGGTCTAGAAGGTGCTGAGGTGGTGGCGGCGATGGCGGATCATCCCTGTGGCCTGGGAAGGGGCTGGGAAGTATGTGGGCGGCGCTAGGGTTGTGGGATAGGGTTTGGCTCGCCGGCGTCCATATAAAGGCCTTGCCAACCACATTGAAGACCGTGGTTGGCTGTTCGGTGAGCCGGGAGGACATGGGGCGAGCATCCACGGGGACGAACGCAAACCTAATTTGTGCCGGAAATAGATCCACGTGGATAAAAAAAAAGGGACATATGTCTGTCTACACGCCGTCGTTTTTCCCAATCGGACACATTCTAACAGAAGCGGAGGGTCGCTGAGTTGGATTACCATACGTCCGTACCCAAAATCTAACTAACCAAGGCCCACATGAGCTCAACCAAGCGAAGCGAAGAATATTCTCCAGATTCCACCTCGGCGCAAGCACGAGATGCGATCGAGCTCGAAGCTCGCAGGCGCCACTGCACCGACAGCTGGGCCCTACATGGGTTAACTACTGCCAATGGAAAAAAAAGGTCCACCGCCGTTCTGGCGCGATCAGCTTTCACCGTCGCGAGCGAACCCGGTCCGCAGAACAGTTGTAACCGACAGGTGGGGTCGCACGACAGCTTGCGGTGGACCCGTTCCAGGCCTCCCACCATCGTCGCATCTGCACTCCCAGAGCCGCCGCGCATACAAATACGCGGCGGAGGCCCTGCCAAGCCCAAACCCTAAAACCCGCGGCCCACGACACCGCCACGCTCCCACCTCCGCCACCCATGGCGGCCGTACAACGCCTCCTCCGGGCCTCTGCCGCGTCGTCCTACGGCAGCGCCGCGGCGGCTGCGGGAAGGAGGCGCATGGCGTCTCTGGCCACAGAGCAGACGCCCGCGGGCTTCGCGTTCGCGGGCGCGGAGAGGAGGCGGCGGCCGGCGCAGGAGAGGAACGTGCAGTGGGTCTTCCTGGGCTGCCCCGGCGTCGGGAAGGGCACCTACGCCAGCCGCCTCTCCCGCCTCCTCGATGTGCCCCACATCGCCACCGGCGACCTCGTTCGCGACGAGCTCGCGTCCACAGGCCCGCTCGCCGTGCAGGTGAGAACTCCCTCCCTTTCCGTCTATTGCGATGAATCCTGGATTCCAGATCCGATCGTTGTGCTGTTCGCTGATCTGGATTCGGTTTGAGCGGATCGCCCATGGGCTGCGATTCTGAGTTGGACTTTGTGGTTTGTTTCTGCTAAGGTCTCTAGATCACTGATCAGTATGCGCAGCTATGCCTAATTGTCGCCTTACTCTGAGTGAATCTGGAAGAATTTTAGCTCAGAAAGTCAGAAGTAGGGGCTTCTCGGGTGCCCATTTCTGTGTGCTAGATGCAGATCCGGAGGTACAGATTTTGATTTGTACCAAACACTGATGTGATATGCGAAATTAGCTAGCATAATCTTACCGGTGACCACTTGAACTCGAGTTGACCAGGATATCTTATTTGAATTCTGTGTGCTATTGCGATCCATTTTGCTTTCGTTGTGGACTTGAGATCATAAATTTGGTGATGTTTAATAGGTTCATATTACTCTGGTGAATCTAGATATTAAATGATGACGAAAATGCCAGGGAAACGTGTCATTTTAAGTGAATTCGTAGGCAACAACAAGTTTAAGTTATTGTGCATCTTAAATTCTAGGATGGTCTTTTCAGGGAATCGTTTCTGCTTAGGCAATTTTATTCCAATTGGGAAAGTGTAGCAGGCTGTTCACCGTTTTTTCTTCTAATACATGCTTTTAATCAGGAAATTGTAGTGGGCTAAAGCTAAAACTTTTCCTGATACTTTCGGTCCTTGATATAAAAGGAGATGATCATCAAATGCTTGTCATATTACTTTCCCTAGAGTACTCTGCTAAGTGTCGCGAGGACCATAAATGTATAATTCAGTATTTAGTTGATGGCAAGGATGTGAGCATCCTCCATTCTTTCTGGGGCATCTCTATTTGGCCAAAGGCCTTGTTTATACTGTGTTCCTGAGGTGGGGAATGCATGATCCTGCTATATTAGCTTTGCTCTTGATCTGATTATACCTTTTTTCTATCCCTTTGGAAATGACATAGTGGTTTTTTTTCTTTTACAGCTTAAGGAAATTGTTAACCAAGGAAAGTTGGTTTCTGATGAAATTATCATCAATCTTTTATCTAAACGGCTTAAGAAAGGAGAAGAGAAGGGAGAATCAGGATTTATTCTTGATGGTTTTCCACGCACAGTAAATCAAGCGGTGAGTACTTTTTTACATAACATAGTCATTTATGCTTTTATTCCTTCTGGTAGTGATGTATTTGATCAATCCCAATTGTTTCTGTTTCCTGCCTGCTTGTTTACGATTTGAATAACCCATATATTATTTCTTAATATGTATATTTGGATGGGTGATTGCATGAGTAATTTCTTTGCATTAACTAGTGTTGCTGAGCAAAAGCTGCAACCAGATAGTGGTTGACTCCAAGTTAATAATTTCTTTGTACCATCTTCCTTCCGCAGGAAATTCTTGACGGAGTTACAGACATTGATATGGTGGTTAATCTGAAGTTGAGAGAAGATATCATTGTACAGAAGTGCCTTGGTAGACGCAGTTGCAGCCAATGTGGCAAGAGCTTCAACTTGGCCTGCATTGATGTGAAGGCTGAAAATGGGCTGCCAGCCATCTACATGTCGCCATTGTTACCTCCCAGCAACTGCATGTCAAAGCTGATTACCCGGGATGATGATACCGAAGAGGTTGTGAGGAACCGACTTCGGATATATAATGACATGGTATGGCACTTCTGCATTTTCGTTCATACTATCGTTCCTTGCTGTCTTATTGTTTAGCTAGTAAAATGTGTTTTTCCCTTGGGATATGATTCTTGTGGTCTGTTCATGTGCCGAGCAGCATCAGTAGCGCTATATTTGCTTCATTGCTTGATGGAGTTAGTAATCAGACTTATTGTTTTCCTGGCCATTTTCAGAGCCAACCTGTGGAGGATTTCTACCAAAAGCAGGGGAAGGTCCTCGAGTTTGATCTACCCGGAGGAATCCCGGAATCCTGGCCAAAGCTTCTCCAGGTTCTAAATCTGGAGGACCAACAAGAGTTGAAGCTGGCCACGGCGTGAGTCCTGTGGGGGCGGAAGATCTTACATAGTAGACCAAAGCATATCTTACATTTTTTGTCTCAATAATGGAAAGAAGATAAAAACTCTTATTCCAGAGATGTGTGGGGGTAATTTTGACTAGTAGTATGTGAGCTATTTATTTCTCACCAGTGTTTTGAAGGAGCCGGTGATATGTAACTGTAACGATCATATTCGAAATTTTGATCCTAAGCAGCATTTTTCTTATGAGCGGTTTGTTGTGCATAAGGGCACGATGTAATCTTGTACTCCCTCTGTCCCAAAATATAAGTTACGCTATTTTTATGATGGTCTTCGTGCTCAACTTTGAACGTTAATATATAATAAATTATGTGGATCGAGAATGTATAAACGGTATCGTTAGATTCGTCTTACAAAATTCTTTCATTTCATATATTTTCACATTAATTTTATGGTCATATTATAAGTATAAATCATGGTCAAAGTTAGACATTGTTGACCAAGAAAATTAAAAGGTGCTGTGTATTTTGGGATGGAGGCAGTATTTAATGAGAGTTGGTGGTACCTCGGTACATTGTGAGTGGTCTGCCTCCCTCGACAACATATTCGCGTGGACGTGTGGGCCAGCGAAGTCGTCCTTTCCCCTCTCTCACCCGCCCTTCCCTGCATCCAGCGCCTCCTCACACCTGCCGTTGGATCTGAACGTCAGCCCTTCCACCCCGCGGATTCAGGCGTCAACTCCTCCAACGCCATCCCCACGCAGCGCGGCTTGAGGAATGGAGGTCTGGGCTTGCCGCAGTTGGCATCTTGCGCCACAGACACAAGCCTCGTGGCCGACCTGCTTATCCTCGCCGTGTAGTCCCGATCCGGTGGGAGCGGGCTACCCAAGCCTCACCCCGCTGGTGATGGTCGGCGCGGCCGGCAAGATGTCCAGCTAAGGGCGGCTTGACTACTGTGGCGCGCTAATGTCAGGCTACGGGTGCCTGGCAATTCGTCACCAAGAAGAAGGGGATGGAGCTCCGGTGGCTCAGATCTAGCTGAGATAACTAAGTAAAAACATGAAGAACATGATAAAATTTAGGGTTTTCGATTGCTTGGCCTCCCAGCCACCCACACGCTCCTTTTATATCGAAAGGAAAGCGCCCAAGCATTACAATCAAGACAGTGATTAGTTCATTGATTAACAGACATAAACTGATCAACCTAATTAATACTATGGAGAGAGGAGAGCCATCGGATGTGAGTGAACCGTTACGCTTCCATCTAGGCCGTTCATTCCTTGTCTCTGTTCTTCAATAGGTTGCTGCGATATCTGACGAAGAAGCGGGGTCCTGACAGTGCCGCCCCCTTAACTCAAGACCTCAGAGCTTGAAATCACGAAAGGTTGCTTGAATGTAAGATGCATCTTCCCAGGTGGCATCCTCTGGAGCCATGTTTTCCTAGTGTATCAACCATTGAGGCACTACAACTGCATAAGAACCCACCGAGCGAGGTACCTGACGGCGGTCTAAGACAGACAGAGGTGCAGTTTTTACCTTTCCATCAGGAGTGAGAATAGGTAGCTTTGCATTGGAACTGCGTGCTTGCCCAGGTGCTTCTTCAACTGATTAACATGGAAACATCATGAAGCTGGGTTCCTTCGGTAGCTGGAGCTTGTATGCAACTCTGCCTACCTTCTTGATGATGCGAAAAGGACCATACCACTTGGAAGTCAATTTAGTGAATTCCTTAGCCCCAATGTTGTTTCACGATATGGCTACATTTTAAGGTACACTGTGTCACCTTCTGCAAACTCCCGTTCTGTTCTGTGTTGGTCAGCATACTTCTTCATTCGCTGCTGAGCTGCTGCCATGTTCTTCTGCAGTGTTTTGATCATGTGATCCTTGTCAGCCAATGTAATTGTGTTTCAGCTGAGACATTGCAAGGTATGGATATTTCTTGGAGCATTGGAGGTGGATATTCATAGAGTGCCTCAAACGGTGACATCTTAATTGTGGAGTGATAGGAGCAGTTATACCACCACTCTGCTGTAGGTAGCCATTGACACCATTTTTTGGGTTCTTGAAATGCCATGCAACGCAGGTACTGTTCAACACATTGGTTGACGCGTTCGGTCTGACCATCAGATTCCGGATGGTATGCATAACTGAAATTCAGAGATACTTGGTGTGCTGCAAATATTTCTTTCCATAGGCTGCTGGTAAAGATGCGGTCTCTGTCACTAACAATCACAGATGGTGGACCGTGCAACTTGACAATGTTATCAAAGAAGAGAGTTGCCACCTTTTGAACTGTGTAAGGATGTGAGAGGGAATAAAGTGTGCATACTTGGTTAAGCGATCAACAACCACCAGTATGACATCTTTACCTTGAGACTTAGGCAGTCCTTCCACAAAGTCCAAGCTGATCTCTACCACTTCATTTTGGAATGGATAGTGGATTTAAGAGCCCTGGATATGCAATTTTTCAGTCTTTGAAATTTGACAAACTGGGCACTCAGAGATTTGTTGAGTAATGAATGTCTTGAGTTTCGGCCAGTAAACAATCTCTTTAGTTTGTGGTGTGTGACTCTAATGCCAGAGTGACCACCCAGCACTGATGCGTGCATTGCCAAGAACACTTTGTTTCTGAGATCTGTAGAACTGCCAACATATATGCGCCCTTTATATCTGATGATGCCAGAAGTGAGAGAGAAATTGGGGTTGCTGTCATTGTTGATAGCTAATTCCTGCAACAGTTTGACACAAGTTGGATCATCTTCATACGAGAGAAAGATGACTGACATCCAAACTGGGATTGCCTGAGATATAGCATTGCATGAGTCAGCTTCATTATCTTGAAATCTCCGAGACAGAGCATCAGCAACACTGTTCTCTGCACCTTTCTTATACTCAATGCGGTAGTCAAATTCCAGGAGCTTAAGCATCAGTTTGTGCTGCATGCCTTCAAGTAATCGTTGGCTTGTCAGGTATTTGAGGCTCTGCTGGTCAGTGCGAATGATTACTTGATTGCCTAGGAAGTAGTGACGCCACTTCTTCAATGCATGAAAAACTGCCATTGCTTCCTTCTCATATATAGATGCAGCACTGTTTCTGGGTCCCAAGCACTGACTGAAGAAAGCCAAAGGTTTGTGATGTTGCATTAGTACTGCACCAATCTCAGTTCCACTTGCATCTGTTTCAAGAATGAAGGGAGTGGAGAAATCTGGCATGCCGAGAACTGGAGGGTTTGTCATTGCAATTTTCATTTTTGAAATGCTTGTTCTTGTTCAACACCCCATTTGAATGAATCCTTCTTCAATGCATTGTACAAGGGTTGACAGATAAGTGCAAAATCCTTAATGAACCGTCTGTAATACCCACACAGACCAAGGAATTCTCGCAGCTTCCTGATGTTAGCTGGGGTGATCCAGTCCACAATTGCTTGGATCTTAGCAGGATCTGTAGCAACTCCATTGCCATAGATTATGTGCCCAAGGTATTCCACTTGTGGCTGTGCAAATGTGCATTTGCTCAGTTTTGCTTTTAACTGGTGGTTGTGCAAAGTTTGCAGTACTAGCTTAAGATGGTGTTCGTGTTCAACAAGATCCTTGCTGTCTACTAGGATATCGTCGAAGAAGACGAGCACAAACTTTCTCAAATACTTGGAGAATACTGAATTCATCAGCTCTTGAAATGTCAGGTGCATTGCTCAACCCGAAGGGCATAACTTGATATTCATAATGCCCACGTGTGTGGAGAAGGCTGTCTTCGGAATATCCGGCTCATGCATACGTATTTGGTGATAACCCGAACGAAGATCGAGCTTGGAGAAGACTGTTGCACCATAAAGTTCATCAAGGAGATCTTCTATTACTGGAATGGGGAACTTGTTCTTTACTGTCAGTTCATTCAGAGCTCTGTAGTCGATGCAAAGGCGCCACGATTTGTCCCTTTTTCTGACAAGGATTGCAGGAGATGAGAAGGGGCTGCTGCTAGGACGTATTTCTGCAGTTTTGAGCATCTGAGCTACTAGCTGTTCCACAATGTTCTTCTGACTGTGTGACATTCGATAAGGTCGAATGTTAGGTGGTTTGCATCTGGTATCAATGGAATTGTGTGATCAGCAGTTCGGTGAGGAGGAAGTCCTTCAGGTGGATTGAAGATCTCATGGAATTCCTGCAAGAGATATTGCACTGACTGAGGAATATTTGCTGAGGATGTATCATCTGTTGCAGTCACTGATTCAATTGGACTTAGCAAAATATATCCACTGGCTCCACTTTCCAATAACTTTGAACATTCCTCACTAGAGATCAACAGATTAGTTGATGGAAGTAAGTGATCGTTGAAGGTAATATCTGAACCTTCGTGCTTGACTGTCAATGTTCTTTGTTCAAAATCAAACGTTACTGGATTGTACTGCTTGAACCAATTAACATCCAGAATGATGTCTGAGCCTTGTAGCTTCAGAATTCTAAAGTTTGCTTTGAAGGTATGGCCATGAATCTGGAAAGAGCAGTTAGTAGCTACTGCTTCAGAAAGGAGTGTACCACCTCCTGCCATAGTTACTATTCTTGCAGGTACCAAATCATTGCTATGTTATTTTTCACTGCAAACTCATAGTCCATGAATGTATTTGTACTTCCAGTATCAGCTAAGGCAACTGCACGAGCATTCTGAAATTTCAGGAGCAGAGAAATTGTTTCACTACTAGGAGTGCCAGTATAAGCTGATGTGGAGATTTGCATGCAGTTCACATCGGGTTGTTCTTGTTGTTCCACTGCAACTGGTTGCTGCACTGGTTGCTGCACTGGTACCCTTCTTCCTGCTGAACTTGCCCCATTTCCTGTTCATCTTCATATTCTTCGTGCATTTGGATGGCATTAATTGCTCGTTGCATTCCTGCACAACGATGTCCAATTACCCAGTTTCTGGGCAGTACCAGCATTTCTTAGGAAGCCGTGGTCGAACCGGAGCATTGGCATCTCGCGGTTGAACATTTCTGGGTGGAAAATTTCCCTGCACCTGTGCTTGCAGTCTTCTATTGTTTGATAAGAATGATTTTTCATACTGTCGTGCATACCAATAAGCAGCCAAGAGATTGATTGGTTTCTGACAGAGAAATGAATGTTTGATGCTATCCTTGAGTCCCGAGATGAATCTGTCCAGAAAGAAATCCGGTTCAAGGTATGGTTTTTCACGCTTCATAGCTGTCATCCATGTTTCATAGGCATCTATGTAAGGATTGACACTAGTTACTTGCTTCAGCAACTGAAGTTGATCCATAGGATCCACCGCTTGCACATCTGGAAATCTTTCAATCAGGACCTGACAAAGATAAGACCAAGACATGGTTTGCAGATTGAATCCTGCTGCTGATCCAAGTTTTAGCCTGTCCCCTAATGTGAGCTAAACCCCAGCGCACTCTCTGTTCTGTGGGTATATTGACCAAGTTGAAAACATCTTCACATTCCAGTATCCATGCTCGAGGTCCATTACCAGAGAAAACTGGCAGCTCCACATGTGGTGCACGCAAATACGGTTCAGGAGATTCTCTTGGTGAGTTGTGCTCTCTAGGTGAACTGTGTTCAGAACCATTGTGGGGAGAATGTTGAGGCTGTTGGTGTTGTTGGTTTTGTTGGTGTTGCCGAGGTTGTGTATTGTGGCTGCTGTTGTTGCGGATTGGTTGGGTAAGGATTGTAGTACTGTTGTGGTGGCATCTGTGGGTAGGCTTGGGGAAATTGCATGGTTTGGTATGGTGGATGATAGTAGGGGTAGTATGGTGGTAAAAGCTGGAATTGGGGTTGTAGGAACGGGTTTATGTGAAAGGTTGAGAATTTTGCTGCTGGTAATATTGTGGCTGTGTGAGAGGAGTTGTGTGTTGTGTTTGATGGTGGATGTCTTGGCTGGTGGAGGCGATCGGGTGGTGGGTTGTGTATCGGGATGATTTGGACATTTTGTCGAACAGGTATCGGTTGTGCTAGGTATTGTGGGTGTGGGAGCTTGTCCGGCGTGAGGTTGCCGAACTGAGTGGTTGGCTTTGCGGTGGTGGTGTGCGCGTGTTCGCCGGTGTTGGCATCTCAGCGATGGTGGAAAGGGTGGTAGTTGGGAGGGGAGGAGGTGAAGGAAAGGGTGGACCTTTAGTCGTCGAACCTTGATCAACCGCGCCCGAGCACTCCGCGGCCGGCTGCTTGCCCATGTTGACCGCGAGTCCCGCCAGCAGGTCGGAGATCTTGGAGATCTCGCTCTGCAGCGACTGCATCGATGCGGCGGAGTGCGCTTGGTGTAGATCGAGTCGCTCCGCGAGGCTCTGCACCTCTTGCGGTAGGTTGGCGTAGGCGTGCGCGTCGTCCATGATTGGCGCGTCTGCTACCTCAGCGCGTTCCGGGATCTCCTCTGACGCCGCCGCGTGCTCTCTGGACTGCGAACGATTCTTGTTCTTGGTCGGCATGGAGGTGGAGAAGGGGTGGTGGTAGGGATTTTACTACCGGACTTGGAAGAACCGGTAACCTGTTGTGGTGACGATGGGTTGGGAGGGAGGGAGAAGAGCAGTTCGATCGCTCCCTCTGATACCAGATTGTCAGGCTACGGGTGCCTGCCAATTCGTCACCAAGAAGAAGAAGGGGATGGAGCTCCGGTGGCTCAGATCTAGCTAAGATAACTAAGTAAAAACATGAAGAACATGATAAAATTTAGGGTTTTCGATTGCTTGGCCTCCCAGCCACCCACGCGCTCCTTTTATATCGAAAGGAAAGAGCCCAAGCATTACAATCAAGACAGTGATTAGTTCAATGATTAACAGACATAAACTGATCGACCTAATTAATACTATGGAGAGAGGAGAGCCGTCGGATGTGAGTGAACCGTTACGCTTCCATCTAGGCCGTCCATTCCTTGTCTCTGTTCTTCAGTAGGTTGCTGCGATATCTGACGAAGAAGCGGGGTCCTGACAGCTAACCACATGCGCTCCGTCGCCCACGAGCTGGTAGGCAACCCTAGGTGGGGCAGCGACTCCACACGACAAGAGCGGCTCACGAACAGTGTGTCAGGCAATCTGCAATCTGTGTCGTGTCGTATCCTGGTTGGCGAGTAGAATGCGGGATGGCAGCGCAAGCTCCACGGTGGCCACGAGCAACCCTCCTCCCAGGTGTGAAACCACCTCAATCAGATGAGCGATTCTAGCTTTGTCAGTTATTTGCTTGCATGGGTGTTCACGCTGGTTGAGTGTCCACGCGTTTCACAGTTTGGCACGTGTTTGTTATTCTCTGGCTTGCTATGTTCTACTTTCGCATCTAAGCGCATGTCTTTTGGTTGCCATTTTTATTCGGTTCCCTTTTGTTTTTCTCTTTAGTGTATGTGTTCTTTTCGTTCTTCTCCGTGCCAGTTGTTCTTGGCTGTTTTTATGCAGTTTTCTTCATCCTATTTGGAGCACGTGTCTTTTTGTTGTTATTCATTCGGTCTCCCTTATGTTTTTGGCTTTTATGCATCCGTTCTTTTTGTTCTTCTTCATGTCAGTTGTTTTTTGGGTGTTTTCTATGTGGTTTTCTTCATCTTTTTTTTGGTTTGCTATGGCTTTGTCAAATCGTCGGAGCCGTTTGTTTGTTGTTCATTGTTGTTGCTCATGTCATCGCTTCGTTGAGAGAGTTTTTTTTTTACTGCAGCCGTCCGTATTTTTGGCGGGTACCGGGTTTTGATTTGTGTGGGAGTGTTGTGTTTTAGGTAGGTTTTGGTCGGGAGTTCTGTTCGGTCTTACCCGGAACTTGGTAATGTTTGGGAGCCACTAATGGTTACTCTATGTCTGCTTTCTTACCGGTGTGTGTCGTGTAGGTGGTGAGTTGTTTCTTTTGTATTTTACTGGGTTTATATGCTTTGTGTTTTGTTCTTGTCGGCCGCGGTTTAGTACGTTCGGGTCTCCCGTAGTGACGGATGCTCTCAGTGGGGAGACTTGGTTATCGTTCATCGGGAGCCGGCTGCGGTCTTTGTTTGGAGTCGTTCATAATTTGTTGGGAGGTGTGTATGCTTTTACCCGGGACCCGTCCTGATCGGGATTTGCTGATTTTCGCTGGTACGTTTGCTTCATGGTTGACACGTGGTGTATGCACGGTTAGTTGTTTCTTCTGCGTTTTATCTTGTGCTCATGACTTGTTCTTTGTTTGTTGTTGGGCTGTGCAGGGCTAGAGGATGGGCATATGGAACGGGGGCTAGTAGAAAGGCAGGTAGCAGAGGTAAATGTGAGCTAGGACTGTGCAGGGCTAGGGTTTTCACTACTCACGTGTAAAATATTGGATGGCCAAGATTGTTTGGAAAAATAAATTCATACGGTCGAAATTGCATAGGCTTGAGGCGCAACGTTACCTGACACCTCTCAACTTCTTAGATACGGTCAAAATTCCATAGGCTAAATACAAATTGATTAATAGTTAATTATGAATTAATACTGAGCATAATTTGCTTAGTTATTAAGAGTAACATAGCTATCTTAGCCATTGATGTGTTTAAGTTTGGGGGAGGGGGTGTTGCTAAGCCTGAAGTGTTGGTGAAAAGATTGAAACTCCCATAATCTTGGTCCCATAAGGGATATTTTTTTACACTTATTCTATCTTTCAGCTAGCTGAAAATGCAATTCGCCATCAGACACATCTTCAGCCGTCAATCTCAGTCTTGGCGCGGATCTTGGAGCGTTTCTCAGTCAACCTTTGGTTTTCTTTGGTACGTCGTTTTTTTTTCGTTTAGCTGGTTCAGTCGAACCGTTTTTTTCTCTTTTGCTGCCTCTGCTCATTTCCCCCTTTCCACATTTCTCTCTCGGGGAGAGAGGCAGGCGACGAGGTGGAGGCGCGAGCTCTCCCACGCCGGAGGTGGCACAAGCGCCGCCGCTAGGGTGTGGCTATCGTAGCCCCATCCTTCCTTCCACCGCGGGATCTTCTCCACTCATCCTATCCCGTCCCACCTCACCTCACCCCACCACACTCCCTCGGATCCCTCCTCTTCGTCACGGTGGCCGGTGGATGGAGATGCTGGGCTCCCACTGGGCGAGCGGCTTCCACCGCCGAGGACCTTATTATCATTTGATCAGTCTATTATTTATTATTCTTCATTTCCTTCAGTGTTTGTTTGATTACTCAGTTTTATCCGCTCGCTCCTTCAGTGTCTCAGTCTTTCATAATTTCATTGTTTTCTTCTCAGTTTAATTTGCTCAGTATCTCAGTTATTTTCTCATTTCTTTGGTTCTGTCAGTCTTTGCTCATTTTCTAGTTCTTTCTCAGTTCTTTGCTTATTTCTTTGCTTCTCTCAGTCTCTGCTTAGTTTTCAGCTCTTATCTTCGCTTATTTCTTTGCTTCTCTTAGTCTTTGCTCAGTTTCTCAGTTCTTATCTCAATCACCTAGTTCTTCATTGTTTCCTTCTCAGTTAATTTTTGTCAGTTTTTATCTCAGTTAAATTTGCTCATTTCATTCTCTTAGTTCTTCAGTTTTCCTACTCAGTTTTAATTTAGTCTCGCGGTCATAATATTTTTTCTCAATCTCTTAGTTCTTTGTTAGTCTCTCATTGTAATTTGCATTTCGGTCACTTAGTTCTTTTTCTCAGTCATTTCCTCATTCTTCTCTGTTTCGTTAGTCTCTCGGTCATTTAGCTCTTATTTGTAGTATTATCAATCCATGTCATTCTTATTTGGCCAGTTCAAGTATTATTCAATTTCCACAGTTTAGTCTTTATTTGGTCAGTCTTTCAACCTTATTCTTTCATTCTTCATTTGCCCAGTCTCATTTTCTTATTTTTTCAGTTTAATTAGCTCATTTTCTTCAGTCTCCCAGTAGCTCTTATTTGTCATGTATTTCAGTTCTTCAGTCTTAGTCTCGAAATTTTTCATCCTCTCACTCTTATCTTCTCAGTCTCTATGTTCTGTCTTATCTTCGATATTAGTTATTATTTAATTCTTAGTCTTCCTCAAATTTTAAATTTTCAACAGTCATGTGTTTTATCTCCTCTGTTTAGTTCTCAGTTTGTCGATACTTTAGTTTGAGTTTATCACAGTTTCTATGTCAGAGCTGGCCGATGTTTCAATTTTCGCTTATCTGGTCTCTTAAGTAAAAGAGTTGTTCTTCTTCCTGCAAAGATGGACCAGTTAGAGTTCAATGGAAATTTTAAAGTCCTGTCCTACTCATTCTTCAGTTTGTGGACTTGTTGGCATTCGAAAGGAAATTATAGGGGCACTGAACATCGCCGCTACCGGACAAAATACTCGTGATGGATGAAGATGACAAAATCTAGGAAGCAAGGTACTACACTTGTGCTGATGGTAAGATTGTATTCAGAATTGGTTGGGAAGAGTTCGCACCAGAAAATGAACTCTGATTCACATGGATGGAGTACTACATGTTATTTCATTTGATGTGTTGTACCCCTCCGGTAGCTTGACTATGTTTAAACAATCGGTTGTGTGTAATTAAGTATGGTATTCGACGAGACCTTAATCCGTGTGGTGTGTTGTTTTTGTTGTCATTTTAAGATGTAAGAATTTGCAGCCTGTGTAAACTTTAGACATGTGGCAGGGCAATGCCACTTTCCCATATGAATGCTATGCTGCCAAATTTTCACCAGCTTTTTTATTTCTTATTTGTCTTTGGGTAAGTAGATAAACATATATCTCAAGGCGTGGTGATGGAGTTCTATTTTGTAGTCTAGATTTTACTGGTGAGTTTTCAGTCCACTAATGCGTGTGCGCTTTACCATGATAACTTGTGTGACCAAGCAAGATTAGCTAGCCCTGGTGAAAATCTCCAGAGAAAACCAATATCAGTCTTATATATTTTTTGCTCAGTCTGAAGTTATCATGGCGTGCTGGCAGAATACACAGTGTCTAATCTCAGACCATGTCTTAACACTATTCAGGGGCAGGAAACAACGATGGTTTTTTCCCGTTTCTGAAAAAACCGGACTGGTCAGATATAACTGGTTTTTTGTGAAACGGACCAGACTGAATAGGAAAACAACGCATACACAAATGAGAGAGGAAAAATGCCAAAGGAAAAAGTGTATGAAGGCCAATTGCATTTTCAGCCAGCTGATGAATAGACAGTCTTACAAGGTATGGTCGCTGGTGGATATGATAGGGATGATTGAAAGAAAGCAATCGTTGATGGCTATATTGATTTGCTGGTTGCATATGGGCGATTGTTTTTATCGAATCCTGACTTGCCTCAAAGGTTCAAAATAGATAGATACTCCTCTCAACAAGTATAATAGAAATACTTTGTACACCTTCAATCAAGTATCTCGATAACCATTTATTTAAGAGAACGATAAAAGGAAGCGGGAAAGAGAATAACCGATAGGAAACCTGCTGACGGATGCTCCACATCGAAACATCTACTACAGACAAAAACCTATCGGCACCAACAAGACTAAAAAACAACTACTCCCCCAATCCATATTAATTGTCACATAATTGGATATATCTAAACATGTTTTAGTGCTAGATACATCCGATTCAGCGAATTCAGCGACCACTAATATTGATCAGAGTGGTACAAGTTGAATTATAACAACAACGAAACAAACGAAAACAACAAACTGATATGGAGCTGCAACAACATTCAGACAACATCCTAAACTGAGAAGTGCTTATGCAAGATTTCGACCTGAATAAGCTAGTAGAATCTTAGGAATTAGTCTGGGCAAGCCTTGGCGCGTCACGCTTCAGCGGAAGGATGACCAACCCCGCATTTCCATCCTTGATACCCCTGTACTTATACTCCATGTACTCCCTGTACTTGATACCCGTGAACTCCGTTCCCTCTGGTGCCAGCTCTGGTATCGGCTGGATGACGGCGTCCAGGCACGGCCCGATCATGCTCCCTGACGATATCTCGCCTGCTCGCAATGAACAATTACGCGGTGGGGCGCGGCCTTGTACCTGCCATTGCTAAGAATCTGCAAGCAAGTACGTGTCATGCGACACACGTAGAGTACACATTTTGAAGAAGGTCTCAGTAGTACCTCCAGCTGATCGCCGGCTATGATGAAGAGCGAGTTAGGAATGGGCTTGGCAAGGATCCAACGATCATCTTTCTGGACCTAGATGCCATCACTGTTCTGGAAGAGCACAGTGAGGATGCCGTGGTCAGAGTGAGGAGGAAGCCCGATTGTCCCAGAGCTGCAGGCGGGTATTGGTTCCAGCCGAAGACCTGATAGCAATCATGGAGGTTTAGCGCTGCAGCGATGCGATCGTCATCAAGCCCTAGGCTCTGGGAGATGGCCGCTGTGAGCTCCAGCATGAGGCATCGCGTGCGAGTCGAGTACTCGGTAACATTTCCTCTGGCAAATTAAGCAAACTGCTTGTGAGTGATATGGTCAAAGCAAAGAATGCATTAATTCGAGTAGTTTTTCGTGCCTTAGGTTTGCGGGCTTCTCCGGGCAATGGAAGTCGAGGTGCGTGCAAAACCTGACGTAGTTCCTGCGAGGCTAACAGTGCCATCGGGCTAGCGTTCATGTACTCAACGTTTTCCTCCGCTGGTAAATTGAACATCTCCTGGCACGCATCCATGGTCGCTCCTTGGAGAGACTCTGGAACACCATGGTTGATGACCTTGTCAGTTGTCACACACACGCGCGTAAGTATATATATATCTGTGTGCGCTCGCGCTTTGAACAATAAACAGTATATGCACGCCGACTTGAATTGCAAATTTTATTCGTACTTACCATAAAGAAGCCCCACTCTTGGCACACCCGACCGAGGTGCCGGATCGCCCGTGACCGTTGATCAGCGTTGCCATTGACGAGGACCTCGAGGTCGACGACGGGGATACTATCCATTCCGGCGATGTCACCATTCTCCTGGGAGTCTGCAGGGAGGTCCATGATTGTGGAGCGGAGGGAGGGCTGGAGGCAGAGGCGAGAGGTTAGTGTTTGAGATGAAGCACAAATTAAAATGATGGATATGGAAGTTAAGTTCACCAGTTCGCAAAGTCGTCGGGTCATGTGGGGTGCGATCTTTTTCGATCGATGCCATCTTTTTCGATGTGAGCAGATCCGATATTTTTGGATAAAAAACATCACAATGTGATGTGATGCTACGAGCTAACACGCTAACAGTAGCCTCCCAATATTCCACGGTTTTTATCATCAGTGGACCAACGATTCGCTGGGGATTTCAACAGCTGGAGCAGCGATTTCATGCGGGGTAGGCAGCTGCTCCTGTTCTGCGGGCTGTCATCGTTCGAGTGTCCCCCAAGGTTGTTGAGTCTAATCTTGTTAATTATTAGTCCTCCTATTAGTTGTCGTGTCATGCATGAGTTAGCATCACATCATGGGTCATATTAGCACGTTCAGTTTTCGAGCTGCTGCATGTATGTAGGGCCAGAAACGTACATGTTTACGTTGCGGCTATTAGCGTATGAGTTTGCTTAGCCAGCCACGTTTGCATGTAATCACAAATAAATAAGAGGAAGAAACCAGAAAAGAGGTAAGCAGTCGCGCCTCCTCGCATAACCTCTCTGTCCTATTGTGTGTTTTTCAGTGTGTTCATCCACATAGTTGAGAGTTCACTTTCGTGGAGAACCTGCCTGTGGTAGGATGGTTAGTAGGGTGGTTGTAACCCTACCCCATCAGAGTTCAAACCTCAGGTTTGACGCTAATGTTTCTCATTTAGGCGGAATATTCTTCAGTGGGAGGCGACGTTCCGTCGACAGCGAGACGTCCGTGGTGACTTCATCAATCTCAAGACCTGATCCGCCGACTCAGTCTCTCGAAGGTGCTCATAGGGGTATGGTGTGTGTGTGTGCGTTCATAGGGGTGAGTGTATGCTCGTGTATGTGAGCATCTACGTTGTACTGTGTTTCGCAAAAAAAAAAATCACTTTCATTGTGAGTTGATCCGGAGCTGATCCATCCCTGAAATACTTATGCCGGTCGGTTACACACGCCGTTGAGGGATATGGTACATGCCAGGCCTGTTCCTACGTTATACTCCCTCCGTTTTTTAATATAAGATGTTTTAGCATTTGTCCACATGCATGTGTACACAAATGTATGTAGACATGTTTAATTGTGTATGTTCACTCACTTTAGTATGTATCTATACAACATGTACAACACCTAAAATATCTTATATTAAAAAACGGAGGGAGTAGGTAGGTACAGCAGGACAGCTGTGAGCGGGACTCGTGTTGGTGTTGCCCGTGCGAACCGTCGTTGCCCTCCTAATCTTGTCCTACTCACGTCTGTCTACTACAGTAGTTATCTGCGTGTTGGAATTGATTGTGTCGTCTTCACTACGTGATTCACATCCATGGGCGGACCCAGCCTCCCGGCTGCCCGGGCGCATGCCCGGGCTTCAGCCGTGCTCGCCTCGTAGTAATTAGCGTATCTAGTGATTAAATCACATGTTATGATGGGCAAAACTGCTCGTTTGTTGGGCTTTGATATTTATGGGTTTGGCAGTTCGTTCTTGGGCTGTGCTCGCGATGGTAAAGAAGGGCAGAAACCAATCGTTCTTGGGCTGTGCTCGTTTGTTGACTCGTTCGCCAGATCGAAGACAGAAACGAATCGTCCCGTACTCCCGTTCCCCAGCTGACCAGCTCGCTTGACTCCAGGGGCGAACCCTTGCCCGTCCGGCCGGCGGCGCCGGGATTTCCCCAACTTAGCGGCGGAAGAGGAAGACCATGGAGGACGGAGACCCGGGACGCATGGGAGCTGGAGCGGCCTCTGCAGATCCGTTCAGGGACAGCGGCGGCGGCTGTGCCGAGCAGCAACAGGGGCGGCCATGCCCAGTTGCATCTGGCGGCCAAAAGCGCCGGAGCGACTCATCAAGCACGACTTCATCAGGCAGAAGACAGACATGTATGTCTTCCTCAACTGAGATTATTCATTTTAGGTGTATTTCGGTTATGAATTTCGAAACTGAAATTTAGGACATTGGCCATGAATTTGACATACATTATTAACTAGTTCTTGTCGGCAATTGGGAATATGATGACTTTCACTTAGCTGCTCTTGTTTGAACCTTGAAGTATTAATTAATAACTAACAAATGTGTTTAAATTTCAGGAATTGGGAGGTTTTTGGTTGATAGAAGAAGCTTACCACAACCACCACCGCAACCAAATGTTGCAAATGAGTAGGAAGAGCCGGTTCATGTGTTCAATCCGGATGAAATATTGTGTGATCCCGCTCTTAGAAAACAAATCAATGAATATCATCTGGATGTGCAAGACCAAGTGAAGAGAGCATACCTTTTGAAGGGTCCAACCAAACCAATTGTGAACTTTTCTAAGAATGGAAGTGGATCTAGGGGCTTTTCAAAAGCGTGGTATGATAAATATGATCGGATAGAATATAGTGAGTCTCATAATAAGGCTTATTGTTTCTATTGCTTTCTTTTCAAGCCACTTGTAAGTTCACACCGTTTTGGTAGTGAAGTCTTCACCAAAACCGGATTTAGTGATTGGAAGCATGGTTACAAAGCTTTGCCCGAGCATATTGGTGGAGTAAATAGTGACCATAATAAGGCAAGGTTGCATTGTGATGATTTTCGCAATCAAAGACAAAGTGTGTCTACTAACCTCGCTCGAGCATATTGGTGGAGTAAATAGTGACCATAATAAGGCAAGGGAGCTATTTAGCCAAGTTGATAGTGGTGTTATTGCTCAACGGTTTCAAGAAATGAGGAAGAGGAGGAAACAATTACCTCGTAAGCCTAGGGCTAATTAGCACATCATTGGTACTATCTTGGTAATTTTCCTTGCCTCATGCTAAATATGTTTTAAAGCCACGGTTATATGATCTTCTAATCCTCCTTTCTTTTTATCTTGTAGAGTCTCTTTGTGGGTGTATTGGGACATTTAACTTTGGTCAGTGGAAGTTGTATGTATTTTGGGAGTTCTTGCTAAGCTATCATATCTAATATTAGAGTATGAATATTTGAATGTATGTGAACTTGTGAACATTCAAATGTACTATGAACTTGTGAACATGTCAATCTGTTGTGAACTTGTAATGTACTGATCCGTGTTTCTACATTTAGAATTGCCGTGAAAATTTATTTGTTCCATGTCATTCTTATATTTGTTTGAGAATTTTTTTTGTTGGCTTGCGGCGCGCCCAGGCTTCGACAAATTGCTGGGTCTGCCACTGTTCACATCACTGTTTCATTTTTTCGGGTGCCGGTGAAGATGACTTACTCCCGTGGCTCAGCAGCGATCAATAACGTTGATGTGAGGACATGACATATGCGAGGACGGCTAGCGCATGTCAGGGAGCGGCAGGGGCGGAGGCAGAATTAGAGGTCAAGGGTGCAAACATGGTAATCCTTTATTAGGGGGGGCCAAACATGATGATTTCTCTCTCAAAATCGTTTGTATACCAGGCTTACGCATAAAAATTCCTTGCTGTAGCATGCATTAGGGGGGGGGGGGGGGGGGGGGGGGGGGGGGGCAAGGCCCTGCTAGTCCCCCTAGCTCCGCCACTGGGGAGCGGGGTTCGCCGACGAGCAAGAGTGGCGGGGCTATGCTAGCGGCACTGTTGAGAGTTGGGGGTAACGCGGGAGTCTGGACTATTGGTGGTGAGGGCAGCCTCACTAGCCGCGTAGGAACATGCTGCAAGAAAAAAGTTGTGTTGTAGATTTTCATTTTATAAATGCATGTACTCGTGATTTTGAGAGGGAGAACGCGCTCACACATGATCGGAAAATAATTATAAAACCCAAACTTTAGTGTTGTTCAATGTCCGCCTATTTTGACCGTTAGCCATGACACATCAACCTGACAGTGGGTCATAATCGTTGTTAGTGCGACCTAGGAGACAGATCAGTGTTCATGCAACTTCCTTACGCACGGCCAAATTTATTGTGGCAGTCTTTTGTTACACAAGTCTCAGTATTGTTTTTTGTTTCTGATTTTCTTTTATACCAGCAAACGCAATATCGCACAAAATCTGCCAATTCGGTCCTAGGAAAGTGAATGGACGTTCTGTATGCAGGATTCTCGGTACATCGTGTATGCTATGTCACCCTATCCTGACATCCCACTAGGAATAGGGCCACGACCAGACCCACCACCGTCTTCCGGCTGCACGGCAAGGACGCACACGCTCAACACCTCGCTAGCGGGAGGAGGGTCGCATGGGAGAGCCAGCTATATAGAGGCGCGTGGGTGCGATGTTGCAACATACATTACTTAGGGCATGTATAATGGTAGAGAAGACGGGTCTTTTCTTAACCCTCCACGTTATTTAGAGGAGACAATAAATTTTTTTTTACGGGAGGAGACAATAAATATTAGTTGTATAATGTATTATCTCTTATTGTCATTTCTAGCAATTAATGAGAATTAATTAAATTTTAATGTGAAATCATGTTAATAAGAGAAGGTATATGGTACAATGGACAAAATAAGCTTCTCTTAATTTTTAAGAGATCATCCCTTAGCTAATAGAAGGCAACCCTCTTTCTCTTTCATTCAACTAAGCAAAAATCTGATATGACATCTCTAAGAAAAGGCTGACATTACCCCATTATATATGCCCTTACCTGGACGGTTTATCATGTACCTCGTGAAGCCAATGTAGCTAGCTGCACATAGATGTGCTAAGCAGGAGGCTAGCAGCACTGGGCGAAGGTGTCTCCGTTCCATCTTTTCTCCAGAATTGTATGAATCAACCATGCAATTCGGCCGAGTAACATATAAAGCTTGGCTGCAAACAAAATAAAATAAAAACATTTGAGGCCGTCCGTATCAACTGGGGGTGGGGGAGGCACACATTATCAGCAAATATAATTTGCCTGAATAGCTCAGGATAGCAATAATCCAGGCAATTACAGAAGAGATACTTCGGCCCTACGAAGAAGCCCATAACGATTGCATTGCACCTGTGCACAACCGCTGCTAGAGCTGCCCCCCTGGATTCTTACAACACTATGGATGGGAATCAACTTCAACAAACTTTGAGATTTGTACATACTGTAAAGAAACCGGACCTGCGCACGCTCCAAAGATGCATGTCACTATAAACAAAAAACAAACTCGGGATACTTTACATAACACAACCAAAATACGTCCACTCTGTACGTGGGAATGTACAAAGGAAAAATGAACACAAGGCGAACATAATAACTCGCTGACCAAAAAATGGATTCGTTGTACTGTAGTTTTCCTCGAAGAATCTGAGCCTTGTATCGACATACGAACTCGTAAGAGAAACCCTTGCAATACCAACAGAGAAACACGTATCAGAATTTTGGGGGCGACCGGGCCCCAGACGCTTTGAAAGGCCCGGTCGAACCAAAAGGATCTGCCTCGTCGAAAGAATCGAACCGGCCAAAATTTCTCGAGCTGTTTGACGAATCGAACCCTGCTGTGCCATTCTCGCCGGCCGCCGAGCTGCTCATAGAGTCAAACCTAGAGAAGCGGCTCTGTTCGTGCGGGACAACGCTGTCCTGGGACGCGAAGGAATCAAACCTTCCGAAGTTATAGGAGGAGCTGTCATCGCGGCTTTCGCTGAACTTCGGTGAGAATCCAGACGTGTATGCGGGGGAGCTTGGAACAGAATCGTCGAAGAATGAGCTTTTCTTTCCGTAGACGCTAGGGCCACTCGGAGAGCCCACTCTAACAGAGGATCCACGAAAGTCGTCTGACCCGAAGAACGAGTTACTTCCATTGTGGCCAGTCTCCTGTATCAAGACAAGTCATCAGAAACAGACAAGGGGGTCGACACAACTGATCAAAATCGCCAGAACTAGGAAAAACGACTGCAAAGCTTACATTCATCGCATTAGATCCCCAAACAGATTCAGTATCTTGGTCATCAAAATTCCATGCAGTTTCATCAGCATAATTATCACCAAAAACGGACTCAGAACCACCGTGATCGCTGTTACAAAATAATGATTAATGCCATCCTTACACAAAACTCATAATTTATAACTGCGTGTTTGAACACTGCATATATGCTATAAATTGAACATTATTTGCAATATTTTCAGAGCATATGCAGTATATGCACTGTATAAGTAGGTAAGTAGGAACCATGATGATAATCTAATAAAAAGGCGAGCGAATAGCTCGCTGGAGTGGGAAGTACATAAATCTATTATGCATAACCGAAAAGTTAGGTAAACATAAAATAAATTCAGGCCATAAGAACCGAGGACAGTTGTCACAACCTTGGGTTGGTTACTGTTACTGGAGATTATTCAGGGTTTGATCAAACAAAGGCTCATAATTAGAGAAGGACAAGAATAACACCAAAGAAACAAAAGATCAAAATCTGACAGTTCATCAAGCAAATAAATAATCAGAATGTAGCGCTTTATGTTCATGTAGACTATGCCTGATATATCTCAGTTCTAGAGACCATACAAGTAGCAAGTTGGATTCTACATGAACAAAAATGTGAAAAAAGCACCTGTAGGTTCCTTTTTTGGTGGGAGATGAGTCATCCACTCCGAAACGGGAAGGCTTAAATGGACTTCCAGAGGCACTTCTTCCAGCACTGCGGGGCTCCTTACAGATTCGTCACCAAAATCATACGCCAATTCGCTCTCAGGCACTTGATCACCAGCTCTATAATGTCTCACATCCTTGATATGACCATTAGAAGATGCAACAGGGGACATCTCACCGTCATCCCAAAGAGATGATAACTTTGCATTATCAGCAGAAGCTGGGTTTTCAACAATTGTGCCATTGTCCTTTACAAGACCAAACCCTGTTATGACACATGGCGTAGTTAGGAACATAATAGAATTGACCAAAAATGAAGGAAGTACGTATAAGACAACAAATCTGAACAAATAACTGTCTGTGCGATAAAAAATGAAGTAGGTTGCTGATAAGCTGATGTATACGACACAAATCTGAACAAATAACTGTCTGTGCGATCAAGATCAATGTGTAGTTGCACACTAGCAAAGTAGCAATGTAGAAAGGTTCACTAGTAAAGAAGTTCAGACTTCCATCATATCCAAATATTTGATGTAGTAGATTAAAAAGAGCAACAAAACAGAAAAAAAACATTAGTTTTATCTACAATATCGACATTACAAGGTTATTTATCAACAGAGAAATAGATCTCTGTAAATTCATTCTTTAATTATTTTTCATAACTGGTGTACGTGACAACTATGAGGGCAGGCCTTGGTGCAGTGGTGAGGTCCTCTCCACTTGTGCCAAGAGGTCCTGGGTTCAAACCAGCCTCTCTGCATTGCACTTTGCAGGGGAAAGACTAGGTTCCTATAATCTCTCCCCAGACCCCACCTTGTGTGGGAGCCTCTATGCACTGGGTCTGTCCTTTTGGTGTACGTGACAACTATAGAACGCTAGGCATTTTCTAATATTTTATGGACTAACTGGTGCAAGCACGATATCTTGGATTGGGAAAATGGTCGCATGCGATGCAAAATTACTCCACCATATAAACAGACAATGAACAACTTTGAAAGGAAAGGCACTTTATTTTGGATAAAGCGTATGTTTGGAATATTACAAAACAATACTTTGGTCATGACCAAAAGTTGGTTTTTGCGTGTATAATAGACAACATTTTGGCATACCAATGCTACTTTACCAGCTCTATTCATTTTTATAGCCAATGTTGGCATACTCATGGGCAAGCAAAACCTTAACCAAAAATATTTCTAGCCAATTCTTTGGTAGGAGTATTTAACCTTGGGCAAAAGCTAAACACCCAAAAGGCACATGGCCCAGCTTTTAATAAAATAGGAGTACTGTTTCTCTCCAAGTAAAGAATATGTATAACTACAGTTGCTCCCATCAATACTTAATAAATTCAGAGTTCAAAACAAGCACAGTACTTCAAGTATGTCTAAGTAATAATGTAAAGCAATATGGATAGAAGTTTTGTTGACCTTCATCCTCAAATTTATCCCAGTCTTCATCCCACTCAAGTGCTCCCTCTTGCTGTCCAGGTTCCCAACCTAGCAAACAACAACGTAAGTGGTCAAAAGATTTATGGGTTATATATCTTAAGTGAAATAAAAACTGACAGTTCAGAAGTTGGGTACCAAAGGGAAGCTCAACCGACGCGGATGGCTTGAATTGCAGTCCAAAGTGCTTGCACCGTTCGCTAAAAGCTTTCTCCATCTCCTCTAATTGATGTTGGATTCGATCGGCTCGAACCTAAGTTTGTAGTGCACAGTGATATTTAGAGCGACACAAAATGGAACTGAATGAAGGTATGGGCTAGAACATACCTGAAGCAAACCATCAACACTTCCACCTTGTACCATTTTAATTAATGCATCATTAAGCTCAACTTTCCTCTCCTGAATGAGATTATCAAGAGAAAGGTGAAATGAAGATGGGGTCATCAAAGAATGAAATTACAGTAAGAATCGCCAAATGACATATTTTTAAGGTATAGTGCTGGGAAACCTGAACATCACGAAAAGCGGCTTCATCGACTGCCAGTTTGGACGCTAACTCTGCCACTTGCTTGTATTTCTCTTCATATTTTTTAGATAACAATTCCACCTGAATTAAATTAAATATCGTCGATCATTTTGCAAAGAATCCACAACAAAAGACAGTTTAAAGTGAATTTGCATGTCTTCACCATTTAGCATTAAGAAAAATAGGTCTAAAGGAAGAACTAGAATGCAAACATATGTCATAAATGATAAGAATTAAGCAGTGTTATGTACCTCACGTTTATCAGAAGACGCCCTTTCTGTGATCTCATTCAGTCTATTGTCACACCGACTTTTATACAGGACCTGTCACATAAAAAAAGGAACAAACGCATTATGACTAGAACACATCTAAATAAGACTAGTAGATATGTAATAGATCACATACTGAATACTAGTCAGAATTTCTTTACCGAGTCCTTATCATTGTACACATATGAAAACTGTAACAAAAATCAAATGTGCTTACAAGATCTTGCATTTTTGTGCGGTAGTACTCTAGTTTCTCTCTGGAATCTAGGATCTGCTTCTCCACCTCAACCTTCAAAATGAAGATACAAAAGAATAAGACAAACTGTTTTAGAGTTCAAAAAGAGGAAACCATGATACAGATGAAGCAGCGGCTGCAAGCCTGCAACTACAGAGCATGATACTGGAATCTGCCTTCATTTATAGGATATTGCTTGTTGAAGTCTACATAATTTTTGTTTATAGTAGAGTAATTAACAAAGCTATCCCGAACAAGTAATTAAATAAGTGCCAAAAGGTAAAAACAAAGTTTCCGAAAACAATTCTGAACACAAGTATGAGAAAGCAGCAATTCCTCCATTCCTCTCTAAATGGTTTTTGGCGAAGGTTGCTTATGAAGAACTAAGCAAAGATTTTGTATCAAGGAATGATAGAAGAATGGCATGTTTCTGCTAAGTAAATGGACAGTTCAGAGTTCCAGGATTTGCTGTTTGATAAGATGTAATTGTTTGAACGATCGTTTTACCAATATAGTATATAAAAGGCCCAGTCTATGTAATTAGATTTTCCCTAGAGCTTAATTTAGATTTTGCACCACGACTCCAATTTCTCAAGCACAATGGTACAACCCTGGTCATTGTTAAATCATGTATTCGGCTGTACTTGCTTAAATGACTAATAAGAGCAGCTTAAATTATTCTCAATGTACATCAGCTGCCTCTGAACACCCCTAAATTTAGTCTGGTCAAAGTGGAGCGTGAATGATAAATGATCAGCAGTTTGGCACAACAACTCAGATTTACGAAAGGGGTCCAATACCTTCTTAGGAGCATTAGCTACCTCCTGTGCAGTTGAGTTCACCCCACTTCTGTCATCTTTACTTCCCTGAGCTGCCGCGTGATTATCCATACCAGGCATGTAAGATCTTGGTTGCCCTTGTCTTGTAGCCCCATCAGTCTGTGGTTGTGGCAAGGGTGGGCGTATACCACCAGTAGGCAACCCAGGTGCGCCAGGGCCCCTATTCGGTAACCCTAGCCCAGCATCAAGTATCTTATGAGCGGCAGGCCAAGAAAGCTAAACACAGGATGTCATGCTGCAACTTATACTACAATATCTCATGTAACTGAGATTTGCCAGGCAATACAACTATTACCTTGATTAAGTTGCCATGATGGGGCACTATATGCTGTCGAAGGCAAGCCAGTTGCTCGTAACAGTGTCTCATCAAATTTAAGTGAGTCAGGCAGCGCTGGAGGGAGAGGAGTTCCAGCTCGGTGCCTCTCCATTAAATAAAGAGCTATGCAAAACTCTCTCAGAGAAAGCATGCCGTCATTATCTTGGTCAGACAAGTCCCACACTTGCTTCAGTATATCTAGAAAGTATATAAAGGAACAACAATTGCATTAGCCAGTGGCAATGGTATTCATGAGGGTTATGTTCGCACATCATATGGAAACCATTGCAGAGACAGAAACAAAATAGGAATAATAACATTATGAATAAACAAATGACAGAAATAGGTTTCGAACAAGGAGCTCAAGAAATAAGCATTGTAAATGAATCCTGTTACTGAAATGCATAATATAGTATCTTATAGATAGAAATACAGATTGCCATGCTTAGGACAGTAAAGTTGATGATGATACCCCACCTCTTGGAAGTCTCCAGCTGAGAAACAGAGTTCGAGCTTCTGCACCAGTTATTTTGCCATCTCTGTCCTTATCCACATCCCAAAGACTTTAGTGTATTTCTGGATATCCGACTGATTAACTTTTGGCCATTGAGAAGTAGAAACCCCGGCAGAAACACCTGGAGCTGGAACGCTCGGCTTTGTGATAGGCTGCGTCTGTTGAGGTTGGCTGCCGCCATAACTCACTGTTGGATTACCTTGGAGAGAACCAGGCTGTGTTAGATTAGCGAGGTTTTGGGAGCCGGTCGGCGTGGACATAAAGCTGGATGAGTTGGGCATCATGCTTGCCGGAACTGCAGGTGCGGATGTACTCGGCTTTGGCTGCGTAAGTGCAGAGAAGATGTCAGTGCTTGTTCCCAAGCCACTACTGGCAGGGCCATTTCCAGATAGCACCAAAGCTCTCGAATCTTGAGGCGGTACAGCAGTGTTGCTCTGGGGAGGCAACGATGAAGACGACATTGCGTGCGCCAGCAGCCCAGAAGCCATGCCCATTGAGCTAGACATTCCAAGACCAAATCCACCTGATGTTGTCTGTGAAGGAACAGCTGGTCCTGGAGAAGGTTGCGAGATACCTCCAACATTACCTCCTTGCCAGCCAACTGATCCACCCATGCTGCCTCCACCCAGTGGACTTTGATTCATTCCAGTAGCTTGGAGCGATGATGGGGGAGCTCCCGCCTGAGGTGGCCTCATGAAACCAGTGCTTGAAGGGGGGAGCTGCTGATTAAATCCCATGTTAGGAGGCTGTGACGGAGTGCCCCTCGGCCCTGCAAACTGGTTCGGAGGCATAGCGCCACCCTGACTCGTAGCCGGCAGCATCGAGTTGACACCTTGGGGTCTTGGGACAGCTCCAGCGTTCACCTGCGGCGCACCACCAATTTGAGTGGCAGACGGCATCATCCCACTTCCCTGAGGCCTCGGAGCGGCCGCCGGCATCATACCACTTCCTTGTGGCCTTGGAGCGGCACCCGGCATCATACCACTTCCTTGTGGTCTCGGAGCGGCAGCCGGGTTCATCTGCGCAGCTCCAGCCTGCCCCGGAGCGGGTGTGATCGCAGCATTACCTTGGGGCCTAGGAGCACCGGCCGCCGCGCCCGCCTGTGGAGGGGACGGCCCCGCGGCTATCTTGGGAGGTGGAATTCTGGCGGCGGCAGGGCCGTAGAGCGCAGACTGCACTATGTCGGGCGTGAGCTGACGGCCGCTCTGCGCGACGGTGACGAGGCGCAGCATGTTGAAGAACTCCGGCCGGCCCAGGAAGCCGGTCTTGTTCTGATCGGCGTGCATCCACACCTGCAACGCAACACCAGAAATAACCCTTTAAAGCTCTCTCGAGATCTACCCAACGCTGCCTGCTCGCGGAGAGCACGCCTAGAATTCGGGCGAATGTTCACTGGATGGGGCGGGGGTTTACCTGGGCGAGGACCTGCTGCGGCAAGCCGGCGCCCTGGAAGAAGGCGACGGCCTCCTGGCCGCTGATGCGGCCGTCCTGGTTCGAATCCGCGCGGCGGAAGTAGGCCTCGAAGGCCTCCGTCCCAGCCATGGCCGGGATCCGGGCGCCGACGGGGCCGCGGCCGCGCGGATCTGCTGCCGGGTGCTGCGGGAGATCTCGGGGGTGCGTGTCGCGGGGCGGGAGCACGAACCTCCTTGTGTGTCTGCGGGCGAGGGCAGTGGTTGGGGTATTCCCTCCGGACGGTGAGCTGCTGCAAAACTTTGCTAAGTGCTGTGCACCCTCCTCGTGTTTTCACTCCTTTTAATCAAGTTTATCACATCACTATGCCGCTGCATTGCTCATTATTTAAGATCAGTTGTGCTGATTCTATTCTTTCAAGAAAAAAAATAGTTGAAAGAACGTAAATTGGGTAAACAAGCCCAAAAAATAGGGCGAAATCTGGTATGATGGTAGAGATGCATCGCAAGAACATGACGTGGATAAAGAAAATATTTTTGTGTTTTATCTTTTAAAATACTAGTAGTTTTTTTTCCCGGTTGTCACGGTCTTTTTTCTGTTGTATTCCCTCTGTATCATAATATAAGATGTTTTAGGAATCCTCATGCGGACTACATACGGAGCAAAATGAGTGAATACATTACATAGACAAGATATCCACATGATAGTTCAACTATTTAAAAAGTTTCACTCTCATAAAAGTTTCTTATGTGTAAAAGGACAATGATTTGAAATCATGTCTCGTATTAATTAAGATAAGCTCTATTGGCACGTTTAAAATATTCCCGTTCTCATACAACACTAGGAATATTGTCTTTGCTTTTATTTGCATGGTATGGGTAAGGGGTGGAGTCACCTCATACCCTTGCTGAAAGGATAAGGATGTCGCCTAGAGGGGGGGTGAATAGGCAATTAAAATTTTCGGTTTAGGCTTGAAAATTGCGGAATAAAACTATGTGTTTAAATTAACAAGCCAACAACCTAAATAAACTAGGCTCACCTATGTGCACCAACAACTTATGCTAAGCAAGACAAGTAACAAGGTGATAGCAATATAGAATACTTCAAGCATGAAGGCTATCACAATGTAAAGTGCATAAGTAAAGAGCTCGGGTATAGAAATAACCGAGTCACGCGGAGACGAGGATGTATTCCCGAGTTCCTCTTTTTTAGGGGAGTACGTCTCGTTGGAGAGGTGTGAACCAACACAATGGTTCAACAACCATAAAGGTTTCACCTTCTTCTCCGATGAACCGCACCACAAAGGTTTGGTTCACCTTACACTATCGGAATCCTTCGAGGCGGAAATCCGGAGTCTTTCAACAACGATCCGGGGCACAACCCACAACGGGATTGGGGGCTCCCGAACAGCTACAAGTGACCACCAAGGGTCTCAACCACCACACGGCGTCTAGGGTCCAAAACCCAAGAGTAACAAGTTCACAAGCTTTCAACTTCCACGAATCCTCGTGGAGAGCACAAACCGATGCAACGAAGCAATGGCAAGAGCACAAGTGCTCAAATCCTTCACTCTCAAATCCCACCAAAAGCAACTAATGCTTATGGGGGGAGAAGAGAGGGAGAACAAAGTAGGAGAAACACCAAGAACTTAAGATCAAGATCTACTAGGTTCCCCTCACTTAGAGGAGAGATGGATTGGTGGAAATGTAGATCTAGATCTCCTCTCTCAAATCTCTCAAAGATATGCAAGAATCATGGGAGGAATTGGGAGATGGGCAAGCTTTCCAAGGTCAACAATGGAGGAGATAGAGGGGGGAAATGTGCTTGGAAGAGCTCAATGGCTGAAGGTAGGTGGAGGGGTATTTATACCCCTCCCAGAAAAAGAGCCGTTGCAGTCCACTTAGACCGGAGTTTCCGGTCTGGGAGGCCGGAAACTCCGGACTGACTGGGGGCGGAAACTCCGGCCTTCATCCAGAAACTCCGGGGTAACTCCGGGGTCACTCCGGCCCCAATACAGCGACTGCCGCCGCGTTGCTCTCTTCTCAGACTGATGGGCGGAAACTCCGGCCACTGAGGGCGAAAACTCCGGTCGGTCCGGAAACTCCGGGGGAAACTCCGGACCTACTCGGCCTCGATGCAGCGACTGCCGCCGTGAGGCTACAAAGCTCGGTGGGCCGGAGTCTCCGGCCCCTGAGCCCCCTCAGGCCGGAGACTCCGGCCAAGGCAAAATAGCAGAACTGCAAAACCTGAAATGCAATAACTTTTGCAAGGAAGCTCCAAACGAGATGAAACTAACGAGGTTGGAAAGGTAGCGACAAAAGCTTGTCTCGAGGAGGGCCGGTAATATTTCTAACACCGGAACGCAACAAGTTTTCCATCCGGACTCCGTTTTCAATGATCTTGGGCTTGCTCCGAAGATAATCACAAGCACTACAAGATCATGCATATACACATCATAGTCCATCATGTGAGGAGGATAACACAAGTGGAGAGTTTGACCTCTCTACAAGAGACGAACCGGTAAAACCTCCAATATAAAAAACACCACAAGATATCCAAATAAAATCGTTTTTGATGAACTAGATCTTGGTATGGAGATGAACACAAGCTCTAAATTCTCACATGGATAAAAGCCAAATAAGAACCAAGAAAGATGATATGCCAAATATGCAAAGGTTTGAGCTCTCCACAAAGATGCGATCAAGTTACTCACTTGAGAGCCCCTCTTGATAGTACGCCGTCTATCCTATAACCCGGTCTCCCACTAACACCACGAGACCGGTAAAATAGAAACCCTATCAAGATCATACCTTTGCCTTGAGCATTCCACTTAAGCTAGATGATGACGATCTTGACTCCCTCAAGTTGGGACACCTTTCTTGATTGTGCTTGCTAGCACATGCTTGATGAAGACTTCTCCAAATGCTCCCCCATACTCCATTATGGGAGAGCCTCGCTAAGCTCCGTCTTCATGTATCCACTTGCGCTTCATATTCTCCTCTTGATATAGATGATGGATTGGAGATAAACATGAAGTTCACTCAATCTTCTTTTCCAAGCCATGCTTGTAATAAGCTCAACTCTTCACATGACCATTCTTCATATAAACCCTTGGAAAGAACCTTGGTCATCATGTAATCTTCTAGAGTCGAACACATGAACTCCAATCTTAACCTATGGACAAGATCTACAAGTATATCTCAATGCAAACATTAGTCCATAAGGATTGTCATTAATTACCAAAACCACGCATGGGGCAACACATGCACTTTCACTTGCCCGCTCCACTGGAGTTTACCCGTCACCCGTACCCATACACGTGTGTGGGTATAATTTTTCTCATACTCATCACCAGACAGAGTACAGGGTTATCCATGGGTAAAAATACCTGTGTTTCCTACACACTAAATTGAGCAAAAATAGTCATAAACAACAACATAGGAGCATAATTTGTAAACAGCAACACATTATAAGCAACACATTACAAATAACGATGCATACTTACGAATATCAACACAAGATAAACATAAGCGCATTATCATAAACAACAACACGTGCCCATAAACAACAACACGTCATTAACGATAAACAACAACACATTGTCTCAAACAACAACACATCGTCATACACTTTAAGCTAGCAAACAGACGACAATATATAGGTTTAATTTTACCATAAGCACTAAAATAAAAAGGCACTTGTCAGATCTCATAAGGATAATGGGTATGCGGATATGGGTTATACAATCTTATACCCTTACCCTCTCTACCCGGTGGGTATGAGATTTCCCCCATTTACATACCCATGAGTATTTTTCCATCCCAAACTCTTACCCTAATAGGCTTTTACCCCCCAGAGTACGCGGGTAATGGGCACCCATTGACATCCCTATTGAAAATCATTATAAGAATTTATTAATTTCCCCTGATGTTCTAGATAATGATAGTGCATTCATCCGTAGGAACTTGCCTGGTTACTTAGCTTTTAGTTTTATGTTCTCATGTGATGGAGAAAAATTGGTTAATCCATTTTATAATGTGAGTATTTTGTATTGTACATTCTTAGAATTTTAACATGAAGTCTTCAAGAGGATGAGCAACCTAAATTACCATATGACACGGCGAGAAATTATAGTTAATCTAAGACCATCTATGAAACAATGTTGCAACAATTTAATATCTTGCTTTACATGCCACATTAGATATTGTGTGCCATCGAATAACGACGAATGTGTCATACATAATGGTTTAGAAACATAATGAAGATAAAAATTATATGTGATTATAATAAATCACACAAAATCTAAGTCCATTTTGTGCATGTACAAGAGGCTCTCTCAACAACGGTATCTCGTTGCATGCCACTATACGCAAGCCATGTTGAAACAATCATTATCCATAGTCTTGTCCGATGTGAGTGTGCCCTGAATTTGCTTCAAACTTAATCCCAATGGATATGGTTTCGAGCTACGCAACGTTTATTTCATGAGCAACAATTGGAAAGAATGATGATATCATAATGATGTATTCACTTAATGTTTTCTTAATATCACAGCTTACTCCAAACACTTTGCACCGTCAATGAACATGATGTATTTGCATATTCTCGTCAACTAAATCATGTGGGTTGGTGATGCGTCGGAAACGTATCAACCAACTTTGTAATTTATTACGATATTATGCATGATATTAGACATCTTTCAACATATTTATTTGGACTAACATATTAATAGCAGCAAGCGTGTACACGTTCTTATTTCCACTTTGATGTGTAGAGAACTAAATTGGATATTGCACAAATTGTAATTGAACCTTTTGTTACGGTGAAATCTGAACTTTTCTTAAATCTGTTCCCACATGACAGTTTTTAGAGATTGACACGGGACGGGCTGAATATGATGTCAAACGAAAACGGTTACACCACAACTTATGCGCATTCAACGATTAGCTATCAACTCGATGCATGCTCTGCATTTGATATCAATCAAAATAACATATATAATTAAAACACAAAGTAGGGTCGCTTAATGTGCACCGATTTTTCTTGGTTTGATAATATCCACTATGCATAAAAGTCAAGTGAACTTAATGGGAACGACTAGCACTCGTTAGACCGAGAATTAACTTAATTCTCGAGGAGATGCTATCACCCAAATCTAGTTGCAGCCCATATGCACCTCCTGGCCAACAATAAAATCTCTATTATTTAAAAAATGTAAGGTCACCCAAAAAGACTACTCAATTCAATAGAAATTGGGGGCCCTAGTTTCTCCTTTTCTCAACAAAACCAAAACAAAACGTAAGGTTATGTATCCTGTCAGTCTCCATCCCACCGATTTTTCGTCCAGTTCTATATTCCACCGATTCAATCAATTATAAAGTAACAATTTAATAAATTACCTTAATATATGTTCCTCCTTTCACACTACTAGTAATTGGGCACGTGCACATGCACGTAATAAGAAGTGTGTGGATGTAAATTAGATAAATTACATTAAAATTAGATTACGCACTATAACATTTGATGTTCTTGCAGTAAGATCTTCAAGTTTCTCTGCAGCAAAGAAAGACTTTTTTCTAGATAAAAGCCTTTTTTTCCAGCTTTCAATTAATAAAGCAACCACGAGTTCACAAAGCTATTACATTGCTGAGGCATAGAACTTCGCCAAATAACGATAAAAGTTGCTGCAGCATACAACTTCGCCAAACTAAGGGAGATATGGCTGCGGCAAACAGCTATGCCAAACTACAGGTGAAATGGCTGCGAAGAAGACAACAACTGCGTCGGCGGTGGTAAGTGGATGGCATGAATCTTCTTCAGCTCACTGATAAGCCATCGGACGCGTTCCTTGTCCTGCTGCTTGAGGGAGGGAAGCCAAAGCTCCAAGAAAATCATGGTTTTGAAAACAATGTCAGCAGCATGTTTAATAAGAAAGACCTTCGGTATTATTATGTAAGAAAAACTTATGCTACATACAACAATGGAACTTTACCACCCTATCTACCATTGTTGTTGTAGTGAATCAACATTACTACAATCAAGATAGTTTGTACATATAAAAGCGCAATATAAATATACTGCAATCAGGATAGTTTGTAAGTATTGTAAGTACCACAAGACAATTACGTTTACACTTCTATTGCAATGATCAGGAAACGTGAAATATAATGGGGTTGAAAACGATGTAAATAAAAGATAAACTTATCAACCTGTACCACAGTTTTGTCATATATAATATACTAGTGGACGTACACGTGCAACGCACGTGTCATAATCTATTATGAAAACATAGCAACAGTGAAAGAAATTCATATGTGCTTGCGTGTGTGCTTCGCCGAGATAGGGCTACGCGTGATGTCTAGCCGGGTAGAGTTGATCAAAACTACCACTTTTCAGGACTTAATTACAGTTTGGTACCACTTTTTATTTGAATCGCACAAACGTCCCATATTTTTCTGAAGATTTCGCAAAAAAGTCAAATCCTGAATTAATCGCGAATTGAGACGTGGGCAAATTAACACCTTAACTGATAGTGGACCCACTTGTCAGTGTAATAAAAATAAAATAATCTGAGAAAATAAAAAAAATATGAAAAAAAAAAACCGAGGAGGTCCCAGCCCGGACGCGCTCGCCTCGGTGCCGTCCTGGAGCAGCGCGCCTCCCCCGCGGACGGCGGCCAGCAGGGGCCACGGATGGCGCCCAGAGCAGCTCATCCAGGAGCAGCTCGTCCTGGCGTCCAGGCCCAGCGCCAGAGCAAGCAGCGTCTAGGCCTAGAGCCCAGAGCAAGCAGCTCGTCCAGGAGCAGCTTCCAGGCGGACGCCGCCCAGAGCTGCCGGGCGGGCTGCCGGCCGCGTCGCCGTGCGTGCTCGCTGGCCGGGGTGCGCTCGCGTCGCCGCGCGTGCTGGCCGGCCGCGTCATCGTCCGAGCTGTACTCCGCTTCTTCGCGCACCCACACGTGCAGCAGCTAGCCATCGCACTCCGGCGGCGGAGCTGTAAGTAGTACGCGCGGCGGTTGGTAGGCACCGCGGCCTACCCGGCGTCCGACGCCGGGATTGACAGAAAATCATGGAAGCTTGCCAAGTGCAACCACGGACACATCTGCACCTGCAGCAACAGGGGCACGCGTAAACAGGAAGGTGAAGGTGGTGGGTGTACGTACGCATGCTAGCTGCTCCACCTAGCCAGCTCGCTCGCTCTGAATTCCGAGCTAGCTACTCCGTCCAGGTCCAGGTAGGTAGTACTACATTAGCAGGTCACGCGCTCAGCGTTGCGTCCGCACGCATGGGGTGCACGTCTGGTCGGCCTAACTCAGGAAAGACAAAAATAACAATTCGGAGATGAGTGGCAATTTAGTAGTATTATGTGATTTGGTGGGAGGGTAAAACGGAAAAATCGGACATTTTTGAGTTGTCAAACATTGGGACGATCTGGGCTGTTTGATCGGATATTGAACGGTCCAGATTTAAAGTATCCCAACAAGTTTGCTCTTTTAATAGTAGTATAGATTATACAGTGTGATCAATTCCAATGCACATTTTTTTTGAGGAATCAACGGAGGGCAAAGATTCCCATGCACAATAAAGCAAGAAATGAGAGTATATCACACTACAGAAGTACACATACCTTCGTGTGCGCATTTCAAAGGCACACCGGCGAGTCCATGCTAGTAAGGCAAATTTGATCTCCATCAAGTTCTTAACTAATCTCCATTGGTTCATTTGTATCAGAAAAAGCACAACATGAAGAATGCTATAGATAAGTAGCTGATAAGCAAGCAACATGTAGAAATAAACAAATCCTAGCCCTTTTTATGAACCTATTCACCAACAACCTAGAAGTCAACCTAAGCACATAAGAGTCAAATCATTGAATTAGGTGCACATGCATCATTAAGTATAATCGAACTGGAACCCAGCAGATTAAGATAGAAGTGGAAGCTTGTGTCTTCAGTGATAAAGTTGTAGAAGCTAGCCCTTTTCAGATAACCTACAGGTTCACAATTTATCACACCTCCAGAATCATTAAACCAAAAGCTTGCATACCTTAACGAAAATTCAAATTAAATTAATTGAAAGAATAATAACTCACAATTTAAACAATCTTATAGTGTAAGAATGCACAACCATTACAAAGTTGGATTTGCAGGCATGTATACTATTTAAACTTGAAATGCAACAGAAATATCAGGAAACAACTCAGCAGAATAATCCGAATAAGATTTATCAGTAGATTCTGAACATTTCAGGCACCATACTGTAGCATCACTCGAGCCTCTGCATCTCCTCCTCGTGGCGGGTGCTTGGTCCTCTGTTCCACCATGATGGCAACCCATTCATCCAACCCTGAAACCAGTCAATAGTGTAAAACAATCTGATAGATGTTGTGGTTTACCAAGTAAATCAATTCATGCATAAGCTACTCTAACATGTTGCATCTTGGTTGCAATCTTTTGTATCTACTGCCCTTAAATGCAGCATAAGTAGTCAATGTGTGTTTTCTTTTTAAAGTTGAATGCATAAATAGTACATTAAAATAAAGATTTTGATCGCTTTTGTCTACTTCCTATTGTGGATGAATTCAAATCAAACAGTATGTGATCTGAGCACAGTGCTACAAACCAGCACCAAGTTATTTTCCACGGACAGAATGAACGCCGATTTCAGCCTAATCTCCAACCAACCTGCACATCAGAGCACACCTCTCTGTTTTATGATTTAATAACCCCAAAGTCCACATCAAGCAATAGATATATTAGGGCCCTGACAAGCTGTCTCGTAATCTTTGTCCAGGTTGCGTTTCTCAAATTTATACTTATATTAATCTGAGGTTCCATTGCGTTTGCACATACCTTTAATTTCGTCTGGACCAACCTCCTGATGTGTAGGTTCAGAAGATGTGCAGGCCCCCGTAGCAGTGGTCTCAGGCTGCAGTGGCGGCAGCTTGCTTCCGAGGCGACGGGAGCGCAGGTTCCCGCAGCGGCGGCCTGCTGGCGTGGCGCCGGCTACATGGTCTCTGGCTGCAGGCATGCAGGTTCCCACGGCGGCGCCGGCGGCTTCTGGATCCCGTGTCAGCGGGCGTGCAGGCTCTCGTGGCGCCGGCCACATGCTCCCCTTGCGGCGGGCGTGTAGGTTCCCGCGGCGGTGGCATCTCGCGTGCAGGGGCGCTGTGATGGAAGAGGATACGGGATGGTTAGGGTTTCGTTTAGCGTTTGGACTGGGATTTGATTAGCGCCCGATTCTGAGTCCGTGGCTGACTGACCATGGAGGCAACGTGCATCGTTGGATGAGTTGGTTTGACGGTCAAGATCAATTGGATCACCCCTGTCTCTCCCTTTTTATATTAGTAGTGATGATGATTAAATAACCATAATTTACATTATTTTGTTCACCCTACCATGAATTGCACTATAGGCCTTTTTACATTGCGTTCTCAATTTCCAACAACAAAAACTAGTGAAAAAACACAACCTGCGGAAAACACACACATGCGGACGCGACAAACGGATCACAGAGGCGCCGGCGCCATAGTGATACTCACCGGTGAAGAATAAATTACTACCCATAGCTAGCAACGCATAGGCAATTGCCTATCTCTATCTCTATCTCTACTATATCTAAAAAAAATCGTTCCTTCGTCCAGCCTCCCTTTCATCAACACCCTGTCGTAACTCATCCCGCGCAGGTTTTCACCCTCTCCGTGTTTTTTGTCCACGCTTTTACCCATCAGTTTAGCAGTCAATCAACACTAAATTAGTGATTGCATTTATATGATTTAATCACCCTCGCAGTGCCTTCTTCCCATCCCCAAATCTCTTAATGAGAAGTCCAGCTACAACATCGTCAGTCAAACATATTGGGACGAGGACACTTAGCCATGAAGGCATCAACTATCTGCACAAAGAAAGGAACTGTTGAGGAAATTTGTATTGATAAGGGAACAGTAAGTGTTTGATTCCAAATGTGGTTAGAATGACAGCATTTTAAGCAACGAGCATGTGCGCAACATCTATAAAAAGACAAAGAACCAAATTATTTACCTCCTCGGTCACTTGAGCTCTAGCTCTCTGATGCATTGATACCATCTTCCATAGTTCTTGAACGACAAGATCCTTCAATTCCCACGTCAGTATTTTGCCGGCTCCATATTCCTGGTAATATTAATGAGTTTCATAATGTATGTGCAACTTAGTTTTCAATGCAAGTGAATCATGCAAACTATTCTAAAAACTGTGCGGAATCTCATAATAGTGTACCTCTCTGACGAGCTCAAACGTGTCATCGTCTTCAAGGAAGAAATTTAGGTATTTGATAGAGACATCAACCTGGAAGACAAAATGGCAATTAAACAATAATTTTGTAGTCCGTAAGAAACAAAATTAACTGGAATACAATAGTCTAATAATCTAACAATCTAACCTATGAAACAAAAATAACTACTACAGTCATTTTTGTAATTCTTAAGTGCATGATTGTGGCATGACTAGTTTACTACTTACTAAAAAGTTCTCATGAATACCGAGGAAAAGGCTTACATGAACGTTAGCTCCATGTTCTCTTTGGAGCTCCGTGGTGGCCTGGCCACCTGAGAAGGCGTATTTCTTAATCTGCAGAACAACAGAAATAAATAATAAGCCGTTGAGATAATACAATTATAAGGTGATTGTCTCAAACCAAAGGCATTTTCAACATAACTAAATGGCCTAACTAAAAAATGTGATTCAAAACAAAGCTCACGACGAACCTTTTTCCTAATAATATCAAGACTATCCGTCAGATATATTGCAGTATTCGGGTCACTGGCGGACATTTTACCACTCTCCCCCTGTAAAAGGGAAAAAAACAATGATGAAAGGCAAAAAAAACTCTAGGCGAGTTAAATAAATGATATTAACTGTGCATGCTCTATTCAGTCCTAAATCTATGATATTGCCAACATACCTGCAGAGCAGGGAAAAATCTTGATTCGATCAGCGAAGGTTTATGATGACCCATTTTAGGAGCAACATCACGAGTCACCCTAAAATAAGGATCCTGCATAGATACAAATAAATCAGAAGTTAAAGTAAACCTGCATACTCAACAAAAAGATGTACAGTAATGAAAATACCAGATAAGTTTGCATTATGATAGTTGACAGAATATATTTTTCTATGATTTGAACCCATAGGTAAAAATCAATTACTGAAACAGCAGGTGGCACCAGGAAGAATGAGAAACGGCAATGGTGCTGAATTAGGATTAATTGGTGTGTAATGTTGCCGTGGGAGCATGAAAGCAGAGATCATCAGTTGTTGCGAAGGCACAGCGGCTCAGTATGAGATTGAGAGGTCGATGGAGGTGTGGAGCAGGAAAGCAAGGAGCAAGCAGCAAAAAATCCTAAATTTATTGCTGTTGGATATGTTGTTATGCCAACAAGCAGATAGTCATTTATGCCAATACTGTCATCAACATTCATACGGGGCAGAGTTTAAAAAACCGGACCAGTTCGACCGCTGGTCCATCAGTTAAATAGCTGAAAAGGTAATAAAATAAATAATATTTTCGTAGTTGGATTAATAAATATGGTCAAAAGGTATATCTTCCGAGCAATATACAACAAACTGATGCAGCCTAGCTGGTTCGAATCCCCTGTGCCCAACATTTACTTTTATTCCAAGCTATTACTGCATAAAGCTGACGCTGGTCGGACCGGTAGCAGGTTCAGAGAAAATCGGTATAAAACCCAAAACCGTCGGTTCGACCTGACTTCGCCGGTTCACTTCCCTTGTCCGGTCCTGTGCGCTTAATAGACCGGAAGAGTCGCCGGTTCTGGGTTTTTTTTCAGCTAGGACTAGGATACTGGGTCAGGGACAGAATTTTTCAAACTACAACAGCCATATAGGTATACGTCTAGCACATGTTTCAGAGAAAAATAGGGCAGAGAGGCAGCTGTAAGGAAGAAAAAACTCGCAGATGTTCATTGTTTTTGTTTTCAAGCGGGTGACCTTCTAGTTGGGGTAAGGCCACTAGCCCTGATGACCCATTCACCTGATGTACTTCGCAGCAACTAACTCTAACTCAGCACCATAGCTGTTTCTCATTCCTCCCGGTGAACGCCTTTCAGTCTCATACTGAGCTGCGGCCTCGCCACGGCTGATGATCTCTTCTTCCATGCTAGCACGCCAACACTACAGCTACCCCTAGCCACCACCGATGCTCTCCCTCTCGCCACCAATAATTCAAAATGTTGTTGCGCACAGCTGATAAGGTGATACACAAGCATGTACAAAATTTTGTTACCTCCATATCAAAATGTTTCATTAATTGTCAAAATAAACAATATGCATATGCGGGGGAATTTTAAAATCTTCAAATAAAAAATTGTTTTCACAAAAATGGAACTTGGCACATTTCAATCTTTAAATGGAAATATTTTCATGTAAATGGCCGAAATAAATACATAGAAGGCAATAATCCGTGTTTTATGTTGCCACATATAATATAAGTAGAAAGAAGATATAAACTATGATGTACACCAATATCATCATACGAGAGATATGATTGTACCTGGTCTACTGCACATGGAATAAGGCACCGCAGCTTCTCATTGCCCTCAAAGAGATGGGGAAACGACGAAGCAAACGATGGAGCAGCCTGCACAGCAGGAAAGAAACACTTTCCTATGTGATCTTCTGGAGTAAATCCGAATGTGCCTCTAAGCTATTATCCAAAAACAGTATTATATTAATATAGATAAACAATGCCCGGTAGTGTGGAAAAAATACTGTTATTGATTGAGAAGTCCTTACAGTATTAAATGTCACACGTTTTGCAACTTCCATCATATTTTCATAGAACGGGCTGACAGATAGGTCATTAATTTGTGATTATAAAACAAAAAAGGCATCAATAACAGAGGCCTTTAAATTGCTACTGTCAACAAAAACAATAATTAAGACAACAAATTACACCAGTATACGTACCCTCCAACAAAGTTGAAATCTGAGAAAATGAAAGTTCTTTCAATGTCAAACCCACATGCTATGATGTCTTTCACATTTTCACGGGCTAGCCGTTTAGAATCCTTAACAGATAAGTCCTTCCAGAGGAACTTCTCATCGTCAGTTAACTGTATCACTACAGGCACCTTGAAAACATCCTGCAAATACCTAAAGAAAGATCTCTAAGGTTAATAAAAAATAACTGTTCATCAGACTAGATGCGAGAATTATCAAAGGATGTTATTTTAAGTTTAGTTACGCGTAGAGTATAAAAGGATGCCCTTTTTCATGGTAGATGACTACTAAGTGAGTGGGACTTATTTTTACGTCTACCAGTTTTTCTGCAGAAAACTTGGGTGCAAGGAAAGTTTCAAATTCCCTATCCTTTGCACATGATTTGCTCCGTCAATTAACCATGCAGATTACCACAAGGAACATTTGTTAATCCAAAACTGGTCTTCACTAGGCCATCTTGTGGTCAATGAAGAACAACTCATAGTCATCAATTAACAAATCCCCAAAATAAGATAAAAAAAAACTAGAAGTCACTGTCCGTACGTCGCAGGCGTACAACACTGTCAGCGTGTAATGCAACATATCAAGAAGATACCAGAGGAATAGGGAACAAATTCTTAATTACTTGGTAAACATGAAGGGGACGAGGTGGCCAAGGTGCAGCGACTCCGAGGAGGGGCCTCTTCCCGTGTACAGGTAGAACTTCTCCCCCCTCTCGTACATGTCCAGTATCTGGTCCAGATCGCTAAATAGTAAACAACAAAATTCATCATCAGCAACCAAATATAAACGACGCTTGTTGATCGACTGACGTTGAAATCAAGGGAAGTTAGAGATCACCGGTGAGCAAAGAAGATCCCGCGACGGAGGAACCGATGCGGCGGCCTGGACGTAAGGTGCTCGATGCGGTCGCGCAGCGCCTTGTCGATGTGTTGGCACCCAAATTTGTCGACCAATTTGGCGTAGTTGACGTCTGCCGTCCCGGTCACCTCCCACGGGGTCACCACCTGGTTATCATCGTCGTCAATAGGTCCCAGCTCCCCTGTCGCCTCAGTCACGTTAAGCACCAATTCCGCAGCTTCACTTTGAGGAGGGGCTTCCATGGCCAGCAGAAATCGATTGTATTTTGGGGATGGTGGGCTGTATTATCGAGGGATGCGGGAGGAGTTTAGATGCGCAGACGCCAAGGAAGCGATGACGCTAGGTTTCGGGGATATGTATATATCTCCACTACTTATAAACAAGCCAACTGTTGTTCGGCTAAATCAACCCAGCGAAAACTACACCAAAACTTCCCACCAACAATCAGGACCACACAAATAATATCCAACCGCACAGACGTATCCAAACTAACAGCGGGGGACATCTAACAAATAAGACTGGCGGACCATGCACGGGACGGACGAAAAATTCCGCTCCTTCGCTAGCGATAGAGTCCCACAGCAGTTACGTTACACACAACAATTACGGGGCTGTTGTTCCCAGGAATAGGCAAAACTGAATACGGAGCGGGAACAGATTGAGATTAAAAGAGGATCAAATACGATCGGGTATCTCCGGGATTGATCGAAGACCGGCATATCCCTGCCATGCGCCAGCGTCCCAGCGGCCACCGTCATCAACAGCCCCGCTCTGCACCCTTGCCGCTCTGCACCCTTGCCGGCACGCGACGGCCGGTGATCCGGCGATCTCGAAAACCAGGAGCCGCACAAGCCAGGTGAAGTTTCTTCTCTTCTTAGATCGGGGGCGCTAAGTACAGGCGCTTCCGTCAAATCCTCCGCACTTAGGCCCCAAATCTGGGATTAGTAGTGCACACGATGCAAAAGCTGCTGAGCGGTCACTTCTCTTCAGCATTAGTAGTGCACACGATGCAAAAGCTGATGGCCGCTTGATCAATCGCCTAAATTAAGACTCCATGCTTGTACGTGCCTTTATGCGACCAAATCCCTTGTGCATCGATATAATTACCTTCTACCAGCACTGCATCACAAGAAAATATATCAATGACACAGCTAGATAATATAAACTGATGCTTCTAAATTACCTTCTACCAGCACTGCATCACAAGAAAATATATCAATGACACAGCTAGATAATATAAACTGATGCTTCTAAAGATAAAAGGGCTCAAAATTATATACACTTATAGGACCATGTGTACAATTTCAGAGTGATTTTCAAACGGGGTTAGTGTTCTACCGTATACAGAAAATTTCAGGCAATGTTCCAGTTTTAGCACCATCACATGGCGTTATCACTTTATTTTCTGTCAGGCATGCGCACTCTTCTGATCCACAAATATTATTATCTACACATTCAATGACACATGGTTCTGAAAGTTTTCTACAATTCCAATGCAGGTATGGCATCTGATGACCCTAACGGTGCACACACTCCATTCCAAGATATAAGCAACAGTCTGTCTCAGAATGGTGCGCGCAGCCCGTTACAAGATATAAGCAACAATCAATCCTTGGGTAAGTATATCATCATACAACAAACACTCCTAATCAAGCCAGTTTCTCATATGCTCACCCTAACATGACTATGGACAGACCCTAAGGAATTAAAGAGGCAGCGGGACAGAGAACGGTATGCACAAAATAGAGAAGAAATACTAGCAAAACGACGACAGACCTGTGAGAATAAAAAAGCTGTCAACGAGGAACGCACCCCTTTGAAGGAGTCAGGTAATTGCTCATGATACTAAATATAATGCATTCCACCAAGTGTTCACATGCTCGTGAAACCACTGTCTAATGCATGCTTTCATCACATGCTCTTAAATTGTGTTGTACATGTAGACCAAACAGAACAGAGGAGACTGAGGGATAGAGAGTGGTACTCACAGAATAGAGATGAGATTAATAGAAGATGACGTGAAGCCTACAAACAGAAAAAAAATGCTGCTGCCGACATCAACGGCCTACAAGGTGGAACACACGCATCACTGGCTCAAACACCCGATAATAACATAGTGTCACATACACCAGCTACTGGACAGTCAGCGCTCACCCAACTGCAGAAGAGAAAATTTATGGATGGGGTAGTATCAGATGGTCAGCTGGGCCACAGAGTAAACCTTGACAAGGAGAATATTTATGAGGACAACGAGGACCAATGGTTGCATAGAAATGATTCATACCAGAGGAATCAAATTTCAAAACGAAGGACAAATGTTCCAGTCACTTTTCAGAGAGACCCACAAACATTTTCATCCAACGTAATAGAAAGCATACAAGGTAATTATATTTGTCATGAAATATAGGGGGTCCAAGCAGTACCCCAATAATCAGAACTAACCTGAAGCACTTCCTTTATGCGAGAAAATGCAGTGCCCTTCACACAAGCGTCAGAGGTTGAGAACCCACAACCCAGTACATTGCTCGACACCTGCATCCCATATTGCATCAATGAAAATCATGGTTAGTGCCTCCAGCAAACTTGGTGCAAATTTATCAGTTTATTTATTTTACCATACTACTTATCAATTGTCAACACATTGCAGGAAACCTCACACTACCGTCAGGGTTGGATCTAACGCAAGCGAGTAGACTACCTAGCCCAAATTGCACAGGAGATTATGCAGGTTACTTGAATAACTATTTTTAAGTCCAATGATGGGGTTTATGTGTTTACTTCAAAATGATATAGTTTGTCTTCCTTTATTTCAGGTATAGAGACAGGTTCTGCCTCGAATCAACATCAAATGACCCCAGCTAATGGTAATATACAAGCCATAGAATCGTCCCCGTATACAGCTCAAAACAACCAAAATCCACAGATTACTTCTATTGAACACACGGATGATCCATATGGACTATTTGAGCCAGCTGTTCAACAAACCAATTTTGAAGGTATAAAGTAATATGTATTACCATCCACGTTTTTTACTACTTTAGACGGCTTTTGACCAAACTATTGATGTTTCACGTCACTTATGAACTACTAGACCCCGTGGAGCAATCGCAACATGGAGATGGTGCATACCACGAGCCTGATGAAGAAGCTAGGATGTATGCCCAGCCAGGTAACATATTGGTACCAACAAAATTCTAAGACATGGCTATGTTCAGTAAATAATGCAAATGTCCATTCTGTTTCAGATGTTGAATTTGAAACCGTCCGACAGGGATGACAACATGCTGATGGAACTCCCACCAACGATCCTCATGACAGGATTTATATGAACCTGCCGAGAGATCACCATGTACTTAGAAAAGTGCCTGACTGCCGGTACTGTGATGCTGAACGGTTCCAATATGAGGGGCCTGCATTTTGTTGTAGAAAGGGGAAAGTGGGAGTATTTACTCCTGATATAGATGATGAATTGAAAAGGTTGTTTACAAGTCAAGTTGATGAAGATGCTAAATATTTCAGAGATAATATTCGGTACTTCAACTCTCACTTCTCATTCGCAAGTCTTGGTGTCACCCTTGATCGCCGAGTCAGCACTGCGGCCGGAACCGACGTCTATACATTTCGTGCATGTGGTGGGTTGTACCACGCTCTTGAAGCTCTGTTGTCTGCTGATAATGGCCCTCGGCATTTGCAGCTGTACATATACGATGCAGATGAAAACCTGATGCACAGGGTTAAGAGGTCACCAAATCTTAGGCTAGATCTCATACAAAAGATTCTGGCTATTCTAGAGCATAATCCTTATGCTCAAGTGTTTAAGAGTCTTGGTGCTGTTGAGAATCTGGATGAGTACAGAATCTCACTGAACACAGATATCAAGCTTGATCAAAGAAGGTACAATGCGCCAACTGCTTCAGAAGTGGCAGCAATATGGGTCAAAGGGAGCGACCCTCAAAATACCTTTGATAGGAGTGTTGTCGTTTGTGCAAAAAGAGGAGACCGTCCCCTGTATATTAGAGCATACTATGGCTGCTACGACCCTTTGTCATATCCACTATTCTTCCCACGTGGGGAGACAGGCTGGAATCGTCGGATGCCATATAGTGAGCCCCCTGATCAAATCAACCAGGATTCAGTGGAGAGTGTTGCGCATCAAGGAGACCAATCCTCTCAATTTCATTCAGGTTTGATGTGCAATATTCTTACAATTATTAGATAGAATAAGACATAGCTGCACTCATCCATCTTTTGACATGTTAACATTATTATGCAGAACAAGATCATCATACCACACGACATGAAGACCAAACGGCTAATTTTCCTGCAGGTAATGGTTGTCGCTGAAATTCTGTAAATTCTTTTGATTCTGTCATGCAAATTTTGACACCAAATTACATGATTATACAGAACAAGTTGATCATACCACACGAGGGGAAGACCAAACCGGTGATTGTCCTGCAGGCAATGGTCGTCGCTGATGTTCTGTAATTTTTTGGTCAACTATAAAGCAAATTTCAATGTCGGTCTTACACTTTCAGATGACAACGAGGATAACCCAGATGACGATTTTGGTGACAATGAGATGAATGGAACACAATCCAGGAAATTTGTGAGCGCAAGGGAGTACTACTGCTTCAAGCTAATGGTTCGGAAGAAGCTTTTCAACATCATCTTATTCGGGGGGCGCCTTTTCCAACAGTGGGCCGTTGACATGTACATAAAGATTGAGACGATGAGACTTGACTGGTACTCAAAGCCAGAGAATCAGAAGGTCATTCGCGCAGACATGTACCAGGTGACTATTTCTGTTATTCTACGACATTATATATGTTCCTATGCTTAAACCATGTATGCTAATTGGCATGAACTAATGGTTCATAGGGTCTTGTTGACACCGTCATTGCTGGTGAGTCACGTGGTGATCGGATCGGGAAGAGAATTGTGCTACCACGCACGTTTCCTGGCGGTGACCGTGACATGCAGCGTAGGTTCTTGGATGCAATGGCAATTGTTCAGCGGTGGGGCAAACCGGATTATTTTATCACGATGACATGTAACCCCTATTGGACGGAGATAACTGAGAAGCTGCTGCCTGGGCAACTGCCACAAGACCGTCCAGACTTGGTGGCAAGAGTATATAGAGCTAAACAGCGAGATATGATGGACCTACTGACTAAACACAAGCACTTCGGAGAGGTCGCAGCTTATGTACATGTCACAGAGTTTCAGAAACGTGGTCTCCCGCATGAGCATATCCTTCTAATCATGAAAGCAAATAGCAAGTTAAGGACACCAGATGACTATGATCGCGTGATAAGCGCAGAGATACCTGACAAAGAAAAGTACCCTGTTCTGCATGATTTGGTCGTCAAACATATGTTGCACGGACCATGTGGTGAGTTGAAGAAAAGCTGTCCTTGCATGGTTGAGGGAAAGTGTCGGTTCAAATACCCTCGACTGTTTTGCGATGCTACACAACAAGGGCAAGACTCATATCCCATCTACAGAAGGAGGGAGAATGGCCGTCAGGTCAGAATAAGAGGAGCAACTTTGGACAATAGATGGGTGGTCCCTTACAATCCATTCTTGCTCATGCGATACAACTGTCACATTAAAGTTGAAGCATGCTCCAGCATCAAGGCAGTCAAGTACTTGTTCAAGTACATTTACAAAGGGCATGACAAAACATCATTTGCATGCGAGCAAGAAATTATCAATGATGGGGGAATCATCAATGAAATCCGACAATATAGGGATGCACGTTATATATCTCCTCCAGAGGCTATTTACAGGACTCTTGGTTTTAAGATGTTCGGTGTCAGTCCATCTGTGTTGCAGCTCCAGCTTCATTTGCCAAACATGCATAGCGTTGCATTTAAGGCGGATGCAAATCTTTCTGATATAATGGCCTATGCAATGGAACACGTCTTATGATAAGAGCCTTTCAGGATAATGCAATCGATGCGGAGATTGTTGGTGGCCAGCATGCTGGAAAGAGGGTTTTTATACCTAGAATTCCTATGTCGCCCTCGGAGGACACATCACTTCCCTTTAAGTTGAAGAGAAAACAGTTCCCCATCCGCCTAAGTTTTGCGATGACCATTAACAAGGCACAAGGCCAAACTATTCCAAACGTTGGTATTTACCTTCCTGAGCCTATGTTCTCACATGGCCACCTGTATGTTGCACTGTCTAGGGGTGTGTCAAGAAATACGACACGTATCTTGGCTAAGCCAAACATGGAGGTTGATAAGACCGGGAAAAGCACTAAGAACATAGTCTATAGAGATGTTTTACATATGTAAGGCAGGTGCGTTCATCTATGATTTAATTCCATCTATGTTCTTGTGTCAAAATAACTACTTTTTCATGCTAACAACATATGTGTTCTGACTGCAGGTTTTACTCATCATATACTATGGACAATAAAATGGCATCATGTACACGTGAGCATGCTTTTTGAAGCTCTGTTCTACTGCTCAATTAAAAGTAAGACTGAATAAACGTCGTCATGGGAATTGCTCTATGGAATTACAATCCCAAACTATACTACTGATGTTCTTACGCCTCTATATTGCTCTAGGGATACTGATGGTGTTTACTGAACTATTGCAGGGAACAAACAAATCATTTCTTTTTCCTGGCCCAAGAAATAGCTCCGGACTGCTACTACCTAGCCGGCAGCAGAAACACCACCCGCAGTAGCGCGGGTTGCAGATAGCAGATGACAGAATGTCCTCATGCCCACGCATGTGTAGTTGGAGTATTATGACATGTAGTCCCTTATCTTTGATAGCAATTATATGACGATGGAATCAATCTTGTAATTTTTTATAACATGTTGTTATAATATAACTCGACCTTCTTACCAAACAATTCTGAAATTGCTTCGTAACCACCAACGTAAGTAATTCTGCACGGTGCTAGGCAATGGACTGACGGCGCGTTTCTGGGAGGATCGATGGATCCATGGGCGTTCTATCAAGGAGATCGCGCCACAGCTCTATGCTTGCATCCCCAAGCGGCGCAGGAAGGCGAGAAGGGTTGCTGAAGGCATACACGCCAACTCATGGGCTCGAGACATACAAGGCGTGCTGGGCATACATGAAATTGGCCAGTATTTACAACTCTGGCAGACAATTACAGGCACGATCCTCTCCGACGAACCGGACCGTCTAGTTTGGAGATGGACTACATCAGGTGCCTATTCTGCACAATCAGCATATCTTGCAACCTTCCAGGGTTCTACGACTTGCCGCGCTTGGAAGATGATCTGGAGGCCCTGGGCACCACCGAAAGTCAAGTTCTTCCACTGGCTCGCACAGCAAGATCGATGCTGGACGGCTGACAGGCTCGCCCGTCGTGGACTGCAGCACCATCCGAGATGCCCACTCTGTGATCAAGCCGCTGAAACCATCCATCACATCTTCATCGAGTGCCCCTTCACGCGCCAGGTCTGGCACGACACCATTGCTTGGCTACACCTGGCGGTGCCGGTCCCCGATCACGAGCCATCGTTGCTTGCCTGGTGGCAGAACGCCAAGCAGATCACCCCCAAGCCACAAAGGAAAGGGCTGGCGTCCATCGCCCTCCTTCTCCCCTGGATGGTGTGGAAGCAGCGCAACGAGTGCATCTTCGATGGAGCGCAGGCCTCTACAGCTTCTGTCCTTTCCAAGATCAAAGAAGAAGCCGCACTATGGGCTAGAGCCGGAGCAGCTGGGCTCAAAGGGCTACTGCCACAAACCTGGGATGTACACTGAACTTAGTTACTTTTTGTTTTGCCTTGCCTCCTAGGAGGATTGTATCAAACTCTACCTTTTCAATGAAAGAAACGCAAAGGTCCTTTGCGTTTTCGCTAAAAAAAACACTTACCACTTTGCTAGGTAATCACTGTCGCACGTCAGTCTATTTGATTTGGTTAGACAGCAGCTCACAACTAGAGCACAATTACGTTATTTCAAATATTGAGAATACTGCTTTATGAGAGGCCCGGTCATACTACATATGTGATAAGTTGCCAACTAAATTATAACTCACCACTAAAACAAATTACTATAACATATGTCATATCTTGCACAGATATTTATCCCAAAGAGGAGAAGACACAAAACTGGGAACAGCCTGAAGCCATGGCGAATATATCGATGGCAGGTACAGACAGTCCCTACAATACATCCTTTTTAATTAACTCGCTTCCCTCTTTTAAGGAGATCAGATATGATTTCAGAGTCATGTAAAAAATATTATTTCAGTTACCTTGAAGTCAATCATTGCCAAAATACTTAGCAGACTCCACAACATCCATCCAGCGTGAAACCTCTGCAGGCTTATCATCGACATCGTTTGTGCCAGAACATGAATTATCCAGCAATAATATTCCTTTCCTCTCATGCTTTAAAATGAAGTCCCCATCATCAAACTTCAGACCATATAAATGGACTCAAATCCTACAGTAAGTAAAATGACTTCACATATGTACTTGGAACCAACATAATAGAGAGCAGTAAACAAAATCTCAAATATAAATAAAAGGCTCGTACTACGGTGCAAGCAGGCATAGTAGTTGCGATTACGCTGGGAGGCATTGCACAACTGAAGTAACACGTCAACTTGAACAGACAAAAGAGTATATTACAGAGAATCAAATTTTTATAACAAAACCTGAACAATGAGAGAACATTTTCTGTTGGCCAGAATCTTAATATTTGTACTAAGCTTGCAGTATGTTGAATTGCATGTACTAAGGCTAATTTGAAGGGAAAAAGGTATACTAGAACCAAGTACATGAAAGAAAATCAAATATGACTTCATATACATACTTGGAAGCATCGATCATAAGAGAGCAGTAAATAAATCGGTGGTGATTTTAACCGGCAGCTGCGGAGTCTTGCCGTCGGTGGTGATGAAGTGGAAGGGGCGGTGGTGCTGTGAGAGAGGGGAGCTTAGTGAGAGTCTGAGATTATCTCGGGCAGTGTATAAAAGATAAAATATATTTGATTATATTTCATGATCTTTCAGTAATTAATTGATACCCAATATTCAGTTTGAGCATGATGATGTCTTTGCTACTGACAGATATGTGAAACTGACATACAACATACAACACTGAAGAAAAAGAACAAGGATAGCAGCAAGGGGGATGCCAAATTCTAATACGTCTGAATCAATGGATGAAAGAAGCTTGTACCTGTAGTACGGCTTCTGTAGGCGAATAGGTCTCTGTATACTCATTATGTGTAGTACTTTTATTAGCAGCAACAGCTGAAATTCGTACAAAGACGAATTTCACGTCTTTTATGATGATTTGTACTTTTATGATGCTTCTGCTTGGAGCCCAGCCACCCTTGAAAACCATGTACTCACTCTATTCACGTTCTGCAAAAAGTCTGGTTCATCCCATCTCACCTACACGAAGCCATTACAGTCAAGAATTCAGTGTTGTGAAAATAAAGTGCATGCATCAATCAATGTGTCAATGGAAGGAATGTAGTTTTGTTTGCTGTCCTTGAAAGGATTTGTACAGAATTGAATACAGACGATGGAGAAGTGGACATGTATGTACCTGAAAAATCTTCAAGGTCATTTGGGCCATCTAATGGGGTCAGCCACCTGCACGGCCGACACAGTCCCCATTAATGGCTTGAACCTCATGCCGGGCAGCACTGGGTGCGCATCACCACCCTGACCGCGGCCGCCTTCAAGCAGAACCTTGGCGTGTTCGCCCTCGGGTAGTACAGCACGTCTAACGGTCGCCACTGACAGCAAGACTAGCCGCCTCGGCGACCTCCTCCGGCCGCATCCTCACCCTGACCTTATTCCCTCTTGCCGCCATCATCTGTTGTTGCCGTCCTCATATCCCCTCAAGAACATGGAGAATCCCCCGTAATTGCCACCCGCTGTAGCTGGCGGCGGCGGAGGCAGCAGCTCAGAGCACCGATGCCCCTTTCTTGGCGCGCCGGATGTCGATGCAGAGATCCCCGTTCTCGGTCCTCGTGAACACGATGGAGTCCCCGGCGAGAAGCTTCTTCTGGTTGACGAACGAGTTTCCGCGTCCGCCTCCATCGGCGTCGGCGGTGGGGACAAAGGGGAGAGGCGGCCTGGAGCGGTGGAGACAGTGGAAAGGGGCAAGGAGACGATAAGCTTGGAGAGACTGAGGAGTGAGGAGAAGACGCTTTGTCCAATCCTATTTTTTCTATCGATGGCCTTTTGGTCATTTGTTCCAGACTAGAGCAAAATAGTGTCGGGCCTTGTCCAGTGTTTCAATTTTTTATCAGACGTGTACAAGTTTGTTACGTTCTGTTTATACGGGCATAGGGTTTACAAAATGATCATTCGATGATGTTGAGAGATTTATAAAAGTATTAAGGTTTTTATATATGTTCTTGAACATATGAAAATTCGTAATCATGTAGGTCATTTTGTGGTTTTTAGATGTTAAATTTCATGGAGTATATTTTACGGGAGATATTTTGTCTGACACTACTCAACATGTATATTTTGAATCATATCATGATACTTATTTGAAAACCAAATATGATCACTATGTGACTTTTAGAACAAAAGTTAATTGTCATTTTAGTGACTCAGAATTGAATGATGATATAATAAATCGAAACTTAAAAGATTTCAAAACCTTCAGATTGTATGATTGTGGATAAGACCCCCTAAAAAATAGAAAGCACCAAACTCATCATCAGAAATTGAGTTGAGCTCATCTTGCAATCAGGTTGATTGTATAAATAGGTATACCTTGGTAAGAGAATCATCATAAAGAAGTGGATAATGATACTTGGTTGCTATTTAAAAGTATTCTTGTAACTATTGTAAATTTTTCATCGCAAATTTTAGTGAAGACATGTGTGTAGATTGTGTGTTGCATGCACTCTTAGGCGGATACACCATGGCATAAGTCTCTAAGTAATAAAAACTCGCTGAAAGAAAAATAGAATTTATAAAAAAGTCAAATTATGAGACGTGCATTGCACGTGCATGTTTACTAGTTTATAAGAAGGAAGCGATGCGAACCCTAGAGGGCGAAAGGAATCGGTCGAACGATTTCCGACCAGGCGTTATTTCCTTTTTTGGCTTGACCTTTCTATTCCCTTTTGGGCCGCGGTCGGCTTGGCCTCTTCTATTCCTTTTGGGCTGCGCGCTAGTTGTTCCCGCGGGCTGGACTAGTTTACGTGCGCGCGACAAGTCTCTTTTTCTGCGTATCCATTCCAGAGTCTGATCGGAACTACTATTCCTTTTTTTTTTGCAGGCGCTGCTGGTGCCAAGGTTTCCTGACGCTATTTAGTTTGAACGATCTGGAAAAACAATTCCCTTTTGGTGCCAAAACGAAAAAAAGATTGGGTTTTTATTTCTAAAATAAATATTCCCTATTTCGGGCTTTAATTACAAAAAAACCAAAAGAAAAATTTAATTCTCTTTTTGGGCTAGTGATTTTTTAGGGTAAATTAAATGGGTGGGAGATCGAAAAAAACCACTTCCAACTAGTGTAAAAAATTTGAGCAAAGTAGACCTACCACTTCCTACTAGTGTAAAGACCAAACAATAACTTTTTGCTTCCGATTATTTGATGGAAAACACACCAGTACAAAAAGAACTTTCGAAACCCATTAGACAATCAAAAAATATCAAATCATTTTTGGGAGTTAAAAAAGAAATGAAAAATAGCTTGGCTTACTAGTCTAGTACACCAATATCATAATTCAGACCACCCATACTTTCTACTAGTACGGGTGGGGCATAGCACAAAACAAAAATCTCACTTTCAACAGGAATTAGCTACTACTTTTAGCAGCATTTTTTATTATTTTTTGGACTATTCCTCTATTCATGTGGAAAAAAATCTACTTTTAATTCCTTCATTCACATTCATGTGAAAAAATGAAAAAAAAAAATGATGTACATATAACTGAGTTTTTTCGATTATGCACTCAGAAATATCGAGAGAAGGGGCAAAAGAAGGCCTCAGAAATATCGAGAGAAGGGGCAAAATAAGGCTGATTGTACAATGGCGATGAGCCAACAGTTCACGCAGAGATAGATGGAACAATAGAAACTCAGAGCATCGATGTGGGGAGCTTGATAAGATGCTTCCTCCGATCCGATATAAGACACTAGTAAGTGCCTTAAGTGGTCTTGTTTGTCTATATAATTTGATCCTAACATAAGACACTAGTAAGAAGGACCATTCTCGAAAAATGGATTAGGACCCTTTATATAACCATGTTAAGCTACAGGAAAAGGTACTACTCCCTCCGATCCGATAAAAACGTCGCTGGAGTCAAGCTAATCACGTACAACTTAATACTACTGCTCCCGCCACTTTTTTTGGATTAGAGGGAGTACTATCTGAAGCTTATTTCTCGAAGCCTAATTGTAACACTATTCTTCACTAAATAAAACACATCTTACACTTCAAACTTCCTATGTTTGCTCATTTTCAGCTTGTGAAGATGCTAAGCATTTGAGGCACATGAGAAACTTTTGTAGGATTACATTTTGATAAGGAAAAGTACTAACATGTTACCTAAAAAAATTAAATTATCTTTTAAACTGATAAACTGGATGCTGACTATTCTAACCTTGTTTTTTAAATGCAATCCGTACCTTTGAAAATTGTTTTTAGATCTAATTCAGCACTCCCACTAACCACTCGACGTCTCAAGACTGTAAACAGCTAACAACATGTCCAGAGAAACATCGCCACTTAAATTTAGCTTTCCCTGCAACAGTGACATGCCCATTAACATTTATGTGATTATTTAGGACTAAAGTATATAGCTAACTGAAATTAATTCTATGACTCACAGGAGGAATGCGAAGAAGCCTGAACATCCCAAAGTATATAGCCAAGTCTTGCCTCATTCTTCATGACTGTCGAACATCCAGAAGTATATAGTCAAGTCTTGCCTCATTCTTCATGCCTGTCTCGTACTAAAAAGCAACAAGACCGAGAATATATCGAGAAAGCCTCATTTATCTCATAATAATCTGTTTGTGAAGATTCGAGAGCTGAATTTGATATAGCCTTTGGAAATAGCAAGAGCTGGAGTTGTCGTAAAGCTTAGGTGCCTGTGCATGCTTTTAGGAGTTACTACAACCTTCATTGTAATGCGTATTAACCAAACAATATATAATCAAGAATGATAATGGCTACAACGATAGATCATTGGTTTAGAAAAAATCCCAGGTTGACAGCTTTGAGACAAAGAAAAGGATAAAGCTAGTACCAGTCTTCATTAACAAGAATAATGGGTCGAGATTCCTCAAATGACATTTAATTCACCGACAACGATTAATGCCAAGGTATGTAACATTTACCTTGGGTTGTAGTAAATTTATCGCTGATGCTGGTAAATATAAAGTACGTCTCAAACGGAGTGTGGAGGCGATCCGTGGGTTCGTTTTTACTGATGCTACATATTCTGATTATGTGATTCCGAAAGTGGATGACAGGATTGATACTAATTATTATACTTGATGGAAGTACGAGCCTGGGCAAACTCTTTTTTTTTTTTGAGGAAATTGCGGCAGTGGTTCTGCCAATTCAGTTAAGAGGAATAGAAGTTTGGGTTACAAGCACTAGTGCACACAGGGCCTTTAGTCCCGGGTGGTAGAGGCCTCTGGGACCGGATGGACATCCGGTACATGCCAACCGGGACTAGAGCCCCCCCCCCCCCCCCCCCCCCCCCCCCCCTTGTCCGGGTGTCCTACGACCCGGGACCAGAGAGTTCCACGCGGGGGCAGCACATGGCGCGTGCAGAGGCTCTCTAGTCCCGGGTTGTAATACAACCCGGGACTAGAGATGCACCCACGTGGCAGCCTGTGGCTTTTTTCGTTTCGGTTGTTGTATATTATGAATAATTTGCAAAAAATACGGTTAATTATCTGTAAATCAGAAAAATACATATAGCATATCAAAATATTCGTAAGAGAAAGCTTTATGAGAAAGTCGGGAAATCGGAAGTCGGAACGGAAAGTCGTGAAGTCGGGAAAGTCGGGAAGTCGTGAAGTCGGGAAGTCGGGAAGTCGTGAAGTCGGGAAAGTCGACGTCACGTTTTCCGGCTTCCCGGTTTCACGTTTTCCCGGCTTCCCGGTTTCACGTTTTCCCGGCTTCCCGTTTTCACGTTTTCCCGGTTTCCCGGATTAATTTACATATAAAGATCATATATAAGAGGGACTAGAACCGTCATCTATTCGATTACATGGAGATCATGAAGCCACTACTAGAGCCCGTCATCTAATTTGATATGGTGCCATTGTATTTTCCCTTCATGTCTAAGACATAGTTCATCAAAAAGCCCGCAATTTCCTCGCAAATTGGTCGAAAGCGGTCCTTTAGTTGCAGGTCCCTCCGCATTCGATCCATCTATAAAAGAAGGGAGATTAATATGAATTTCAATCATCATAACAGAAATTATGAATGACACTCAACACAATTGATGGTTATAAAATGAAATTGTGAATTTATTTGTTCACTTACTTCGATAAATGTCCCTGGGTTCCGCTCAGAGACTATCGTGCGAATCCACTCGCAGACGTAATATCCACACAAATTGGTCCCGGGAGGCTGCCTATCCAAGTACTACACGAGAATAGATTTCAATCAAATAATAATCAAGCATCACGATGGTATTGAAATTTGAATTAAAAGGGATGCGCGAACACCTAGCTCGTACTACTTACTTTGGGGTAAACAAAAGTAAGTTCCTCTTTAAATTGACCAGGTGTAGCATTTCGGAAAGCTTCCAAACCCTGCCCATCAAACAATTGAATAAATGAGTTATTAATTAGTTACTTGATATCTCAGGAATGGAAGGAAAGAGACCGATGTAATACGATAAAGATTGAAATTACCGTTTGAGCACTCCTTGGATATATTCGTGCCGCTCTTTGGGCCAGTGCAATGAGTCCAAGATTTCAACTTCTGCTCTATCGATTTGAATGATTAACAGAATGTAATGGGCGCTGCGCACGTTTATATATGTCAGTAACTAATCAGTTACACTTAACATCGAGAAAGCAAAAACCAATGTGTACAAGACAGTAAGACTCTTACCTGAAGTGGTAAGGAAACAATATCTTCCCTTTATAATTTTGGTCCCGGATGGACCTAAACAAGGTGTTCACCGTTTCCTCGTGGTGGTCACGTAGCAATTTTTCATTAACTCGGCTTGGGTCGATGAACCCAATCTCAAACACTCGGTTTCTGTCACATTCATCGCTCTTCATTCTGCATAATACCGTAGTGAGCATAATTAGAACAGGCAATGACCGAGCTAAGCTATAGACTTTATTTTAGAAAATAAATGAATTGAATCACTTACAGACAATAGGTAGTGAGATGCTCAAGTCGAGGGCGTCAAGCTGGTATAACTGATAGATTTCTTCAATAGGTATAGTTATCTCGTCTGCACCGTTGAAATGTTCATCTGTAATTTTCACCGGGATCAATATTCGACCTTCACTTGTGACATTCTTGTACCATTTATGCAGTCTTGTCATTTGTGTTGGTAGATTCTGGAGCTCATCAGGTGACACTAGATCCTTCCCGTATTCCCAGGTCCATCTAGTAGGTCCCATAAGGGGGGGGATATCATCTGCATCCAGTTGAGAAAGTGAAATACCAATATCTGCAGCAAATTGCGCGCGGTAAGCGCTATCGTTCTCAAGCGCAGAGCCCATATCAGTGGCCACCTTGAGCGGGGAGATGGACTGATTTGACTGATGTCCGAGCTGGGCAACATCTCTTCTCCTTTTCCCGCCGGGTGGAATTTTCCTCATAGTCCGTACATAGTCATCTGGCCTATTTATCGAAATTTGCGATGGCTGAGTAAGGAAACTAACAGCAAATTGTGTTTGAGCTTCCGAATACTTTTCCTTTGGCTTAGGTTTTCTTTTCTCAGCCATTTCTGCAAACTGTCTTCTCGATTCTGTTTGTAGCCACACCCTGGCTTCCTCTTGAGTACACTCGACGTCGTAAGGTCTCGGGGAGGAACCTTCGGTACTTTTGGCAGGGGCTCAAGTCGGGGTTTGGGTCGGGAACCCATGGCGGTGGTCTTCATCCCCTTTCGACCGTTAGCCTTAGTGGGCGGAGGCGGTGGAGACGGCTCAGGAGTCGGCTGACGCGGCGACGGAGTCGGCTGACGCGGCGAGTGACGCGGCGACGGAGCTGACGCGGCGACGGAGATCGAGAAGGCGATGGTGGCCTTGGCGGCGGTGTCCAGCCTGGAAACATGATCAATTTCTTGGGCCATAGAATGAGTCCACCCTGGACATCTCCCAGTGTCCTCTCATCATCACCTCCAGGGATTGAAGTTCGAGTGATTCAAATCCGGGGTAAACTTGATCCACGCCGACACGAGCATAGCCATCTGGAATCTCATTGCCACGATACAGTGTTGTAGATTCACAAGGTAAAGCATAGCCGTCCGCCGCCTTCATGGTTAAGTTTCTCACTGCCTCATGTAGCTCACAAGTTTTCTTCTCAGTGATAGAATCCACGGGGTATGTTTGGTTCGATGCCTCATCAGCACCGACCGTCGTGGAAGCCACGCTGCTTTTCCGTTGAGACGGACCCTCATCTTGCAGCTGCAGCTGATGAGTTGCCCCTCGAGAAGATTGCGCGCGCCGCAATTCATCTAGTTCCGTTGTTGTTGGCTAATGATATTTTCCACTTTGCTCAACCGGTCGTGTTGCTCCTGCTCCTTCCTCCTCTTTGCTCTTTCTCGGCTTCTATAAGAGTCACGGTCCTCAGGAAACCCTTCATGCCACGTCACACTGATGGCCCTTCACGTAGTTACCCCACAATGGTGCCAGAAAACAGTTGCTAGCCCCTTCGCGTGGTACCTGCGTGAAAAGTAAATGGGTTAGGTTGAGACTCCAAGTGCAGAGTGTGTAGTAGTGGAAGACTTGTTTTCCCCACGAGGGGTGACTCGAGGGTTAAATATCGAACTCTCGGGGAATCAGTAGTGAAGATATATCTTCTTATCCTTCTTTTGGTTACCTACAAAACAAAGTTAAATGTTTTGGTCCTCAACCTCACCTGTGGTTGTCAAGCACAAGGTGTAAGAATGATATCAAGAATATGCAATGCAAACAAATAAATATGCAATGGTGGTGGATGCAATGGTAAATGATATTTTTGGGTTTTTTAATGATGTATGCAAGATGAAAAGTATTTTTGTATTTTCGGATTTAATGATGGCTGAAAATAGAAAAGTGGTATATGGTGTTGGAAAGGTGTTTCTTATGATTAAAAATGGACCGGGGTTCATGGTTTCACAAATACACTCTCTCTTTATAAAGTGGCAGACAATGGAACACACACAGAATTAACATATGAGATTGCAACACAAAGTTTGATAACAAGTTACTTAGATATATGGGCATCACGTCCTAACATAGAGACCTTTTGATTATTAGTCTCTCTTATACTCACCAAGATGCGAACCAAATCATAAACACCTCAGTAATTAAGATGACTCAGAGTATAGCAATAAGTTTCATGACATGAAGTGAAAATAAGAACATGCTGGATCTAGTCACAGGAAGAAGCTTGGTCACCCTCAACCTTGCAGCATGGTATTTTGTTTATCCCTAGTGAGGTAACAAAGTAAGGTAAAAACCCAAGTGGATCGCGATATTAAGTTGTCAGCTTACCGCACTCACCACTCCCCGTTACTCCAACTAATGCACACGTTCCCCCACACACGCTCTCATAAACATGCTTGATCAAACAAGTAGACAAGAACGGGGTACATAATATGCATCTATACTCATAACTGAAACAAACATTGCAATCTCAAACATATATTAACTCATAGAAAGATCCACCACATAGGTATTACAAATATGACCGTAATCATGTTCAGCAGCTCATACGGTACTAATTAGTGAAGCTCAAGAGAGGAGAGATACTATGTTACTTCCACAAACCCATAGTCCAGAGGTGGACTACTCCCTCTTCATCATGGAGACGGTGGAGAAGTCGATGGAAGGATGGAGACCACACCGGCAGCGCCCCGCCGGGTTTTCCCCCTCCAATCTGCAGCTCCTGATCTCCGTTTCGGTGTTTCTGTGTTTGTGCGGCGCTCTCTTCGCGAAACGCCAGGGGACCTTTTTATAGGCGTTTTTAGGTCAAACGAAGGCGGTGGACGAAAGATCGATGGCAGCGGAGCCACGAGGGCCAAACGAGTGGGCCCCACGTGGCCACAGTACCTGGCCGCGTGGGCACACCCCTTTTGGCCTTCTGGCCTCCGTTTGCTTGCTTCCTTCGCTCGAGGTCTTCCTCCTTCCAAAATATGTGCCTGTATTTTTCCATAATTTTTGGACGACGTTTGGGTCCCTGAAACATAAAAGGAAAGAAATAGGGTTTTTGCCTGCGCAGGGTTAATTCCATAAAAATAGGAAACAATTGATTTATTTCCTAAAATCATTAAATAACAGTAATATAACCCTTATATGATGCAAATATGATTGGAATATGTGTGATATAGTGCAAAGTTCATGTATGCATTTTACATGCATCAACATCCCAAGCTTAACCAATACTCGTCCTCGAGTATGAAGGTGATAAAACTAACATGGGCTTTGCAATATAGCACTAACAATGGATATCAAAGATGATTGCTACTGCTACATAGAGTCAAATGATTCATTCTTCAAAGGAGTAGCAATATGCAAAACAGTTTATGAAGTGATATCAAGTATTCAATGCAAGGATGTTCAATGATAGTTCACAAAGTGTAACATAGCAGATAGTATATGGACATTCTTACTTTTGCATACATGTGGTCCATAGAGTGATAATGAAAATCTGAATATGTTTGGTGGACACTTTGGAAAGATGAATAAGTGAGTAGAGGTAAAGCATGCATAAGTTTCATCTAACCCAAACTCTCCTACTTAGTTAAACAAATGATTGCAATGTGGTATTGGTGTCAAGCTCTCATTCCCCTATCATAGCATCTTGAATGATTATAGTTTAATGTGAGAGCAAATATGAGTAGTGTGCTTGACAAAGTAAAGGTTGGATGTCTCATGCCCCTTGAATACAAGTACCTACACCATGATTACTCAACTTGGAAACAAAGCAAGTTCAAGTATATATCATTGTAAGTAATAATAGTATCATCAAGAGCGTCAACTGGGGTACCTCTTGTCCCAGGATATGGAACAAGCCCATATCAAAATGACAAGACAAACAAACAAGATGAAAACCTCAACACCCTTTTTATTTACCATTGGAATAGCTTTTTATTGTAAGGTGTGTCATAGATAATTCACCATAGCATGTAAGTAAATTTCCACCATGAATAATGCATGGCTTAGATTAGCGGCCCAGGCGTCTCTCTAACCATTTATACAAACTCATTTAAACTCTTCATTTCCTCATTTCACCATGATAGGCATCCATAACAAAAGTACATGATATCAACTAAATGAGTGAAGGAGCATGTTGAAAGCTTTGCATGTGACAGCACATATGGGCTAACTCCCAACCTCGAACATTTATCAAGCCACTAGCATCATAATCTTAATCACAATGGGTCATGTTTTATTTATGCAATGATAGTAAATGTGCATCAAGTTCGTGAGAGCTATATAACCAACTTTTCCCATCAATCAATAACATAATCATTTTCATTCAGAGGTATAGATAACACAAATATCATGATGAACATACTCGGAATAGCATATAGCTAGTAGGTAGATATGGTGGACTCACTGGAATAACTTTGGTTGAAGGTGTTGGAAACAAGTTTTGACTTGTTGGAATGTTTGGGCTAGCAAAAGGGAGAAAGTTGACCATCTAGATGCATGCATGAGTGTCCATAGAACTAACTAATCCATGTTAAACCAAGTAAAATAACAATCAGCACCAAAACATGAATAAGTTATAGCTCTTCAAAAAGGATTTGCAAACTATTACTCATAAACAAGCTCATGAATCATGCAACTATATGTATCATTAAAAATCAACTCAAACATCCCTTTTCCCAATCTTATAAAGCATCCAACATATTTCAACCCATATTTCCAGTAGCTCTCCCATATATAAATGATAGTGTGGTGGTCTCTCAAAACAAATCAAACCAAAACAAAACAAAAGACGCTCCAAGTTTATGCGATAAAGTGTTTCGATCGAAAAACAGAAGTTGGACGTGCGCAAACCGAGAGTGTGTAGGTCCAGCGGGGTTGTCTTCACATCCCAAGCTTATGGTCTTCATCCTTGGAACTCTTGGTGCATCTCCTCCAATCCCTGTGAAAAAACTTCAAAACACCGTTTCTCCCATTTCTTTTCTGTGGGGTGCATTAATAGTGATAAACAAATATGTTTCTTGCTGCATATAATCCTTGAAAAAATTCATATGAGATGTCCAAATGTATAATGTTGTATGCCTACTCATAAACTCAATTGGATCAAAAAGATTCAACTTAAAAGCTCAAAGCATGCATCAAACAAAATGGGACAGAATCTGTCCAGAAAAACAGCAGCAGTAAAACGTATTTTTCTACCCTACCAAACTTTCTGAAAAATTCCGAAAAAATTCATGCATACAGAGGATGAAAAGTTGCAACTACAGTTCAAATATGAGCTCATTCGGAGTTACAGAATAAGAATTAAAAATCATACCGTGCACTGATTCATGCAGGAATAAAATCTCCGAACGCTATAAGCAACTTTTCAAACCAAAAAGGGTAAAACTTGGCACTTTATTAAAAACTCCAGAACCTAAACTAGACACAAAGTCTCTTGTTACAGCAAGAGGACACAAAGAAAATCACACAAAAAATAACCGGGTTGCCTCCCGCAAAGCGCTTTCTTTATAGCCATATAGCTAGGCTTCTTACTTGTTGTTTATTGTGGACGAAGCTCATGAGGGAGCTTGAACTTTGGTGTGTCCCTCTTCCTTGGGAAGTGTTCCATGCACTTCTTGTGTGGGAACTGAAACTTACATTCCCTTCCTTTGAATCAATGATGGCACCTGTGGTACGAAGAAAAGGTCTTCCAAGAATAATAGGACTAGAGGTTTTATTCCCCATATCCATGATTAGAAAATCCACAGGCACAAAAGTCATATGTAACTCACCATAACATCACTTACTTTTCCTAAAGCATGTTTAATAGAGTCATCAGCAAGTGTAAGTTCAATGGAGCATTTTTCAAGATTTTTCAATTCAAGCACTTCATATAGTTCTTTAGATAAAACAGAGACACTAGATCCTAGATCAAGTATAGCATGGTGTGTCTCTTTTCCAATAGTTACTAGTACCTTAGGAATCCACATATCCCCAAGCTTAGGTGGTATCATAGCCTCTTGGTTGTACCTAGCAATCTTTTTTTCAAGACATGATTAGCAATATAGAACCAAAGCCAGCTTGATTAGTGTTGATGGAAGGATCACTTGCTTTTTTGTAAGATAGATATTAATTCATGAAAGCTACAGTTTTCTAAGTCAAGCAAAGGATCCTTGACTTCACTAAGCATTTTAACTTCCTCAACTCAAATAACAGAAGTGATTCATCATCATTTTCAATGTAATTCTTAATGTCCCTGTCTAGAGGCTCTAACATAGAAGATATCTTTTCATTCAAATTCTTAGTTATCCTTTTTTTAGACTTGGCATGGGTCAAATAGTTTGCAATTTCGAAGAAATGTCTAAAAGAGTGTTCTTTGTCTTCTTCATCCTAGATTCTGTGTGAAGGATAATGAATGCATCTCATTTTTAGTAGGATACTCTTCCACATAGGTTTGTAGGTTTAATATTGACCTATCCATAGAAACTTGTAATTGTCTAATCCTGGTTTCTCTCTTTGTTTCTATAGAATTCCCAAATAAATTTTCCATTAAATTATTAGCATGTGAGGGATTTCCTGAAGCAAAATTTCCATTAGTCAAGGAATCTAGAAAACATTTTGACCAGCCATTTAAACCATTATAAAAGTTTTTATCAAGGTAGCAGGGGTATGTTTACCATTTTTACTAATGCCCTTAATTCTATACCAAGCTTCCATTAATGACTCTCCATAATATTGACTAAAATTGTTCATTTCAACACTAGAATTCATTTTGATAAAGTTTTTATGTGTTTTTAATTTTTATGCAAAACTGAAAGTAAAATGACACTAAACAATGCAACCGAAATAACAAATGCAACACAAAATGCAAAACTGAATATAAAATATGCAAACGGAATATGATATGCAATGACACTAACAAAACAAATAAATTGCTTTGTAAGTAAAGATGGATAAGATAGTGCTCACGTAGGTGCAACCTCCCAAGCTTAGGTGTTAGCACAAGTTGGTAAGTTGACTTCGTTGTGAGATGAATGCGATGATGCACCCTTGGATAAATCTCAGCTATGATTCCCCGGCAACGGCGCCAGAAAACAGTCTTGATGGCCCTTCACGTAGTTACCCCACAATGGTGCCAGAAAACAGTTGCTAGCCCCTTCGCGTGGTACCTGCGTGAAAAGTAAATGGGTTAGGTTGAGACTCCAAGTGCAGAGTGCGTAGTAGTGGAAGACTTGTTTTCCCCACGAGGGGTGACTCGAGGGTTTAATATCGAACTCTCGGGGAATCAGTAGTGAAGATATATCTTCTTATCCTTCTTTTGGTTACCTACAAAACAAAGTTAAATGTTTTGGTCCTCAACCTCACCTGTGGTTGTCAAGCACAAGGTGTAAGAATGATATCAAGATAATATGCAATGCAAACAGAAAATAAATATGCAATGGTGGTGGATGCAATGGTAAATGATATTTTTGGGTTTTTTAATGGTGTATGCAAGATGAAAAGTATTTTTGTATTTTCGGATTTAATGATGGCTGAAAATAGAAAAGTGGTATATGGTGTTGGAAAGGTGTTTCTTATGATCAAAAATGGACCGGGGTTCATGATTTCACAAATGCACTCTCTCTTTATAAAGTGGCAGACAATGGAACACACACAGAATTAACATATGAGATTGCAACACAAAGTTTGATAAAAGTTACTTAGATATATGGGCATCACGTCCTAACATAGAGACCTTTTGATTATTAGTCTCTCTTATACTCCACCAAGATGCGAACCAAATCATAACACCTCAGTAATTAAGATGACTCAGAGTATAGCAATAAGTTTCATGACATGAAGTGAAAATAAGAACATGCTGGATCTAGTCACAGGAAGAAGCTTGATCACCCTCAACCCTTGCAGCATGGTATTTTTGTTTATCCTAGTGAGGTAACAAAGTAAGGTAAAAACCCAAGTGGATCGTGATATTAAGTTGTCAGCTTGCCGCACTCACCACTCCCCGTTACTCCAACTAATGCACACGTTCCCCCCCACACGCTCTCATAACATGCTTGATCAAAACAAGTAGACAAGAACGGGGTACATAATATGCATCTATACTCATAACTGAAACAAACATTGCAATCTCAAACATATATTAACTCATAGAAAGATCCACCACATAGGTATTACAAATATGACCGTAATCATGTTCAGCAGCTCATACGGTACTAATTAGTGAAGCTCAAGAGAGGAGAGATACATAAGTTACTTTCACAAACCCAAAGCCCAGAGGTGGACTACTCCTCTTCATCATGGAGACGGTGGAGAAGTCGATGGAGAGGATGGAGACCACACCGGCAGCGTCCCGCGGAGTTTTCCCCCTCCAATCTGCAGCTCCTGATCTCCGTTTCGGTGTTTCTGTGTTTGTGCGGCGCTCTCTTCGTGAAACGCCAGGGGACCTTTTTTATAGGCGTTTTTAGGTCAAAACGAAGGCGGTGGACGAAAGATCGATGGCAGCGGAGCCACGAGGGCCAAACGAGTGGGCCCCACGCGGCCACAGTACCTGGCCACGTGGGCCACCCCCTTTTGGCCTTCTGGCCTCCGTGTGCTTGCTTCCTTCGCTCCGAGGTCTTCCTCCTTCCAAAATACTGACGCCTGTATTTTTCCATAATTTTTGGACGACGTTTGGGTCCCTGAAACATAAAAGGAAAGAAATAGGGTTTTCTGCCTGCGCAGGGTTAATTCCTTAAAAATAGGAAACAATTGATTTATTTCCTAAAATCATTAAATAACAGTAATATAACCCTTATATGATGCAAATATGATTGGAATATGTGTGATATAGTGCAAAGTTCATGTATGCATTTTACATGCATCACACACCTCCCCTGCCTCGAACAGATCCTCCTTTTTCTTTAGTACCGAGGGCCTTCCACAGCTCGTCGTATTCTCTGTCGGGAAAAAACCTTCCCTCACGAGCATCGGCGATTGCATCCAGAATTGTTTGCCGGGGTATAGGAGTTTCTTTCGTTTCATCAACTATTACATCGCCTGACGTCATACTCCCCATGAGCAAGTATCCAATTTCTGACCCTACGGGGCCACATATCTGTAACTGGAATGATCCCTTTTTCGCGCATAGTGGCCTCAATCCGATCCCACTTAGGCTCGGCAGTTACGTAGCCACCTCCACCTAACTGATGGTTATATATCTTCTTCGCTGCATTCAACTTATTTTTGCCGATCTTTCCTTGGCTAGTTCTGTATCCTTGTATTGCAGAAATGCCGGCCAGTGAGGCCGCTGCCTCTCTAGTGTCCCAGTGAAATCTGGAACTTTCTTTTTGTCGACCCAATCACGGTATAATCTGTTCTTCCATTTATTGAATTGTTCAGCCATCTTCTTCAGAGCCCAATGCTTGACTTTGTCCGTCATGGCTTTTGTCCTTTCGGGACTATCCACACCGGCAGAGTGAAATGTGCCATGAGCTTCTTCCAACATATATCTTTAGTTCTCGGTGACATAATAATTGCCCTCTAAGTTTTTTATCTGATTCCATTCCGAAAGGCTGATCGGAACATTGTCCCTGACAACAACTCCACATTGATGCACAAACTTAGATGCGCTCTTCGGAGGCGCCAACGGTTTGCCATCTGAAGAGACTGACTCAATTCTGAAATGATCTTTTATTCCCAACCCTTTGGCATGGCCTCGTTTAGTAGTTTGGGTCGATGCGGAGGTCTAAAAAGAAGAAACATTTGTTTTATATATATATACAAATAAAATTTTACATCTAATCAAATAGAGGCTTAATATACCACGCCGGACTGCGAGGGTTCACCAACTGTGCTAGTTTGCCCTTGGACGCTTGTTCCACCTCCATTCCCGGACCGGAGTCGTTCAAAAACTCGGAGCCATCTTCTTCTGCTCCAATGTGTTCATCACCATCCGCGGGTTGCCGGATATAGTCGAGCAACACATCTTCCCCTTCTCTGTTTTGGAAGGGAGGAACATCTCCATCGTCCATTGCTTAACTATTACAAAAGAAAATAAAACAATGATAGCATTAGCAGAATAATTCAATGTAGGGAACTTTACACTTAGCAAAATTACATCTACAAATATACCATATCAAAATTTAAACTAACATGAGCGATACTTCATGTGTATTGTATGTGTTACCGGGAAAACGTGAAACCGGGAAACCGGGAAGCCGGGAAGCCGGGAAAACGTGAAACCGGGAAACCGGAAGCCGGGAAAACGTGAAACCGGGAAGCCGGGAAAACGTGAAACCGGGAAACGGAAAACGTGAAACGGGAAGCCGGGAAGCCGGGAAAACGTGAAACCGGGAAAACGTGAAAACGGGAAACCGGGAAGTCGAAAAGTCGTGAATTCCCGACTTCACGACTTTCCGATTTCCCGACTTCACGACTTTCCGTTCCGACTTCCCGACTTCACGACTTCCGACTTCACGACTTTCCGACTTTCCGTTCGGACTTCACGACTTTCCGACTTCACGACTTTCCCGACTTCACGACTTTCCGTTCCGACTTCCGATTTCCCGACTTCACGACTTTCCGATTTCCCGTTCCGACTTCCGATTTCCCGACCGATTTCCCGTTATAAGATCTAGACTTAGCAAAATTACACTAGCTAAATTACACCTAACTAACTATAATTTACGCTAACTTACCAAAATTTACACTAACCTACACTAACTTAGCAAATTACACTACACTAACTTAGCAAAATTACACTACACTAACTTAGCAAATTACACTACACTAACTTAGCAAATTTAACTAACTTATCCAACTTATCTAATTTAACTTATCTAACTTATCTAATTTAACTTATCTAATTTAACTTAGCAAATTTAACTTAGCAAATTTAACTAGCAAATTTAACTAGCAAATTTAACCTAGCTAATTTAACTACCAATTTAAATTAGCAAATTTAACTAGCAAATTAACTAACTTATCTAACTTATCTAACTTAACTTAGCAAATTTAACTAACTTATCTAACTTAGCAAATTTAACTTAGAAAAAAAGAATAAGAAAAAAAACTACCTAGCTAGCCGGCGGAGGAGGAGGGCGCGGTGCGGTGGACGGCGCGGGTGGAGGAGGAGGTCGAGTGAGGCGGTGCGGGTGGCCGGCGCGGAGGAGGAGGTCCGCGCGAGGCGCTGCGGGTGGACGGCGCGGCGGCGGAGGAGGTCGAGGGCGAGGACAGCGCGGCCGGCGCGGAGGAGGAGGAGGTCGAGGCGGCGCCAGCGCGGAGGAGGGACGGCGGGTGCAGGCGGCGCGGCGGCGGCGCGTGGAGGCGGCGCGGCCGAATTCGGCAGCCTAACGGCGTAGTGGACGGCGGCGGCGCGGGGGCGCTGTGGACTTGGTCTTCTCCCGGGTCGTGGTTTGACCCGGGATAGGCCTGGGTATTTATACCCAGAGACCTCTGGTCCCGGGCCGAACCACGGTCCGGTACTAGAAGGTACCCTCTAGTACCGGGTGGTGCCACCACCCGGTACTAGAGGTGTTTTCGCACGCGCACCCCCAGCGCGCGCAAAATTACCACTAGTACCGGGTGGTGGCACCACCCGGTACTAGAGGTCAATTTTTTTCAAGTGCCCAAAATTTCAAAATTTCGCGCGGAATTTTCTGAAAACTTAATTTGAATATTTATTTGAATAGCTTCTGCATACTTTCGAATCTGAAAAAAATTCAACATGAAAAGTGTTTGAATTTAAATAACTAATCCAAAGCAATTTTCTGTTTTCGAAAATAATTGTTCTAACTATTCAAACTATTAACCATTTTGCCATTTTCAATTTAAAATGCATTAACTAATATTGTTTAAATTTGAAAGTCATTTTTTCACATCTTCTCGCGTGCCATTTTCAATTTAGAATGCATTAACAAATTTAACCATTTTGAAAGTCAATTTAAAATGCATTAACTAATATTGTTTAAATTTAAAATGCATTAACTAATATTGTTTAAATTTAAAATGCTTCAAAAGTGTTTGCATTAACCATTTTTGCTGGCTCGGAGGCCGTAGGATTAGGGGGAACGGCGGGAGGAGCCGGGCATGAAACCAAACTGAATCAGGTGGATGTGAAGGGTTTGTGACCGATGGTAATCCTTCTCATTCCGACAGTTACGACATGGACAACACAAAATTTAAAAAATGCATTAACTAATATTGTTTAAATTTAAAAGACATCTCTTTATTTTAAAAACATCTTTAACAACATCCAACAGACTTACATAAAAGGATACATTATTACACATCACTAACAATTACGTTACTACATAAACGGACTTGTTGCTCGGAGGCCGTAGGATTAGGGGGAACGGCGGGAGGAGCCAGCCCCGTTCGCGGCCGCCCGGTTCTCGCGCGCACGTTTGCGGCGGAGGGCAAGATCCATGGAGGATGAGTCTTTCAGCGCCCAATCCAGCTCGGAAGCCTCCTTCGCCTTGAGCTGGCAGGCAGTTCTGGCTCGCTGTACACGGTCGTCGTGGACGGACCGGAAGGAGGCTTCAAGGGCCTCCTGCATCTGCGGCCCGCCGCGCTCTTCCCCATGGTCGCTCCAGTCGAAGTCGTCGTCGTCGTCATCCTCCTCGTCGGGAGGGGCGGCGGCGACTGGTGGAGGTACGGCCGCGGATCCCCACGCCACCCCTGCGGCGTACGCATCCTCGTCGGGGTCAGGGACGTCGGACCACGCGGGCTCGTACGTCCTCCGCACCTCCTCCGGCACCGGAGCAGGAGGCCGGTAGCAGGGCATTCCTCTCCACGCCGGGCTCGTGGGCATACGGCGGGATAGGCTCCCGCGGTAGCGCCCAAGCGCGCTCTGCCGAGCACGCTCGACCTCGTCCAGAAGGCGCTGCGGCGGGCGTGGCGGATCCATCTCGTGGAGACGATGCGTTCGTGGCTAGGAATGGTGGATTAGGGTTTACCCCGTCGGCGACAATATATAAAGACCTCCAGGGCAGCGCTAGGGGAGGACACGTGGCTAGGGCAGCGCTGGGGGAGGACACGTGACTGACACGAGTCGTGACCGCAAAGCCCGCCTTTAGTCCCGGTTGGTGTTACCAACCGGGACTAAAGAAGCACACGGATCGTGTGTTTCTTTCAAGCGCTTGTGAGACGTTGGATCAGGGGTGTGTTTCTTTTGAGGGATTGTGAGCTGTTGGATCAGCACTATCACGACCACTTCGTGAGCCACTTGACCCGGTTGGTGTTACCAACCGGGACTAAAGAAGCACACGGACCCTATATATAGCATCCATCGATCATTGGCAGTACACGGGTAGCAGAGAGCAAGATTTCTGAGAGGCAGGAGTTCCTAGAGCGGATGCTGAAGGTGAACCCTCCCCTCGGTCGGATCCAAGCAGCGGCAAGGATCTCTGATGATTAGCAACATCTCCAACACTTGTTCAGACGGTTGCAGATCATCAGAGACGTCTTGCCGCTGTTTGGATCGAAGGCCGATTTGCCGTCTCACGACCACGCGATGATTTGCCGATTTGCCGGTCAGAGTGGCCACTGGAGAAGGTAGGCAACTTCGATCCGAGGGAGCCGGCCCGGATCTTCTTTGGTGGAGGTCGCGTGGGCCAGGGAGGTTCCAGAGGGAGCCGGCCCCCGAGGAGGTGGTACGTCGCCGTATCAGGGAGGAGGATGCGCACGTTCGTCGCTACATGTATATGTTGGATACGGTGTATACTAATACATGGCAGGTATTGTATAGGGATCCTTCTCATGTGAGTATTGGCCCTGTGATGGTTCCTGCTCTTTGGGTGAGAAACTTAACCATGAAGCCGTCCGCCGCCTTCATGGTTAAGTTTCTCACTGCCTCATGTAGCTCACAAGTTTTCTTCTCAGTGATAGAATCCACGGGGTATGTTTGGTTCGATCCGAGGGAGCCGGCCCGGATCTTCTTTGGTGGAGGTCGCGTGGGCCAGGGAGGTTCCAGAGGGAGCCGGCCCCCGAGGAGGTGGTACGTCGCCGTATCAGGGAGGAGGATGTGCACGTTCGTCGCTACATGTATATGTTGGATACGGTGTATACTAATACATGGTAGGTATTGTATAGGGATCCTTCTCATGTGAGTATTGGCCCTGTGATGGTTCCTGCTCTTTGGGTGAGGAGCGCTCGTGATGCACCCCGCGGCTTAGGACGAGGCAGAAGTTAGTTAAATAAAAATGGCATGGACTCTAGCTGTAACCGGATTAAATAAAGATGTAAGCGTGTGATACACTCCAGCTGTAACCGGATTAAATAAAGATGTAAGCGTGTGATACACTCCAGCTGTAACCGGATTAAATAAAGATGTAAGCGTGATGCACTCCAGCTGTAACCGGATTAAATAAAGATATATCCTCTTGCATAGAGTCTTTTTATGTGTACTAGTTGCTATGTGAAATAATAAACTTGATTTTCGACAAAAGTTTCACAAACATTCTTCACAAAAAGTACTATCATGTAGAAACAACTATAATAGAATGACATGATCTAAAAATTCAGCACATACATCAAAAGCTTCAAAAAGCTTGATCACATCATACTTAAAATAGGGACATAATTAATACAAATAATAGTTCAGATATCCATTACAGCATAATTAAAGATACACGCATATATATGATAATAGATCAGGAGACCCAAGCACTACATAATAATAGAGATATAAAAGTGTTCGCCATTGCAAACACTACTCGTCCTCCGGATCAGAATTCCCCCAAGCAGGAGACCCATGGGGCACTGGTGGTGGTACTAGGTGACGCTGCCCATAGTTGACGATTCTAATCTGGCGGTACACCTCGTATGCAACGTACGCATCTATTGCTGCATACTCAATGTTGATAGCGTCAAGTGGGGTCTTCTCCCAGAGTTTGTGCTGATCGTTGTGGAATTTTGTCTTCATATCAGCGTACTCCTCGTCGATCAAGGCGAATGCCATATTAGCCATTGAAGTCTTGTCAGTCTCAAGCTTGAAAATGCGTTGGAGATCAATGTGGCAGGCAGCTGGTATCTCAATACCCCAGGTGCGCCTCATCTTGATCTTGTCATTCGTTATATCAACGCTAGCAAAATGTATGCCGCTGCGAAGAAGGAACTCCATGAGTTCTGGACAGTGCTTGTCACTACTGCAACAACAAAGTGGAACACATGTTAAATACTGCTGCAACAAGTATATTTCGGCATGCACAAGTATGTATAATAAGAAGTGGAACACATGTTTCACGTTTTCCCGGCTTCCCGTTTTCACGGCTTCCCGGTTTCACGGTTTCCGTGAAGTCGGAAAGTCGTGAAGTCGAAAAGTCGTGAAGTCGGGAAAGTCGTGAAGTCGGAAAGTCGTGAAGTCGGAAAGTCGGTACGTAAAGTCGTGAAGTCGGGAAGTTTTCACGTTTTCCCGTCTTCTCGGCTTCCCGGTTTCACGTTTTCCCGGCTTTCCGGCTTCCCGGTTTCACGTTTTCCCGGCTTCCCGTTTTCACGGTTTACCGGATTAATTTACATATAAGGATCCCATATATATAAGAGGGACTAAAACCGTCATCTATCAGATTACATGGAGATCATCAAGCTAGCCACTACTATTCGTATTACCTTGCCCACTGGAAGACCATGACATGTTTCTTGAAACAAAGTTGGATGACGGCAACATCTCTTTGATCGGCCGTGTACTCGAGATCAAGGCCCATGAACTTCTTGTTGTTGTCTTCCTCCTCTTCAAGCCAATACTTGAAATCGGAAAGAAAATCCGGCACCTTGGCGCTGTCGTTCGTGTAGACGATATTGAGATTGGTCTTGCCATGTGCGAGCACCTTCCCGTAGCGAGTGATTTGATTCATGGTGGAAGGATGGGGGGGAAGAAGAGAGGAGAGGGGAGACGAACAGAAATGGCGCGGTTACTGTAGCAATCGCGGTTCCCGTGCGTTTTGATCGCTCGGGCGCGCGGGAGGCAAACCGTCCGGACCTTTAGTCCCGGACGGTATTACGACCCGGGACTAGAGGGGCTCACGCCAGGCGAACAGTTGCCTCCACCCCTCTAGTCCCGGGCTGTATTACGACCCGGGACTAGTGCTCCCTCACGGCCCGGGACCAGTGGAAAAGGTTTGACCCAGGACTAGTGCCCCCCTCTAGCCTCGGGTCTTAAGCCACCCGGGACTAGAGGCAAAATCGGCCCTAGACGAAAGGTCTCGTTTCTAGTAGTGAAGCTAGAGAGGTACTAGCAATAAAATAGAGAATTGCTAAAAAAAGCAATAAAAGAGAGAAAGACACAGAAGTGTAACACATCACTAAGGTAGACCACTCGCCGCTGTTAGCCTCAATGTCAGGCTCGCCCAGATACCTTTCTTCAGTCCTGGCGTTGATGGAAGATCCCAGCAGCACCAGGAGATCATCGCGGATTAGATCCAGAAAGCTGCATTTTTGTGAGGGATACGTCCTGGAAAATCCTTTGGCATCGCTCTTTCCAGATGTGCCAAACCCCGTATATAGCCTCCATTAGCTCATCTTTAGATAGGGAAGCAGACATGTGCTCCCACCACTCGCTTGGTTTCGTATATTGTTGCGGAAGGACGACTAGCTGCTGGCAGGTAGTCTATTGGGCGAGGAGGTGCCATACTGATCTAGCATAGGGACATGCAAGCACCATGTGAGCAGCAGTTTCTGGCTCCTGATCGCAGAGTGAGCAGTGATCTCAATGCTCAATTCCCCTGATTTCCAGTTGATCATCAATTCCCCTGGGCAAACTCTAGTGTGGCCCGGTTCTTGTCCATGTAAATTCCACTGCTTGAAGAGGGAAGACCCATATTAGAGTCAGTTCCTAACACGGTGAACCAGAAGTCGCGTTCTAGATCTGCACGGCTCCTATCATCGTATTTGGAGTAGGGAAGGGATTCGAGTCGGAGTCGAACACGTATGCTTATTAAAGACCACGCACTTTCAAGATCTGTTGTCAACTCGAGAACTCGATCGGCGACGAGTATAATCAAGGTTTACGACAGCGGTCGTCGTTGACAGCTGGATCGGGCCACGAGGTGCTAGTTGTCCAGAACCGATCGCAGTCTCTAGCATCATGGAGTCATCGGTGGCCTTGCCGTTTCTCGTCATCGATCACGACGGCGCGGGAGGCGAACCACGCACAACACTGCTCGACATCTCGAAAGGCGATTACCAGTACCACACGTGCAACGACGTCGACGTGCTACGGAACAGGCGGAGGTGGGTGACGCCGCACGGGTGGGTGCTCTCGTGGGATCCATCAACCTTCTGCACCTTCCTGTGGAGCCCCCAAAGTTTGGAGAAGATCGAGCTGCCGTCCCTGACGCAGGAGATACCCATGTACTCCGAGTGCTCCCTGTCCGACAAGCCCACCGCCACCGGCACGACCGGCTTCACGGTTGTCGTGGTCGAGCCGGAGGACACGGTAATATGGTACTGCCGCCGTGTCGGCGGGACGGTGGCTGCAGGTTCCGGATGGGTCAGGCACGAGTACGACCTGGGAAGCGACATGATTAGCGGCCTGATGCACGTGAAGAGGCCCATCACCCGGCTGACGGCGACCACCGGAGGCAGGTTCTACTTCATCAAGTTCATGGACGAGCTCGGGGTGCTGGAGTTCTCCCCGAGCCGGTGATCACCTCCGTGAAGGTCCCCTCCGTGAAGCGTCCGCGGGGCATGACGTCCATGGCGCCGTGCTGCGTCGAGCTCGACGGGGATCTGTACCTGGTCACCGCGTTCTTGCACAGCGACGTGGGCGTCGACACGAGCGTGCTCGGCTGTGGTGTGTACCGGATGGACTTCGCGGGGAGACGGTGGCGCAAGGTCCGGAGCGTCGGCGACCGGGCCTTCCTGATGTGCCCGAGCTACTTCGGAGGATGGTGCGCGGCTACTGCCTCTGGGCTGAGGCCGAACAGTGTGTACTGGATGGCGCCATGCCACAACCTGAACCTGCTGCATGTGTTTGACGTCACCGGTAGTACGGTTGAAGTGCACGATCCGTTCAAAGGTGTCCATGGTCTGAATTGCAATGCAATGTGGATGCTTCCTCAGGGGCGGAGCTAGGATTTGAACTTAGGGGGGGGGGGGGGGGGGGGGGGCGAGCGCCTGCGCGTGCGATACTTGATGTTGCCCAAAGCAAGCATGGCTACCTAAAGATGAGAGAGACGTGTGTCGCTACAGATACGCCTATTCCTCCCTGTCCAAAAAATGGTGTGCCTAGCCGACCACTATTGCACCGCTAGGTCGAGTATATCAATGTAGGTATACGAGTCTAAAAAAAGTCAATATTGACATATATTTGATGGTAAGCTAACATGTATATATAGTATCAAACTACTATATTGTTTCTCGTTGTTTTTTAAGTTTTTAACTAGCAAGCATGGGTCGAGTATATCAATGTATGTATACGAGTCTAAAAAAAGTCAATATTGACATATATTTGATGGTAAGCTAACATGTATATATAGTATCAAACTACTATATTGTTTCTCGTTGTTTTTTAAGTTTTTAACTAGCTAAGTATTAACTAAATTGAAGTAGAACAAATTAGAACAGTTAGATTAGATTATCACGGTTAGCACGATGTACCTTGACTGATGAGATGGTGAATTGACGAGGTATGTGGACTCACGGTAAACGGACAGAATGATCAGTTGGCCACCTCCGTACTATTCGCTGCTGGACATGCCGGCAATCAAAGTTCAGTGCCGATGGCGGCGGCGAGTGGCGAGCGGCTTCCTCACACCCAGATCGATCGATATTAGGCGAGAGGGTTAGGGGAAAATGACCACGCTTCCACGACTGGTCATTGCCTGTACGTGGGCACCGAGCAGATGGGCTGTTCTTTTTACTTGTTGGGCTTCAGTATGTGAACATATACGTTAATTTGGGCTTACGTACTCTCTGTACGATGATTAGATATAGCCATTAGTAGGTACATGGGTCTTTTTTTTACAACTAATACCATATATTATTGCAGCGAATAGTACATGGTAGAGATACATGAGCTGACTACAGCGATTACAAAATAAAGTCTAAAAGAAAGGACCAAATCTTCAAACTCTTTCTTCTTCCATGACACAATCTTGTACTTTTCTAAAAGCAGCCGTTAGAACGACAAAGAGACCAATCCACAGACCTGCGAATACCAACGAGGGTTCTCCCATAATTTTGAGCCGCAATGACAAGGTTACGTACACGTACGCAGCCATTAAGTTAATCAACCAACATCGGCAAGAGTATCAACACCGATATTCCAGAGAATAACAACCGGACAATTTGGTCGACGTCGCTGGGAGCCAAGAGTACGAATCACCATTGTCGAGGACGTAGCAGCCGTGACAAATATTGCGAGGACAATCCTCACGGCAACTACAAGAAAAGATCCAAAATCGATCCGGCGAAGCAAGATCTGAAGGAACAAACCTAGACAAATTTAATCTTACAACACCACCATTGACGCCGGAAAGAAGATCTCGTCGTCGAAGGAAGGACCGAAGATTGCTTATTATAGATGATGAAAACTGCATTGATAAAGAAGACGGCACCAAAACCCTAATCCAATCTACTAAAAACACTACTTTTATTAAGAACTCCAACCATAGATCGGGTTCCCCACCCCTCGCGTCACCGGCGAGGCCGGACGGAGGAGGGGAACCGATCTATGGTGGAGGCGGAAGTGGTGGCAGCGGCGGCGGCTAGGTTTCTTCTTTCTCCTTTCATGGAAGGTGGAAGTGGTGACTAGTAGTACGTACATGGGTCCTAATACTACTAGTCACCGATGTAAACTATTGAGGGGGGCGAACAGTTGGGGGTGGGGGGAGGGGGGGCGGGGTGTGTGTGTGTGTGTCTGACCCCTGCTAGCACCCCCTGATCCGCCCCTGTGCTTCCTACCGATCCGTTAACAGGGATCGGTCATCGATGGATTTCTACATGTTGGTTTTGTTGATGCAAGTCGTATCTAGTACGTGTACGTGTGTGAATCTTTTTCATCATCATATATTCATTTTTACACATTTTTCTTCTTCTGAAAAGTAGGTTAACCTGTCTCGTCGTAGCAACTCCAAAAGCTGTACAACAAGCTAATATAACCGTGAATCATAATCCAAATCCACATGCCAAAAAAAAAGGCGAAAGGCTGCCTCTGGCCGGTCAGAACTCAGAACGTCGAACCTGCAGGTATTAGGCTAAAGCACCATCCGACGCCCGAGGGCAGCGATGACCACCACCCTTCACGGTACACGACTCGCAGCCAGGCTCCAGTGGAAGGTGAACTGGACGGTTTGACCCTAGGATCTAACCGCACCTCTCGGCCGACGAACTGGACGGTGCCGCCGCTGCCGCCAGATCACCAGATTGCCAGCCTCTGACGACGTAGCCGCGAAGGGGGTTACGATCGCCGGAGTCGGCATGGAGCCGGCGGGTCGCCGGAGGTGTGGCGCACCCACGAGTGGCGCAGCGCGGTGGACTTCCACGCCGAGGTCCTCAGGCGGCACCTCGCCGACGGCCTCCTCGACCCGTCCTCCCGCGTCGTCTGTCTAGGCGGAGCTCGGCGTCTCCGGCGTTGTCGCCGTCGCGAAGAAGCACTCTCCGCCGCTCACCGCTGCAGGATACGCCGCCGGACCTGCCGAACCTGGTGGTGGAGCTGGCGCTCCAGACGCACGCGCTGCTCCGCGAGCTCGGCAACCCTGCATTCCCCGCCGGTGCATCGTTCGACGGAGCCGGCGAGGGTGTGCCGCCCCAGCCGCCGCGCTGCTGCTGGACGAGAGCGCGTGGACCTGACGGTCTGTAGGAAGAAAACCGGGACTGTGGTGCGGCGGCAGACGACGAACAACGACCTGACGGTGTAGACGTTGTGGGCGGTGTCCATGGGCGCCGGCGTTGTCCCAGCGGCAGCGGGCTCGTCGCCGGACGACGAGGTGGCGTACATGCGCGGCTGCTTCGAGCACTTTGTCGGCTCCCGGGACTCGGAGTTGCTCTACATGGTGGCGTCCCAGGGCGGCGGCACCGGCCCGGAGCTGGCCGTCTTCTTCGTCAGGCTCGTCAGGCTCTGAACGAAACACAGGCCGGCCCGTGCATGCACTGCGCGACGCGATACATACAGTTGTTTAGCAGCGCGTCACCCAGCAGTTATTTAACATACTAGCCAACTGCCCGTGCGTTGCAACGGGGTATAAATACTCTAATCGTTCCACGTTAATTTTCTAAATCTTACGATTTTTAGAATTCATATTTGCATCAAGCATCATTATCAAGTTTTGAGCAAATATGGTCACATGGTGTACAAGTTGAGCTAGCAAGTTTTGAGCAAAAATAGTCACATGGTGTACAAGTTGAGCTATCAAGTTTTGAGCCCGTGCGTTGCCTATGCTCATCAGCAACACAACTTGCTGAGCTTTCTATTAGATTTCTCCACCCGAATGGACAAAGCACTGCGTGGCATCACGAGCTCCCGAACCTCGACGAAGCCCTGCATGGCACCACGTGCTCCACTCGTGGCCTCCGCTGACCAGCCGACTCCATGCCGCCAGCGAGACGGAGTGCTGGTTGCCACCAGCGAGAAGGCGTCAGGGATTTGATAACCTTCTTTAAGGAACTTTCTATTAAGTTCTGAACATCCTCTTGCTACACAATAACTGTAGCGGATCAGTTAATTTATCGATCTTAAAGCACTGCATAAACTACCTGTAAGAAACTCTCATTAAGATATTCTTTGAGTGTAGTTTCAGCCAGAGCTTCTGGTGGGCTCTTGGCCATGAGTGGAACACTGCTTTGGATATCAATGACATGATAAAGGATATCAATGGGGCCCTAAATCAACTGACTCTCACAGTTTCACATGTGGAAATGTAATTTTACCAGAAAGAGATGTGTCAAAATAACAGGCTGCCAATGCCAGTACGCCATTGTTGTAAACAGCAGTTAGTGAACATTCGCCAACCATTAATCACTCATGCGAATTAGCTCGCTTGAAATGCAAGTAATAAATATTTCAAGTGGGTGCACATCTGGCTGTAACATATGTACATTATTATTATAGATTATAGAGCACTGCTCAAATAACTGATAATAGCTTTTAGATGACTGTAAAGCTGTATGCCCAGACCTAAAGCTAGGCAACAAATATAAACGTTTTAAAATCTAGAATTTTGCAAGTATGTTGAGCAGATTTCAGTAAATTATGCAGACATTCAGAGGTTAGACTGAAAAAGACTGTGAAATGTGAGATATAGTACTTTCCTTATTGACCAAACTATTAGGAGTACCAGGAGGATCAAACCTTTAGCCAAACAGGTTAACGTGCAGGTCTTCGGCGTCGAACGAGTCGTCATTGTGGAGCTCTTCTTCAACTGGTGGTACACGACTGTGTCGCAATCATAAGCTGCGTCCAAGACAACGTCATCTCGGGGCTTAGCTTCGGCGTGCCACCCATGGTGCTCAAACTCGTCGTCTCCTGCTAGCATTCAGCTTAACAACGTGACGTGCAAGAAAAAACTGAGATGGAGGCTAATTAAGATCGGTTCCATCTCCTCTGCTAGCTCTTGAGCGTGGCATCTGCCTGAGCTAGGGAGTACAGAAAAGCTGAATTCTAAAATATGAACAACATCTAGCTAGCGAAACAGATCGAAAGTAGTAGCGAGCTAGTCTACGATTTTAGTTCATGTTCTCATCATTTATTTGGTTCAGGTTCTTACACAGATAAATAGTCGGATTATTTAACACAAATGCATACGTAATGATTTAACAGAAATGCATCTGAGCACTACCGAACAAGATCAATTTAACATAATGCATGTAATGTTCACAATTCTGAAGATTGCACAAATTCTTTGAAATACAATTCTACTCTGGATTCTTCATTTTGTGATCAACTCTTCTGTAATAATGCATTGAGTACATCAAGATATGAAAACGTTAGCAGCTTAATCCTACTAAACTATTTGGCTGTAATTTGCAACCAAAATAGTTGCTGACTGAAGTCAAATGCCGAGCCCCTGCCTGAAGTCAAATACCAGGGCCGGAGGAGCTCATGCATTAAGCAAAATTTCCGCCGGCCCGATCAGCACACAGCAGCAGACGCACCTGCGAGTGCCCGCGGAGGAGCGACCGGGGTGCTGATGTTGAGATGAGCACGCTGACGTTGACCGCGATCTGCCGGCCCAGCACCTGCCCCAGGTCGGCCGTGTACTTGGTGATGGGCGTGTGCTTGAGCTGCGACGTCCGCGCCTCCCCGAGATGAAGCCGCGAGCGTGTACCGACGGTCCTGTCCAGCAGCAGCCTAGCCCGGTCCCCGGGGCATCTTGCTGCTCTCCAACCTCGCAAGCAGCGCGAGGGCGTGCAAGGACATGGTGGCCGGCGGGTAGGAGTAGGGGCCGGGAGCCGATGCAGGTCCGGTGCGAGGTGGATCCAGAGTAGGAGACGAATGCGTCGAGGGGGAGGAGAGATGCGGCCGCTGCTGGTCAGGTGCGGGTGCGGGTGAGAGCGAAACAAAGGGACCAAAGGAAGATGGATGAAGGGCGCGACCGTGGCCGGTCGAGGTGCGGGTGCGGGTGAGAGCGACATACGAGATGGAGGAGGCCAGGAGAAGAGGAGTTAGGGATCGAAGAGGGAGGAAGAGCGTCATTGTTGGGCTTTGGCCCATTTGACCGTGCGCGGGGCGAGCGGAAAAAAACGCGAGAGGGGAGAGGTACGACGATGTTGGACGAGACGAAGCGATGTGACGTACGAGAGGAACCAAATTTTACTTTTAGATAGGAGAGATTAGGACGCTCGTCATCAGTTGTTTAGCAGCGCGTCACCCAGCAGTAAATACATTGCAGTAGACCAGTAGGGTAGAACCTGCGTTACCCTGATAGAAAAGGTCCGGGTGTACCCTTGGAGCTACAATTCTGCTACAGGTGCACAGGTCCAATATCAGGTGCGAACCTGACACATCTTGAGGCTCCACCATGGATGATCCCGCTATACCTACGCGCGTCCACAGTGAGAGTAGGACGGCTCTGTCGCCGCCGCGCGGACTATGCCGGCGATGCCCTTTGACGGCGACGTTTTCTGGTGGTTACTGGTTAGGGTCCGATGGTCCGATCATATTATCTCGTTTTTGACACACAAAATGCACGAATGGCGCTATGGTACATACATGTTAACGTGATTAAAATTTCATCTATCCACGTATTCAATCATCTTATGGCAGACTGCTGGCACGGAATCGACGTTGTTGTCACCGAACTGCAAATTAAATCGATGGTTGGGCATGCATATCTGCCACGCCATCCTCGACGACTGGTGTGACACGGAGGACCTCCGTAGTGACATCTTGACGATGAGATTACTGTCATCAGAAGCGTTCCTTCAACTGACTTTGGTTCACACTTAATATGTTGAACTTCCACGTTAATTACCATCATAATAATTCTAGGGCCGGTTTCTGAAAATTACACTTAAATATGTTTATTAAAGCGGGCGCTACATATGTGTACCCTTAATTATACATGCACGTTTTCTGTCTAGCAAATTAAAGCATTGCATACGTTCGTACAGCTTTGTGAGTTGTATATAAATCGTTGCTTCTGAAGAAAATACTTCCAGATCACCAGTCACCAGATCAGACCATCCCGCTCCAGTGCAAGAAGAACCATGAGGACCTGCGCTCTCATCGTCGCCGCGGCGGCGTTCGCCAGCATGTGCCACCCCTCGCAAGCCGAGACCGAGACGCTGCGACCGACGACGACGATTGCCGACACGTGCCAGGCGGCCCACAATGTCGATAGCCGCGTGAGCGCCAGCTTCTGCAGCACCCGCCTGGGCAAGGAGCCCAGGGCGATCTATGCCGACGTCAGTGGCCACGCCGAGGCGGCCGCGGCCGTGGGCGTCGGCAACGCCGAGGCCGCGCGAGACGAGGCCCAGAGGGCGCTGGAGCGACTCGACGATGGCGACGAGCAGCAAGAGGACCCGATATGCAGGCGCGCGCTGGAGCGGTGTGACCGGCTATACGCCATGATCAGGAAGGCGTACGCGGCGGCGCGCGAGGCGATCGCCGAGCAGAGGTACGGTGAAGTCCAGAGGGAGCTGTCGAGTGTCGCGTCCATAGCGCACTCGTGCGACTTCGGGTTCTCCCAGACCCGCCTCGCCGGCGCGTCGCCGTTCGTGCAGTACAACCAGGACAACACGCAGATTGCACTCCTCACCGTCGCCATCACGAGGCTGATAAAGTGACCACTTCTTCCTTCCTTTTGGCGCCGGCGCGCCGTCGGCGGCGTGATCCGGCTGTCGTTTGTCCTTTTCCATGTACGGTTGTCACAATGTCACCGATGATCAGTACCTCGGCTCGAGAAAGGTTTCGATACTAAAACGGATCAATGAATATTGAATAAGCAAAATAATCGTACTTCCTCATCGCGTCACAGCGTCCTAATATGTTAAATAAAATTGAAGATAGAGGGTCTCAGTGCCTCAACCCCTTTCTGGTTTGGAAATACTGTCTTATGTCATCTTTCACTCGAATACCGACACTCCCACGGTTTACAAAGGGGTAAATCCGCTTGAACTATTTTGGATTGAACCCTTTCATACTTAAAACTTGCTACAGGAAGGTCAAATTACTTTATCATATGTATTTTCAAAATCTATTTTAAAAACAACACCATTCATCTTCTTCACATAATTCATGGATAGTTTCATACTTTTTCCAAAATGTGACGACCAACCATGCAATTGGTTTACATAGGTCTAACGACCGTGTGAGCTACCCTTGTTACTCTATTCGTCGCTACCTTTGTAAGAAAAAAAATTAAAGTTGACCTTCGTGAGACATATGGCCGTATGGGGCGATACTGCTGGATTTTTAGATAAAGGAGCTTGCGGCCCTGGCCTCTGCATCGAGGACGATACTGCTGGATTTGAATAATATTTTTAGTCAAAATATTGATGGTGCCCAAATTTAACAGAAAAGGAGGTCCTAAGCTAAAAGCATAGCCACCCTATCGTCCTTGATAACATCCCAATTTTTTTTTAATAAAACTCCATAGGGATCCTCTATGGTCCCAGAGCTTTCTTATTCTCTATATGCATAATAGCATCATGTAACTCCTTCTCCGTGAAGTCAACAATACGCATATTATTCTCTTTAGAGGAGATTTGGGGAATGCCGTAAATTTGATCTTCTATCATGGAGAAGTAATTCTGATATGGTATCCTCATATTGTTCTTGTTAAAAGATTTTTTTCCTCCTATGCTTTACCATTTGCAATAAGGTGGAAATACTTACAGTGTCCCCACCTTTTGTTAACATGCTTAACCTTGGTGTGTTGGGCCCACCTGGACTCCTCATCGCGTCTAGGTTTTGCAGCGGTCCAAGGCTTTTCTCATTTGGGTTCACTCAAAATCGTCAAGCGGAGTTGACCCAGCCTTCAAGTCAATGAAATAAAATAGCATAAAAGACATTCATTATTTGTATACACCTCTTTGATTTTGAGCCCATCGATCCCTTAAGAAACCCGCTTAGGTGGCAGAGCTTGTTTTGCCATATCTCAATATGTGTGTTTTCCACCAAAACAAATGCACACTCTTGTTCACCATTTTGTCGAAACCAACTTAACGTAAGTAGGAAAGCTCGAAAGGGGGGATTTATACCCACAATGAGGTTGCTCCCATGAGTCTAAGAGAAGAGGTGTGTGACCCGACCCCACTCGAGGTAGTGCCCTCATTGTGACAAACGGAAATTTTTGTTCCCACTCAACATTTGTTAGATCTCTATCTAGTTCCTCATATGTTGGTGTCTCTCTACGATTTGCCCACGTGAATTGTATACCTGCGAGACCTAGTTCTCTCAAATAGCAAGCGCCACTCCACATTAAATTTTTCATTGTTTTTCTATTCCTTGCAACCTAATATATTAAAATTCCCTGCTACTAACATATGGAGGACTCAACTTCACCAAAAGGACAAGCTCAACCAAAAAATATGTTTTCCACACATCTTGAGCCACTCCATAAACTGCTACTAAGGACCATTCAAAGATCTAACATGGAATTTAACACAATGATATTCTGTCACAACATTTTTGACATGAAAATTCATCATGTTGAAACCTATCGCGAGGCGGGAGACAAACCAAAGTTAAGTCTACGCCACCAGATAAGTGCATAAAGAAAGGTGCCGAAAAATGGATCTACATGCCTCTAAAATGGCTAAAACTTCTAATCTATACTCTACTCGTTTCAGCAACGACAAGATGTTTAGCCAAAATCACCAAAGCCGTAAAAATTCCAAAAGTATCCTTTCATCTAGGATTGGTTACTAAGTCCAGAACTCCTCGTCCCGACCAAGCTCCTTTTACTGTGGTCCATAAACTTTTTTGGGTTTGAAAACTGGGTCAGTTTTTGTGTGGTGGTGGTGGTGGTGGGGGGGGGGGGGGGGGGGGGGGGGGAGGAGGGGCAATAAACTTGCTTCTTCACAAGTTTATCGTTGCTCCTGGGTGGTTCGATTCGTATGATCATCATATGCATTTTGCTCTTCCTCTCGAGGAATTCATTTTGAGAGGTAGCCTTAATTAAAACTAAACTACTAGGTTAATCTTCATTCTATCTAGGAACAACTTCATGTTTTTAAGTTATGGTAGGTTGTAGATCAATATTAGTAAAGAGAAATACAAGGTTCACCATATTGTTAATGCTATTGATGATTCCTTCCTGCCACACTAAGTGCAAGTCGTGTCGACGGCTCCAAAGCTTCATATTATAATCTTGACCAATAGTATTGCTTAGTAAGACACATTATTATTTGGTAATTTGGGACAATATTTTGCAGTGGAACACATAAGCATGCTATTTCCTTTTAACATAATGTATTTTAAAACCATTTATTTAATTGGGTATCCACAACCATGAAAAAGAAAGTAACAGATATTTCCTTGGATATCACATTATTGAAGAATAGCATATACATGCATGTTATGTTCCATATATATTCTAAGTGTCTTGGAGAGAGAGCACCTTTGATAAATATCTCGATCAAAAAATGTCATTGCCTATAAGGCTACTGAACATATTGCATTTTGTATCTAGTGATATTTGATGTCGTAGGTTCCCACAATGTGACCCATGTCCCCCTCCTTCCCTATACACCGCTATTGTCAACCACGAGGCACAATATTCTCCCAACCCTGCCTTAATATGGCTCTATATTGTTGTGTTTCTTGGAGACTTTTCTTGATAAAGGGATGTTCTTATTAACCCGGATTGTCACATAAAGGTGATACAAGCGAAAAGAGTTGACACGAGGCCTATGCATAAGTAAGAAGCACACAACCACACGAGATAACCGAAATCCTAAATGTAACATAGCGTGGTAAGGTGTGAGAGTGCTAAATTGTAAGCATGTTGGATAAAACCTCAAAACCACTCGAGACATATCCGCCGTAAGCATCTCATTGCTGGAGAATAAACCAGGAACAAAAGAAAATTCACTATATAACATGTATGGGTGTGTTATTTTCGGAGAATTGCAGTCAACAGTGTGACAACTACACTGATACGCATACAATGCTCATGCTACCGATCCAGTTGAGTTTTCTGGCACAATCAACATGTTGATACTGATTCCGACATATTCCCGTTCGGTATCGATTGGTAACTAGTACCGTTGCTAGGACCGGCGGTTTCCATAAAGTGTTGTGTTGTGTCGCGTTAATCATTTGGGAGCAGCTTAGTTATTTGTATTTTTAAATAAATGGCTAGATGTACGTCAAAATTAAATTACTAGAGTGTTTTTCATTCTATCTCGAAATATCATACTTTTGCTTAAGCATTGTTAAAGTATGGTGTAGATCAATATCATTTTAAAGAACATGATATTAATTATCAGATTATTAATACTATTGATCAGTCATTTTTTCCACCCTACATGTGAATCATGACGCTGTGTCAAATTTTTTCTAATAGAATTTTGGCCAATATAGTTTTCTATTACACCTAACAAAATTCAACAAATAATAATTCTTATTAATGCACAACTTTATTTGGTAATTTGATATAATATTTTGCAATTGAACATAGGCATGCTATTTTTCTTTTTATATCATGTCCCTTAATTAAGAACCATTTTTTTAATCAGGTACCACAACTATGAAAAAGAAAAGTATCACATATTTCTCTGCATATTAATTTATTGAATAATAGCATATACATGCATATTCTGTTTCATCTTATATTCTTAAGTGTCTGCTGAGAGAGCTCTAAACTATATTGTTTGAGAAATATCTCGATAGACAAATGCCATTTCGTATAAGACCATGTAGTACGTCGCGCCAACGAAAAAAGCAGTCAGAATTTAGTCGGCCACTGTTTGGCTACTACGTATAGAACCGCACCAAAGTTTCTGGTGGGCCCTGACTCAGATAAAAGAAGATTTTTTTTTACTCTCTATCTTACCCTCGCGTGAACGCACTGACCCGAAGCTAGCTGGACGGCGCTCTGTAGAAATCTTGGTTCGCTTTTGCTGTCAGAAATCATGAGCCGATGCTCTACTACATATGGAACCGATTCAAAGAGCTCCATGGTTCGCTTTGCTGAAACATAGTTTTTTTTTGGCCTAAGAATAATAAACATATTTCATAGTGTCCATATAGATATTTGATTCCGTAGGTGTTTGAAGTGTGACCCATGTCGGCCTAATTAGGTCATCTATGTTGGGTGTGTGTTTGCCTTTCTAGACGTCGAAATGTGTTGTGCACGGCTCCCCTTCTTCCCCAAGCCCGTCGCTGTCAACAACGAGGCACAATATTCTCCCAACCGTGTCTTAATATGGCTCTATATTGTTGTGTTTTTGGAAAAAAAAATCTTGAAAAGGGATGGTTCTTGTTAACTCTTAATGCATAAAGGTGATAGAAGCAAAAAAGTGTTGACACGAGGCCTATGCATAAATAAGATGCATGCAGACAAGCACACGAGATAACCAAAACTCCGAAATGTAACATGGGGTGGTAAGGTGAGAGAGTGCTAAATCGTTAGCATGTTGGATCAAACATCAAAACTGCTCAATCCATATCCGTCGTAAGCAACTCATTGTTGGAGAATATATCAAGAACAAAAAAGAAATGCACTGTAATAACATGTCTCTATGTGTTATTTTTGAAGAATTATTAGCTACGGTCAACACTATGCCAGCGACGACCGATAGGCAGTACGGTGTGCATGCTACGGATCCAATTGAGTTGTCTCGCACGATGATAAAGTTGATACTGATTACGTCGTGTTCCTCTTTCGATACCCATCATAACTATCTAATACCGGTTTCTTTTTAAAAATATAGGGAAACATTTGCCTTTTATATTGATATAGAATGAGCAAACATTTATAGACCTAGGCCAAAAAGAAAAGAAAAAAAGGTACAAACAGGTCAGCCAGTTAGCCGATGATCTCCCCTATCTTATTTGCACCGGTCATGATCCAATTCCTCCCTCGTCCTTTATACGCTGGAAAATGGGCGAAGGCGGAACCCCCACTCGACCCGCTCCTTGGTCGCTCCCGCGCGACCAGGGGCGGCAACCCTAGCCGCCGGCGCCCCCAACCCTCCTTCCTCTCCCCTCCCTGCCGCCGGCGCGCGCCGCCGGGCAAATCCCGTGCGGTGCAGGCGGCGGCAGGACTTCCTCTACCCGCTGCGAGGAGATCCGGCGGGGCGGCGTTCTTCTTGGCGGCGGTGCTACTCGGCGGTGGTAGGCGGACCAGGGGAGACCTTCTGCACATGGAGGCGGCATGGGGGTCGGCGCTCATGGCCGCTGCGGCCCGTCGCGGCCGTGGTAGCCTAAGCCCGTCCGCCCTGGATCTTGGCCGGCGGGGCAGTCCGGCACGGCGGCGACGACTCACCGGAGCCTGCGACGGCGGGGACTAGGCTGGCACGGCACTTGGACGGCTGCGGGGTGGAGCTGGCCGACGATGGTGGCGGGCCTGGCCTCGGCCCAGTTCTGGGCCTTCGGGGCTGATTCGGGCTGGCTGGCCTTGCGGGTCGTCGCTTTCAGGGGCTTCCGGTCTGGAGGCCCATCTCCTGACCATGTTGGTTGGGGCGCTAGATCCGGGCCAGACAGCCTAGATCCGGCAGCCGCCTAGCAGACCCGGTATGGGCTCTGCGGGTTCAACAGGCGGGTGCGTCCTGCTAGTTTGACCTGCACTGTCCGAGAGCCGGATGGCTGGCTCGTCCTCTCATGTCCGTTCCGTTGAATTGGTTGTGCTGGTGCTCGGCCGCACCGTGGGCTGGCGATCCTGGACGCCGAGGCGGCGGCCTCGGAAGGTGGACTGCGCGGGTGGCTCGGCGGCGGGCGACGTGACAGTGGTGATGACCTTGCTTCTTGGCCATGTGGATGGCGAAAAGCGGGTGGCGGGAGACCCTGGAGGTGGCGGCGTTTCGACAAAGTCAGCTCCTAGATCGCGTTCTGGAAGCCGGACTCGATGACGGTGGGCGGTCCGAAGGGTGGCGAGGGTTGTTCCGGGCGAAAGCCCAGCGCTCCGGCACCAACGACGGCGGTGCCTGCGGGTGTCGTTACCCTCTTGGGGGCGTCGTTGTGGCTACCTTCGTCGCGTCAGAGCTCCGGGTGAAAACTTTTGACTCGGTCTCGACAATGGCGGCGCAATGCGTTGTTCCCTTCTTGGGGGCATTGTCGTGTAGCTCCGGTCTTTTCGGTGTCGTGTCGATGTCATCGGTGGCAAGTTTGGTCTTCTTGGTTTCTTTATCTATCTTTGATCTGCTTTGTAAGAGGGTTACCTCATCACTTTGTATTGGTTCGGCCGTGTGGATTTATTTATAAAGCGGGACGCAAGCCTATTTTCTCGAAAATGTGTGAAGGCATCGAGAATTTATTATTGAAGACCGGCTGTTTTTCTCTTTCTAAATTTCCAAAATAATCAAAATAGTTTTCAAGCCCCGACGAAGGGGACGTCTTGGCGGCCAGGGTCTTCCGGTAGTCATATACACCGTCTGATGGCCCGAACGCTAGGACCGGATTCTTGAAGTGCAGCCAATGCGCGGTACTAAATCGTTCGGGAGTTCCTTTATGTTATTTGTGGTACTCTTAAATGGCTAAATATACACACGTTTCATATCCAGCAAATTAAAACATATTTATGCGTTAAGTAACCGCAGATCTGTAACCATGTTCATGTATAAATCCTTGTCTGCAGCATCTGGGCAACCTCCATGCCTTCACATCCCTCGAGCTCTCCGCGGGAAGGAAGAACAATGAAGACCTTCGTCCTCCTCGTCGTCGCCGCGGCGGCGTTCGCCAGCATGTTCCGCTCCTCGCAAGCCGCGACCCCGACGCCGTCAACCCCGACGACGATCGCAGGCACGTGCCAGGCGGCGCACGACGCCGACATGGGCGTGAGCGTCAGCTTCTGCACCAACCATCTGCGCGCGCACCGTAGCTCGATCAAAGCCGACACGCGTGGCCTCGCCGAGACCGCCGCGGCCGTGGGCGTGGGCAACGCGGACGCCGCGCGGTACGAGGTCGAGACGTTGCTGAGCCGGCGACGCGACGAAGGCGGCAACGAGGAAGACGACCCGATATACAGGCGCGCGCTGGAGCGGTGCGACCAGTTGTACGGCATGGTCAGGACGAGGTACGCGGCGGCACGCGAGGCGATCGCCGAGCGAAGGTACGGCGACGTCGAGAGGGAGCTGGCGAATGTCCCGTCGATAGCTCACTCGTGCGACGACGGGTTCACCGAGGCCCGCAGTGACGGCGCGCCGCCGCTCTTGCTCTACGGCGTGGACAACACGCAGATCACGCTCCTCACCCTCGCCATCACCAGCCTGATCAAGTGACGTCGTCTTCCCTTTGGCGCCGACGCGCCGTCGTCGGCGCCGTGATCCGGCTGCCATGCACGCGTTTGTCTTTTTCTGTGTGTGTTTGTCATGGATCAGTGCCTCAGGTCGAGAAATGTTTTGAGAAAGGTTTCGATGCTGGAACGAATCAATGAATAAGCAAAATAATCGAACTTCTTCATGGCGTCGCAGCATCAGTTACATATATACATGCTTGCCGGTTGCCGCCGTGCGGCGGCCGGCAGATCTGTGCGCAAGTGCCTGTGGTTTTTTTCTATCCAACGGGCACCCTCGTTGATTTCCAATAGAGAAACCGTCCAAACTTTGTAAAGAGTAGCAGTGTCAAAGAAAATAAAAAGGAAACAGAAGACAATAAAGGCGCCACTGGGGAGCATCCTCCCGAGCGAAAGAACTCAAAACCTCCTCCCACCTCATTAGGGCTGGACATAAAGCTCGAATTTCGTTAAGCTTATTGAGCGCTCGGTAACTCGACTTGTTTATGCTCGACTCGTTATCTTAACGAACCGAGCCGAGCAGCAATTTTAGCTTGTTAATACTAACGAGCTTAACAATCAAACTAACGAGTTTCGTGAGCTACTCGTTAAGATCGTTAGCGTCGTGGCAGCATGGCTACAAATCTATATGTTGTAGCCCATCCAACGATTAACAAGTTAGCAATATTTATTTTCATTTGAGTGTGTGAAACTACTATGAGTTTGTGAACTATTTGTTGTCGATTTGTCATTTTTAAACTACTTTTATACGTTTTATGGCTGAAATCTTTTCAGATGCATTTTAAGTTTTTTTACATCTTCTTAACGAGTCTTAACGAGCTGCTCGCGAGGGCTCGTGAACGTCTAACGAACCGAGCCGAGCTTTAGTTTCAGCTCGTTATTCTTAACAAGCTTAACGATCTGAGCCTTAACGATCTCGAGCCTTAACGAGCCGAGCCTTAACGATCCGAGCAGCTCGTTAGTCCAGCCCTACACCTCATAAACAACAGGGGAGGGGTAGAAGGACAAACTGAACCAAGCAAACTTCTGGGTTTTTTCCAACACAAACAGCTGAAACATGACAAAAACTCGCCAAAACTCAGGATCGATCACTCATCAGCTCGCTTATGCTCGCTATTATCGGAGCCCAACCATGCCTTCTTGAGTAAGCTTCTGTAACGACCATTTTGATTCTCACGGCTGCATTTTCAAGATCTCCTCTTCGGGTTTTCTGTAAAATTGCACAGTTTTTAAGCCTTTTGCAAAAAATGATACGCCCTCCAATCCAAAATAAGTGTCGCAGTTTTGAACTGGGTTAGTTCAAAACTGCGACACTTAATATGGATCGGAGGTAGTACATAAAAGATCCATTTATTGTCACCACATAAGTGACACTGTTCGTTCCCTCTCCACTCTCTTTTCAGCAAATTATCTTTTAATCAAAATATTGTTTTGAGCACCAATGAGATACATATCTTGACCTTGAGAGGAATTTTCATCTTCCACAAATGGTTGTGTGGGAAAATCCATCGAAAATCAACTGTAAGTAGAGATTCTTTACCTTAAACTGGCTAGAGGAACCAATCTAGCTCAAAACCTACAAAAATTCTCTCGGGGTCTTCCCATTAGCCAGCTATCTTTTCTCCACAGAGCTCTCATGAATCTAATATAGCCCCACCCTTCCTCCTTAACTTAACTCAAAGTTATGAGTTTGGAGAAAGTGATATTGTACAATCTTGGGAATTGTCTTGGAAGAGAAATATTATTCATCAAAGCATCTGCCTATAAACAGTCTTATCTCCATTTCATGTGAAGCTGAGAAACAGAAGTACCAAACCCCTACCAGATCAACATAATGAGTCACAACAGCCACCCGCCTCTGAAGACCATCAAATATTTTTGCCACATGCTCCTATATTCTCAAATATGAGATATTGACGAACGTCGTTGAGAAAAACACCGCAATCTCCTCGCCGCATACCTTAAGAGACCACAACTGCCCCTCCGGAGCTTATCTGAAGGAGCACCACCACTGCACGGAGGTGAATCGTGCGACGGCCACAACCTGCTGAACAAGCCACCATATCCGATGAAGGATCAGAAGACAGAACCCTCCACGTGGTCCCTATGTTGGAACCAGAGCCAACACCACCAAAGTGGGGAGAAGTTTTTTTTTACCGAATGGGGGAGGACTTATTCCGATGCGAGAACACTACCACCTTGCCATTCTCGCCAAGACAGCCTAACCTACAGAGAAGTAGTACCTTCTCCTGCCCGCTAGCACAGAGCCAGAAACTGTCGCATCTCCAAGGGCCACGAGGGCCTCCAGATCTAGGGCATACACGCACGCACGCCGATCTAAGGCATACATGTCACGCCCACGGGAGGGAACACCTCCAGGTCGCCTCCAAGGACTCTCCTGACGGCTAGGATTCGTGGAGAAGGAAGGGTCAACTTTGATCACGCCATCATCTTGTATTAGTCAATTTGATAACAAACGATATATGAAATAAATTGCCATATACTATGATATGACAAAGATCTAAGAATTATAAGACGCCAATTAATTGTCAAATAATTATTATTACAGTTACGGAGAACCATTTGGTTCAAGTTGATTAATATACAAGTTTCATTCACGAGATGAACGTCTATAAGAAGAGTATAAAATGACGCTTTTAGCGGGGCCATGTGTAAACCGGGGAAATGACCATTATAGTGTTCACCATTGCTTGGTTTTAATTCAATATGCACAAATTAGGGATGTCTTAGTCTGACCAACATATAGCCACTACACACACATGGTACTACATCTAGTAAACAATAGGCTTCACTTTACTATTTTTAACTCCAGGATATATGGTACGTTTAGCTCGAAAAGGTAAGCAAGCAACAAAGTAGGAGACATGGACATGACGCTGACTCCTTTTAATTTTGAAAATGGTCGCCATGTGGACCCAATGATCTTATGCAAGTAAGTCCAATGCTCCGTTGGTGTGGACAAGCAGCCGAGTTATATGTTTCCAGATGCAAAACAATGCCGAAATGCTAACTTCTATATGTAAAATTATAAATGAGTGTTACATGACGGCTGTTCGTAAAGTCAGAAGGTGTGCGCTGGTTGAAGTCAACTTATCGATTACATTATTACAATAAAGTTTAATCAAGCGGCTAGATTTTCTCCGATAACCTCAAAAGAGTACTTGCGCTTCCAATGTTTGGAGAAACAATCCTACGTCCAAATAAAAGTTGTGCTAAAACTCTAACCGTGAGGAATCCCGAGTTGGTTAGCAGCAGAAGATTAAAAAAACCAAGGACTCTGAATGTCTAAACACATCAATAGAAAAATATCATTCTCAGGCGAGTAAACCCGTGCAAAAGTGCACTAGTTAGTACTCAAATCAAAGGACAAATGACTTTCGGGCACCTGTAATGTTTCGAGATATATGCAATCCTACCTCCAAATAGAAGTTGTGCTAAAACTCTTAGCCGTCAGTTATTCCGAGTTGGATAGCAGCAGAGGAAAAAAAAAATACATGGACTCTGAATGTCTAAACACAGCTATATAAAAATAGCGTTCTAGAAGACTACAACTATATCAAGATTTTGCGTTTTTTCGAAAAAAAAATCCAAACAACTAAGAGGAGTCAATCTGTGTGACTTCATAGGTCTCTGTTCCCTGTCACTGTGGAAACAAAAAAAAAAATCGCAAGTCTCCAAACGGCAAACGCAGATTCTAAATTAAAATTAAGCCGCCAAAACACATTGACTAATTTAGTGGTGATTATAGCCGGCAGAACTCCATTCTTAATTACGTGTACTGTGTTAGAGCACCGGTGAATGATGAGAAATTGCCACCAGTTTACCGCATGATTTGCCATCGACTCCCAGCTCTATATAAGCCACGTATACTCCGACACCAACACCTCATCATCCAGCCAGTGGAACAGCAACCAAGCAGAGCAGCGATCACCTGGAGCAGAGCAGCAGCAAGAATCAAATGGCAGTGGCAGTAGAGTCGCCGACCATGGAGGTCGAGCAGGACCTCCCCGGGTTCCGGTTCCACCCAACGGAGGAGGAGCTCCTGGCTTCTACCTCTCCCGCGTCGCCCTCGGCAAGAAGCTCCACATCGACATCATCGGCACGCTCAACATCTACCGCCACGACCCATGGGACCTCCCGGGGATGGCCAAGATCGGGGAGAGGGAGTGGTACTTCTTCGTGCCGCGCGACCGGAAGGCTGGCAGCGGCGGGCGGCCGAACCGGACAACGGAGCGCGGGTTCTGGAAGGCCACGGGGTCGGACAGGGCCATCCGGAGCACCGGCGATACCAACAGAGTCATCGGACTCAAGAAGACGCTCGTCTTCTACCAGGGCCGCGCGCCAAGGGGCACCAAGACGGACTGGGTCATGAACGAGTACCGCCTCCCCGACCATCCCGCCGGCGCCGCGCCGCCCAGGCAGGACACGGTGATCTGTAAGATTTATCGAAAGGCCACGCCGCTGAGGGAGCTCGAGCAGAGGGCCTCTGCGATGGAAGAGACGATGACGCAGAGGCCCGGCGACTGCATCGGATGGTACGGCTCCGGCGTCGCGGCCGGTGCGGGCATGGTCCCGACCGCAGTCTTCGCCGAAGACGACTACCTATCGTCGTACGACGACGTCCAGGACAACATCCTGCTCCAATCCTCTTCGTCCTCGTCGGTGGCAATATCTGGCAACAGCAAGAACGACGACGCGCCCAGGGATGCCAAGAGGAGGCTGACATCGCCACGGTCACCGTGGCACCGACGTCGTCTCTGCCGCAAGCAGTGAACCTGCCCTCATCTTCCAGCCCGCGGCGGTGAACCCGCCCTGTATCTTTCAACCCCCACCGGCGAACGCGCCCAGCAGCTTCAAGCTCCCGGCAACGAGCAATGAGGCGTCAAACCTGCCCAGCCTGCAGTTCCCGGCGGAGAGGCCACCCTGCAGTATCCAGCTCCCAGCGAAGCCATGGGGCGTCGAACCTTCCCAGCCTGCAGCTCCCAGCGGCGAGGCCACCCCGGCCCTGCAGTGTCCAGCTCCCAGCGGCGAGCCATAGGGCGTCGAACCTGCCCAGCCTACAGCTCCCGGCGGCGAGGCCAGCCACACCCTGCAGCGTCCAGCTCCCAGCGGCGAGCCATGGGGCGTCGAACCTTCCCAGCCTGCAGCTACGGGCGGCCAGGCCACCCTCGCCCGCGGCAAACCTGCCTAGCCTGCAGCTCCCCGCGGCGGGGCACGGAGTCTTGGACTGGCTGCAGGACCCGTTTCTGACGCAGCTGCGAAGCCCGTGGCAGGACCAGCATTGCCTGTCCCCGTACGCCCACCTGCTCTACTATTGAAGGACAGAAACCAAGAGAAGGCGACCGGAACTGATGACGAACTCACGATCGATCTCCAGATGCAAGCTGTGCAAGAGCCAGTACGAACTTTGGTTTGAAGGAGAGCAAATAATGGTTAGCCCAAACTTTTGAAAGGAGAGTAAATTCAGTTGTACATAGTGGACTACGTGCTTATGTGGAAGCCCATCTTTTGTTTATTTTGTACATTTTGGGAATAGTAAGGTGTCGAGTGTGGTTTTTCTAAGCATGGGTGCACCTACATACCCACTTCTTTATTGAGATTTTCTGTTCCAAACATTTGAAAAACAAATATCCACATATTGTAGTACAACACTTATGTTGATCTCCAAAGTTTGAGGTTAATATGTTGTGCTATTTGAGAGAAACAAAAAGGATAAATTTGGTGATTTTTATATTCAGTATTTGCTATCAATAGCACAGTCGGTTCTCGCCCTTAGGTCAGAGTTGGTTTCTCTATCCGATTCAAACCTATACTCCCTCTGTTCCTTATTGTAAGGTCTATTAGGTTTTTGAAAAACTCAAAATTGACTATGTTTAATCAAGATTTTAGAAATATTATTAGCATTTAAAATATCAAATCATTATCATTAGATTCATTTTAAAATAAATTTTTATATATTACTTTCTTGGTATTTTAGATGTTTATAATTTTTCCTAAATACCTTCGTGAAACGTAGTCAAGTTTGACTTTTTAAAATACCTAATACACCTAATAACAAGGAACAGAGGGAGTACTTGCTAATAATCTGGCCTTTTGGAGTAGGTTCTCACGAACCGACTAGAAAAAATGGCCCTCGGTTTGCTTTAAAACCAGTCGACTCTAATACTACCATATTTGGATTAGAACATAATAGTTAACTCGCTCAGAAAAGTTATTTAATTGTTAAGACCAACTCGAGATAACTGGACTGTCCAGATTATTCGGACGTGCCGGAAAACACAGAGTCCACTCCACCCATCAGTGTGGAACAAGAAAAATCGGCTCTATAAACCCTGACAGTCGTGATTTTTTAGGTTCCTGGATTTTTGTTGTCATGGTTGTAGTTACATTGGAGTCGGTTTGAAAACCAAATTGAGTTTGTCCGGAACGACGATAGGAAAAATCGGACGGTTGTCCGGCCACGGGCCTAATAAGAGAATTTTTTGAGAAGCTTGAACATCCCGTTTTTTGTAGGAGTTACAGCAGAGAACCTCCGAGTTTTGGGCAGGCTTTATCACTGAGAAGAAACAACATGCTATTTTGTAAAACCCCGAACCCTTCGTTTCGCTCAACCATCCATTTCCACGCCAATCTTCCCGACTATCTGAAATACACTACAAAGTATGACCAAATATTTAAACTAAATATTAATAGTGGTGTCTTTCTATAAAATGCGCCACAAATAATAGTGGCGAGCTCGTTTCGCGCACGCCAGGTCTTATTGTGTACTAGTAGCCTGCAGATAGGGGTAACACGCCACTAGTACATGGGCACCATGTGGCTACCCCTATTGTCGGACACGCCACTAACCTTTTTGTATCCGTGGCGTGTGCAATATGCACGCCACTGGTACCTGCCTAGTGGTGGCGTGACGCCAGAGGAAATGATGTGCATTTATTATACTTGGCCACCCGCGTCTATCTTATCATGCGCTGGTCAAGCCACTATTAATACCACGCGCACGGTAGCCCGAGGAGTCGCCTGCCATTTCCCCACGTGCCGCCGCCACGCCGTGTCCGCTAGCCAAATCGCTAGAGCATTGGCCACTAACACACGCCGGCGTTAATGCCATGGACATTGGTCGAGCTCCCCGCCACTACAAAATCCCCTCTCCGGCGAGACGGGATTATGTCTGCCCCTGCTGCTATACAAGAATTACGGATTTTCCCACATGATGCAAATTCAGTATAAAACCACTATATTTTCAATTAATAGCAAAGTATAGTTTTAGCTTCTAATTCTGAAGAGACCAATTGGGGCAAACAAAAGTAATATTTATCGTTTATTGAGTTACCTCATTTAGCAAGCAGATATAAAATCCTATTGACCGGATCATATGCATCGTGCACTCAAATTTAGTAAAATAATCTCATTATACATGTCAATATATAACTTTGTAGATAGAGATTATTTAATATAATATAATATAGTTGGTTCATAATCTTATTTCATTTATAATTTATTGTCTTCCTAAAATACAATAGCCTCGAAGAATTCTTTATCAACATCCGAATTCATCATAATCCGTGGGTGATAATATATACTGTAATGATAGATCAGATCATTTCAGTCTTCATCGGATATTTGTTTAGTTTCCTCTTGTTTGTCGAGATCAAGGTCGTAGTCTTAAAGATATATCCAAAATGCAATAATAAATACTATTATTTATTTTCATGTTCGTAATTAATATTGATATTTTTATGTTATAACTGATATGGTTTTTGAATGTGAGATTTAGAGAAAACCCCATATGCACGTGTGAAATAGTTTTCTAGTCTCGCATGTAAGACTAGCTCATGTGTTGCATGATGATGAAGTTTTCCTAATCATGAGCATTGATAAATTAACAATGATGCCGACAACGATGGGAACACATAGTTGTCGGAATAATGAGTGCTGGACAGACCTAACTAAAATGGTATACTACGAGACCACATCGTAACAACGTGCATGTACTCCTAATTGTTGAAGCGTCTGACAAGATAAATGAGTAAAAGGTACAGTATGACATTGAAGTCAACTTTCATGCATTGCATATATATCGAATCAATTGTGGAAATAAGGATCAAGACACACGCAATACCAGTTTCTATATATTTGATCTAAAGTTGAGCTCTGATGTCATAATGAGTTTATTCAGTTGACACATATGTGTTTGAAAGTACATTTAACATGCATTACTAGAAGTTGATCTTTGGGTAAAAAGGAAGGGGGTGTATCGGCTGACAAGCAACTACTTTCAGCATATGCTGAGATTGATATATCTGGAAACTTTGATGCCATGAATTATGTATGGATCATTGGTGAGGTTTGCAACTTGGACATAGAATGCAGTGTCCTTGGGGACAGCGTGGAGACTGTAATACAAGGTTACGCAAAGGTTGGTCATCCTCATCATGTGAGGTTCAGTGCTTTGAGGACTAGCTATGATGATTATGACATTGTGTTGTTTGAGGGAAAATTTATTTAGGAATAAGAAACTTTTCCAACATATTGTTGTGGTCAAGGCAAATGCAAAATTGGATGTTCTCTTAAAAGTGGACAACTCACTATTTCAGTGGTCCTTTCAGGATGAACATGTTGGAGATGTTACAACTCGGTCTTTGAGTAGGCCCACTTCTTTGTAAGGGTGATTTTTTTGCTCCGAAAGGCTCACAGTGAAGCCCACCATGTTAACATTCCGAAATATGGAAATATATTGACCGAAACTCATGGAAATAAGTGATCAAGTGGAAATAAGTCAGTCTCGTAGCTGACACTACAAACTGAACACGAGTGTCTTTCTCTGGGCAATTCTTATTTGACACCCGGGTCGATGCATACCCTCCAACGATGAGTTCGGCGCTAGGTGAGCTGGCCCAGATACGTTGGCTTTCACTGGTCAGTTTTGGGAAGCTTCCAGTTCATGTAGCTTCCGACCAGTTTTTCCTTTTATTCTTTATTTTCTTCAGTAATTTTGTTGTCGATTTTTTCTGTTTCTCTTTTCCGTTCGTTTTTTATACGTGTTACCATTTTTTTAAATCAATCAAATGTTTTTATTTGACGAAAAATTTCAAAATGGGCAGAATAAACCGGGACTGTTTTTTTTTCTCTGAATCAGCAGCAAAAGCGTAACGGAAAATAAAATCAGAACGAACGAAGCGAGATTGTGCGAGTTAGCTGCGCTGGCCCACTACAGCCTCCCCGCGAGCCTTGGCGTAGCGGACGCTACGAGCGTTGAATAGGAGCTCTCCTTTCTTGGGCCAGCAGGTTAGCTTAGCTGTACTGGATGGCCGAAACAAAGGCCCACGTGCTGGCATTTCCAACCGAACTAACAGCTTTCTCTCTCTAAAAAAACGAACTAACAGAAGCAGCATGCACAACTCCATCGTACTGCAGCTTAATTAAACCATATAGTACAAGCACTAACAACGCATGATGATAAACATAATGCTAAAGCACGAAGCTTTCTTCCCAGTACGTACGGTACCTTGCAATTATAGATGATCAGATCAAAACCATGTACGCGCGTCCACAGGAAAGAGATCCAACAGGGCATATCTTTATCTGTACCCCACACACGTAAAGATACATCACTGGCCCGGCCACGCTCCCCCATGTTAATCTAATCGGTCAGCCAGTAGTGGAATCTCCATATTTTCTACGGGAATCTCCTTGTCGCCGGCCGTGCCGCGATGACATGATTGGCTTCCGGATCGGTCCAATGGAATCAGTCGGTAGACGTTTAACAATGGAAATCCTGTATAATAACTGCGCCATAAGTTTTGCGGCGCCACTAAGTTACTTAATCAAGTAGAGTATATGTCGCGTTCGCCTACTTCAGTGGTACTTACTCCACACATATAATGTAGACCATCTGAATCTTGGTTTATTTTGTTGCTAGTTGTGTTCTTGATCCCCATCAAGCAGATATCTCGGTGATCTCTTCATAGCAGTTATTTTGTACTCCCTCCATTACAAATTAATTGACTTCCATATATGTACATTTAGATATATGTACATTTAGATGTATATGTACATCTAAATGTACATATATGGAAGTCAATTAATTTGGAACGGAGGGTGTAGGTAGAAGTTAACACATTGTTATCTTGGACCGAAAGGGGATAAGAATGGGATGAGGGCACATGAGAGGGCAATGTGTGGAGAGATAAGAATGCCGTGAAGGCGCACAATTAATGGCGAAGGAAGGAAGCATCACCGATGAGTGAAACGTGTCAGAGAGCTTCGTGATATTCAGAACTATATCTTTTATCAAAATGGTAATTTATTTGTTAGCATAATCTAAAAATTAACAACAAAATATAACTACAAATATGTGCACCAACGGGTGGAGAGGCTCAAGAGTAGGCTTTGCGTGGGTAGCCCGACCCAAAAGCCCAAGGTTCGGGCCAGACTCTGGCTCCAGTTTTCCGCCCGTCCAAAAAAAGGAATACTTAAAATGGAGAATAGAATTTAAAAATATATGTAATAATGCATTTTTATATTCCAAAAAATGGTTAACATGGTATGATTTGAATGTACTGGGCCAGGCTAGACTCATTTCTGTTAAAAAAGCCCGGCGGGAGGATGTCCAGATCCATCTGCACAATCACTTCTGAGGAAAAGGACACAACAAAAGATACATGGTAGGTACAAACCCTTCCAACCAACTAGCTAAACCCACTCCCCAACTCAACTGCAAGAGTTAAATCCTTCGTTCTTTGTCTGTACGACAGACCTCCTATCGTGACCTAGCCGCCGCCACCACTCCGTCTCCGCCATAGCTCGGTTCCCTCTCCTCCGGCCGGCCTCACCGGCGTCGCGATGGGTGGGTAACCCGATCTATGAGCGGAGTTTTCAATAAAATTAGTGTTTCTCCATAGATTGGATTAGGGTTTTGTTAGCCGTCTTCTTCTTCAATGGAGATGGTTTCGTCTACAATAAATAATCTTCAGCCCTTTGTTCGACGACGAGATCTTCTTCCCGACGTCAATGCTGGTGTTGAAAGATTATATTTATCTAGGTATGGTTCTTCAGATATTGTTTCGCCAGATCGATTTTGGATTTTTTTCTCATGGTTGCCGCGAGGAGAATTGTCCTCACAATATCTGTCCCGGCTATTACTTCCTCGACAATGGTGATTCGTTCTCTCGGCTCCCAACAACGTCGACGAAGTTGTTCGGTTGTTTTTCCCTGGAATATCAGTGTTGGTACTCTTGCCGATGTTGGTTGATTACTTTAATGGCTGTGTGCATGCACAGTCTTGGCATTGCGGCTCAAAAATAAAATTATCGGGGAAACTTCGTTGGTATTCACGGGTCTATGGTTTGGTATATTTGTCATTGATCTACGGCTGCCTTCAGAAAAGTACAAGATTGTGTCATGGAAGAAGAAAGAGGTTGAAGATCTCGAAGATTTGCTCGTCTCTTTCAGTCTTTATTTTGTAATCGCATTAGTCAGCTTGTGTATCTCTACTATGTACTATTTATAATATAATATATAGTATTGATTGTCAAAAAAAAAAGCTAAACCCACTCCCCAAAGTTAAACTAACCGGCGTCGCGCCATCTATCGTCGATGAGCTCATGGAATCTCCATATTTTCCAAGGGAATCTCCATACGGGCCGGCCGGATGGTTAACAAGCTAATCTTGTACCAATGGCGCCTCACTACGTACGCCTGAATAACCTGTGCCTTTCGTTTTGCAGAGCAGCTTAGTTAGTTAATCGGATGCACAAGTGGTTTGAGCTTGACGACGCCCACTAATGCCCGAATCTCGGTTTGTTTAGTGCTAGTTGTGTGTTCCTTGTTCCCGATAAAGGAGCTGGTGATCTCCTACTACAAGCTAAGCTTAGCTACTCTCTTCCTTGAAACAACAAGACCAATGGAACGCCGTAACTACTATAGTAGCTATCGAGGAGACCAATGGGTAGACCTGAATGAATAATCCGCACCATTAGTTTTGCAAGGCCACTTAGTTAGTCCGCGTGCGCCGCATGCAGTTGCGCCAGTGCCCACGCTTTGACGCTTGACGCGATATATATGTCCGTTTCTGAATCTCCGATGGGCATGCGTTGGTATCTCTCTTGTAGAAGCTCCTTTCCGCTCTGCGGTCTCCTTCTAACTTGCTAATCCGTCCACCTCAAAATGTTGGATTTATTTATTTCTGTTGGATAAAGGGTTTTATCAATTATTATTATTCGGCTAATACATGGTTTATGTGAGTGTGTGCGGTGTGTAGGGCAAAACCGCAATTATGGGTGCGTATTTTCTCCACAGATCAAATGGCACCAATTTTACGTCACATGTTCGTCAATATATGACTTCCTATGCGTGTGGTTAGAATTTTCCAATTTCGACTATAGAAATACGTCCAACAATTTAGTTTAGCAGCATCAAAATAGTATCACTAAATTTATTAAAAAACATATTTTCATATATACCCAGAGAAAATAACTTTGTGAATCTCTCTCGCATGTGTCAAGCTGCGGGGAGCTCTAAAGATCACACTGGTCAGTTTTTGCATACAACTCAGCCAACCAAACGGACAATATTTGCGCCTAGAGGTCGTGGTTAGGCCGGGTGCAAGCAATCAAACAAGGCCTATGTGTGTGTGACCACAGGAAAGAGACAACAATTAAGTCCCAACAGGGCATATCTTTATTTGCACCCGGAACCACCCCTACACACGCAAAGATACATCACCTCCGCCCAACCACGCTCCCCAAAGTTAGACTAATTGGAGTCGCTATCCATAGTCGATGAACTAGTGGAATATCAGTATTTCTACGGGAATCTCCATGTTTTCAGCCATGGCGGCGATGAGATGATTGGCGGAGGCGGACTACTCTGATCAGTAGGTAGACGTTTAACAAGGGAATCTTGGGCCAATGGCTCGAGACTACGTACGCCTGAATAACATGCACCATAAGTTTTGCAGTGCCACTAAGCTAGTTAATCAAAAGTGTACGTGTTGTTTGCGTCAGTGGCACGTATGATACAACAACTATTGCACATCTGAATCTCGGTTGGTTTACTGCAACTATCTCCCTTGTTCCCAATCGCCAAGTAGCCGATAACAACGAAACCTTGGACCAATGGTTGGCCCACATTTCACTCTCACAAGTTGCTTAGGAGCACGTGTTGTAGCCGGCTCTTGCATGAGAGTCCGCTTCTACTCTCTCTCCTATTCTCTCTCTCCATTTAAGTATAAATATATTATTTAAATCCTTATAGCCTGCTGACTGTACCTTATTATACTTCCTCTGATATTGTCTGAATACGGTTGGTTAATTTAAGCTTGGCCCAAGAAATCCAATTATTAGTTGGTTCCGCGAGCTACTCAAATGTCAGAAACATTTGCTTACAAAAGATAATCTTGTCACGATTTACTTGATCAATATGTGTGGTCTCTGCGAGCACAATCGTAAGTATTTACTCTTTATAACGAATATATGTGTACACAAGTATTGGCATATGCCTTTGTCTAGAACAACAAAGTGATTGTTAATCAAAGTCTCGTCTAAGGTTCTCTCTCTCTCCCCATATCGTTTATGATTCTTGTCAGAGAAAAAAAAATCCCTTGAGATTAGTTTAGTGTGCCTGAGCTCTGGACTATGATTAATGTTTAGGTTAGTTTAAATGGGGTTACATGTTGCTTAATTAGCGCGGACGGAGGTGCTAGCTGCGGTCGTGTTTCAGGATAGGAAGTCCAAATGGGAGGCCAATAATATGGGTTTGTGATCCACAGGTTTTCTCCAAAAATAAGAAATGAAATATCCACAAAGATATGGCAGCTATCGGTTACTGGTACCAACCTATTGGAGTATACAGGATGCCGATGGGTGTTGCTTCGACGCGCATTGCAGATTAATTAAGCATACGTTCAAATTCCGTGCAGATCAAACCAAATTAATAATGCAAAAAAATAAAGATTCTTGCGCGTAAGCAGCTATAGCCTGGAGGAGGGTTGAACGAGTCGTCGATCCATCTTGATCTACTCTGTAAACCTGCCGAAGAATCAACCAACAAATGAACCAACTTGTAAATACTTAAATGCACGTATAGTTAGATTCTTCGCCTTTAACTGCAAGCTGCGTGCCGCCCACGGGTGGTAGGCACCAACGAATGCTTCTCAGCCCCACCATACCTCTAGTCAAGGAGCACACAAAATACGCAAAGATGTCTACAACTTCCTGCGGGTTTAGTTGCGTTTTCCATCATATATATAGTTCATATGTCTAAAAATTGTACTTCCCCCGATCCGTTTAAACTGTCGTCGGGAAAGAACTGAGGTGGTGCAAATGGGTACATAACCGGTGACAAATTTTGAAATGTTTGTACAAAAGAAGAATTAGATAAAAGAATTGGGAGTTAAAAATAATGGTTCGGCTAGCTTCGGACACTTTTTTAACTCTCATATTTGAGGATTTACAATTTGAGGGAGTGTTCGAGAAGCTATAGGATATATAAGGGTTTGGCTAAAGATGTTCTAAAGAACATTAAGACAGAGAATGGCTCGACCCCCACGTTCGTTTGGATTTCAACATATTGGACTGCAGATTAATGGCCATGGTTTTCGATGATGAGCGTGTTGGGTGGGATAGCGGGTGTGAAGATTTGGCGTTGGCAAAGAAGCAACAATACCTAGCTGAAGAGTGTTTTATGGTGTGTTTGGTTCATAGCTACAATTTGTGAAGCCAAAGTTTGGCAATTTGGTATGTGTTTGATCTTTTCCACATTTTAGAATTCTGCATTTTATTACCAATAATGTGACCCACAAGCCACAAGTTATAGATAAACTTTTTGCCAACTTTTTTTTACACTTTATGGTGCCTAATGTTTAGCCACATTTTTATGGCTGCCACGCCCGACAAACTTAGGCGTGGCAAAGTGTGGCCGGGAAACAAACATCCCGTTAATTTACTCCTTCTGAGCGAAATAATTGAGCAGCTGCATCTTCAGAAAGACAAACACAATTAGGGAAGCCAGTTAGGATGTAATTTGCTTCCTGGAGATGATTAACACTGGCAGAATGAAAACAGACACACGGACTGGCAACATGCAGCCGGGTATCATTGAGAGACTGAACTAGCTATCTTTCTATACCTATTCCCCAATCAGAGAAGATTCACATGCACCCACAGGCCACGGCTCACAAGCCGAAAGCAATCACTCACAGTGAAAGAGTAGACAAACATACCTATAGAATTACAAGTTGATGTAGGCATAATGTAAGCCTATAGCCTAGCCACTAACTAAACAACATCAGCTGATGAACACTCCACTCCACACCAACACCACATACGATGGATTATTCCATGTCCCCGTAAACAAATCGGTCGATTCCGTCTGAATCTCGGACCACCATGTTTTTTTTAGAACATAGGGGAATACCCCCAATTTCATTAACGAAACCAAGAGCTACAGAATTCATCCACAACACAACCAAACCACCCACACCTGCAACCTAGCTTACAGGGAGTTAATATCCAGCGAAAGAAAATTATTACAGATTTCTCACAACATGGTTCTAAAGAGTAACAGGAAAAGTCTCTAAACTAGGACAGAAGCAGCAGAAATCTTCCGAGCTTCTCGAAAAAAACTCAGAGCTCCTATGAACGCCAGGGTCTCCATCTTCAAAGCGCAAGCCTCGGTGTCCATGAACTCCAGCTTCTTCGAGCACCAAAAATTTCCTTTGTCACCTGTTCCAGGATCCTAGCGTAGAACCTGAGGTCCTCCTTTGCGCCCAGCGCCACCTGCAAAATACTCCAGGATTGAATGCTATTGCAAATTCTAACCACCACATCTGCTGGCTCAGATGGCCAAACAGCTTGGAAACACGCAGCATTTCTAACTTTCCACAAAGTCCAAAAAATCGACGCCATTCCTACAGATAGAAGATCTCTCCTTCTTTTCCTGAAACCTTTCAGCCATCTAACACATTGTTCAATATTCATAAAATTGCAGTTAATCCCAAAGGCACAGCTTACAACATTCCAAATATACCTGGCTAACGGGCAAGAAAAGAAAAGATGATCTATTGTTTCATTTAAACCACAAAACAAACATTTCGCCTCACAGTCCCCTCCTCTGTGTAGTAACACGTCCCTAGTCAAAATGCTTTTTTTAAGCATCAGCCACAGGAATGTTTTAACACGCAGCAGAATTTTCACTTTCCAAAGGAATCTATAAGGCACATTTCGCCTAAATTGCATTACATTATAGAAAGACTTAACCGAGAAAACCCCAGTACTGGTAGGTTTCCAGATTAGTCTATCTTCCTCCTCAGTCAATCTCACATTTTCTATAATCCCTCGCAACTCATTCCTTTGATCTCTCAGAGATCCTACCAGCGTTCTCCTGAATTTCAGACTTCTAATCCCCTCTTCTACAGCTTTCTGTACCGTTACGTTTTTATTCAAGGATACATCAAATAGTCTCGGGATTTTTTTTTGCAAAACTAGATTCAGAGGCCCAGTGATCCTCCCAGAAACTGGTTTTGTCTCGGACCACCATGTGATGGATCGATACCCTAACGACCACAGCGCCAAGTATCCCTCCATTATTTCCTCCTTTTCTCGTTGCACTTGCACAAAATTAACAAGTCTTGGCTTCGATCGTGTCCCACTAACTGGGAGAACATAATTAAAAAGATAGTTGGTTGCGTGTTAATGGCTCTTTGTAATACTTGGTCTCGTTAAAGAAACCGGGGAAAAAATTACTGCATGTCATGATTTTTTCTTCAGAGATGCACATTTTCTGCAACATGATTGACATAGTAAGGTCTAAAGCGTTGGTATCTGAATCTCTTAGCAAGCAACAAAAACTCACGTCACTGTCGACCGCATCACCAAATTAAACTACGATCGATATTCCAAATTAATATCCAACACCCTCTCAACCAATTCAGCTGCCAGCTTAGCTTGCTAAGATTAGACTCCATCCCGGAGTATATTATGGAGGAAATCGAGCAAGTTGAGACTTGAGAGTTGAAGTACGAACATGTCTCGAGATTCACGACAGCCAAGAAGGATTCTTTTTGACAGCCAGTACCACGCACGAACAAACGTCGTACGCGGGATGCATACGTCTATCACCAGCTGGATTTTTTCGTGCTAATAAGTTACTAATGAAGTACTAGGAGATGACATCGAGTCGATGTGACAATAAGGTATTTTGTTGTGCAAGTCTGACGTCCGCTGGAGTAGTTGCTAAACTCCAGTAGTGTGCAATAGTCAGAGCAAAATATCAGACGAGCTCAGCTCAGGTTGGCTGCGTGGACGGCTATGTGCGAGCTTGGCTCAAATATCACACACCACATCATCGATGTAACCTCTTCGAAGTTGAATCGGCAGTGATAAGTTTGACAAGAGCATTGCGCGCGGCAGCATCTGTCCTGGTCATCCTTGTTCATGGGATCCGAGTCGGTGGAACACCCGGTATGTTCCGATGGAAAAGAAAAACCACGGCTTGTCCGCACTTTTTACAAAGACATGGAAAAGGTATCAGATACTGCGCGACACCATCACACAACTTTGTGCGCAAGGTGTTCGGACTTGGCTACAAACAGCGGAAAAGTTTAAAATGCATTAGAGTTTATTGGATATGAGACTTATATTTCGAAAAGTTTGTTACGAGCAAGTGAAACGGAATTAATTAGCATATACTCCGTACTTCCTATGTCCCAAATTATAAGACGTCTTGGTATGCTAATTTAGCATACCAAAACGTCTTATAATTAGGGACGGAGGTAGTAGTACTTAAAAGTTGAGCTCTATCTTTAGTTAGTAGTACATTTATAAAAGGGAATTTGCTTTGGTGGGAAAATAGTATTAAATAGCAGTTTCGTGGGGGTCTGCCATACACGATATCCCCTAAAAAAGAGGCGTCAATATAAATTGCACGCGTAATGCACTCGTGATTGGCATTTTCTGTTGTTTATGTGCAGAATGACTATCAGGGACAATAGACACCAATCTCCGTAAGAACGTCCGCAAAATCATGACCCATGATCTATGGTATTCCCGTGGGACAAGTGTTTTGGTCATGGAAGCCCCTGCAAAAAGAGATGTTATGAAATTGGTGTTTGGCCACAACTATGGTGATGTCCATTTCGAACCCCTCGTCGGGAAAGATCTAAGATATCATCAATCTTGATGGGACGAAGGAGGTTTAATAGTCTTCATCTTGGTTTTATTCATCGGCCAACAAATCCGGCCGCATACTTATTTGCTAAATGTTAGTGTCAATAGGCTTAGGTGTTAGTGCTAAATGGAACACGTGGCTTTCTCGTAAGAGAGGGTGAACAAATGGAGGACGGGCTACAAGCAACATGTATTTTTTATTTTTAAAAATGGTACTTTGAAGTTTGAAAGAAAACTGTTTTTCTTGCATAAACATGAACATAACTTTTTTTAACGTGTAAAATTTTGTTAAAAAATAGTTATATTTAGACTACACTAATTATGATTTTAAGTAGGGATTAAATAATTAGTTTTGGTTTTCACATGTGTCATTTTTGTGTAGGTGGCATATGAAAAAATATAATTCTACTAAAAAATATATATGAAGGTAATAGACATTTGTGTGTATTTAGATATTTTTTCAGAAGTTTTTGAAACAAAAAGTGAAGATTTTGATTTTTTTTCATAATTTGAGCGACTTGGAGCCCGAACTCGGGTTGAGGTTTTCACTCAACATGGTTATGATCATGCTGATGAGAAATAGAAGAAGCTGTATGATTAAAAAAAGCAATATATAAGAGTCTAATTAGTCAAGCCTCTCGATCTCTTTCCCCTAGAAAAAAAAATACCCTCAGGATAGTATTTTAGGGCCACGATATATAGCTATGATTCCAAAGGGCCAGCCGGTATCTGAATCAAATTACGAGTACGTCACTGTCCGACACAGGAAATTAGGATCCCAAATCAAACGCTATCTCAACCATTTCAGCTGCCAGCTACCTAGCTTAGCTTGGTTTGCTTAGCTAGAGTTGAAGTAAAGAACATGTCTCGAGATCCAGGACAGCTAACCTGGTCTAATAACCAGTAGTACAACACGCGTACATGGCTGCGTGCATCGCGTGAATTCTGTAATACGACTAATGAACTGCTCGATGACATCTGCAGGCTGATGTGACACTAGCGGAGTTTGTGTAAGCCGACGTATCGGCTGGGTTCCAACTGCAATAGTCAGAGCATAATATCATCGGACAAGAAACAAACTATTACCGTCTCCATCAAGACTATGCCAGCAGCCTACCTAGCTAGCTAGCTAGGTGACAAGAATGCATCACGGTTATGTAAACCAAACTAAACTCCGTACTGCTTCAGTGGGTGAGTGATGTCTGTACATGGAGAGTGTAGTAAGAATTATATACTCCTGCTACCAATTAGACGAGGCCAGTGCCTTGTAGTTGTGAACTACGACGCGCTATATTTTTCTGCCGTTGTGCAAAAAACTATCTCGTACGTCCACCTCACGGCCTAGGGTGACCAAAATAATAAATGACAGCCCAGTTACACAAGTACACATACGCGTTCCTCTCGTCGTCGCCGACCACCTCATATACACATGGTCGATCGCGGTATGGGGGTGTTAGAGTATATTACGGATTGGACATATTTGGTAGCTTAGGATTGTAATCTTAACTTACTTTTATTAGGCCTTTTGCACTTCAAGTCTTGTACTCTATATAAATTGTCCACAAGGCTCAGTACAATAACAATCAATATTCCGCAACATACTATCGTCTATCATGATATTAGAGGGTTTCGTTTCTCAGCCTAGAGTTTAGCCACCAATGTTTCCGCCGCCCGTCCCAGGGGAGAACAATCTCACCGGGGGCCGCGCAACTTGTAGAGTAGAAATTACACTGTCGATCCTTCGGTACGTCACGCCATATGTCGTCGTAAATTTCTCTCGCCAGCCGCTTGACCGACGTTTTTTTGTTCTTTCACCGATCATAGATCGGATTGCGTCGCCCACCACCGCATGTCGTCCTCATGCGAGGGGAATACATTGTAGTGTTCGGTTTGTTGTTTTAAGTAGCCAACACCTTTCATCGGTCTTCTTCCTCCTCATCCTCCATCTCTCTCCATATCATTGTTGTCTACTATGTCCATGTTTCCTCCTCTCGTTCTTCCTGCTTCGTTTCCTTCCGCCCACGTTTCTTTTTGTCTTCGCGTGCACACTCTTTTTCCTTCTCTTATCCTTCCCTTTCCCAAGCGTATGTGCATCACCTCCTCCTAAATCAACGGGCATGTGAGAAATTGCTCCCTGAGTGAGTAGTGGATGTTCGCTCATTATTTCTTCCGTTATATCATAGAGGTATTGCTATGAAGGATTTTAAGGACGGAGTATAGAACTACGAGCTAGCATATCCAAACTATCAACGACAACGCGAAATGTGAAAACAACAGTATAGTCATTACCGGAAGCAGTGGCAAAGGAATGTAGGATTTGGCCAGGAAGTCGTTGTCCCTGAACCCAACAACATGCCCTGGTCATATTTGTATTTCGATGTATGTTTTGCAACATTTTTTGGCCACTATCTTGTTTCACTGACACATGTATTTGTGTCTAGCTTACTTTGTTAGACCGACTTCTCCGGGAGCCTTCCTATCGAGCTCATCCCTCCCCGTGTATTGAGTCGACACAGTACAAGGAGCGTCTGAACTCTCTGAGAACCACCACCACGGACATGTCGTCCCTCTCATGTTCTCTTGTCTAGTCCTATCGGCTTTGTATAGTCCATTTTTTCTATCAACAATGCTTTTATAAATTATGCTCGGGATACTAGTTAGATGTGTTTGACTTAAATACAAACCATTCGCTATTTGTGTATCCAATTATATATAACCTGACTCATACACATATTTCACACAAAAACATATTTTCTTATTGTTTCTTGGCCATATTTCAGTAGTGGATTATTAGGTTGGGCACCTTGGGTTTAATGTTTCTAGTTTGGTTGCCAGATGTATATAGCCCGCCCTATGTACATTTTTCCTGCTTGTTTTCAGCTTAGATTAGTTTAGCTTTGTCTATGTATCTCTTGTTTTCTTTGTTGTCTTTGGCACTTGTTTGTTGTAGTACTGAATTTGGATATTTATTTGAAAACTGTTTTGTGTTTGCCACTATACCTAATCGAGAAGCCAATTGGATTGAGAGAGAATCTTTTTGTCAAGAGATCCCACGGGCACACGGGCCCGACGTCCGAGCCACGTCACCTCTCCCGTACGAACTCCCCGTCCTACCCTGCCGCCCGGGCCCACGTGACCGCGGATCCTGGGGTCCCACGGATAAGCAATGGAGATTCCGTCTTGATCGTGAAGATGCGAGCCGAGAGGGGGCGCATGTCCACAACAAGTTGGGGAAGAAGAAAGAAAAGGCAAAAATACCAGGGACGCACTCCGAGGCTCCGCGCAAGTACAAATTCATCCGCCTCCACCAGCGGCGCCCACCAACCAACCACTCCACCATCCTCCTCCTCCTCCTCCTCCTCCCGCGGCTGGCTTCTCTTCTTTCCGGCGGCGGTACAATCCGTCTGGTTCCCGCAGTCCTGGCAAAGAGATAGAGACGGTCCACGGCGCGTGCTCATCCACACACATACTGCTCGATTCGGCTACCTGCTACCCGCTGCTGAGCTAGGTGAGTTCCTTTCATTCCTCGGTTTCGGTTTCGTGTCTACGGCCTCCGATCCGATCGCCGCTCCCCCTTGTCGTCTTCTGCTTCTCCTTCTTCCTCCATCGGTGGCGAAAGAGAGGAGCTTTAGCTGTAGCTACGAGGAGCACTAGGAAGCACTGGTTGCGGCACGACGTGGTGGGGCGTGTGTTTGTTTGTGTATCGTCTTGTCTCTCTGCTTTTACTTTCGTTGCCTGCCACGATGGATGGGGATGTGGATGTCTCGTCCGCTTGCGGGGGCGGGCCTACGGCGGCTGGACTTGTTAGTGGCTTCCGTTGCGGCAGCCATGCTCGTGCGCCCACGAAAGATCACATCTTGCGTGCTCGATTCCTTGGATTATTCTCCTCTGACGAGATTTTCTCTTGTGCCCCAGCTCAGCTCAGCTAGCTAGCTGATCCCGGGCTCGTGGCTCGCCAGCGGCCGCGTCTCCGGCCGGTAGGTGTATGAGGAGGGTTTGAGGCCATGGAGCCGTGGAGCGACCAAGACGGCGGCTTGCGGGGCGACGACCTGGATCTCATGGAGGACTTCCTGCTCGCCTCGCCGGGATTCGACTTCGCCGACTTCTGGCACTCGTCCCCGGCGGGCCCGGCGCCCAGCCCCTTCTCCCCGATGTTCGACGTCGGCAGCTGCATCACCACCGCCACTCCCCTCCCCGCGCCGGACGCCGACGACGCGGACGAGGCGGAGCGGCCCGGCGCGTGGCCGCATCAGCAGCAGACGGTCAAGGAGCGGCTGCAGAGCGCGCTGCAGGGCATCGCGGCGCGGTGGCAGGCGCAGCGCGGGGCGGCGGGCGAGCTGCTGGTGCAGGTCTGGGTGCCCACGCGCATCGGCGACCGCCAGGTGCTCACCACCTGCGGCCAGCCCTTCTGGCTCGACCGCCCCAGCGACCGCCTCCTCAGCTACCGCTCCGTCTCCATGAAGTACCAGTTCTCCGCCGACGAGACCGCGCGCGCCGACCTGGGCCTCCCCGGCCGGGTCTTCGTCGGCCGCGTCCCCGAGTGGACCCCCGACGTCCGCTACTTCACCGACGCCGAGTACCCGCGCGTCCGCCACGCGCAGCACTTCGACATCCGCGGCAGCGTCGCCATGCCCGTTTCGAGCGCCGCCGCGGGGCATGCCTCGGCGTCGTCGAGCTCGTCATGACCACGCAGAAGATCAACTACAATGCCGAGATCGAGAACATCTGCCATGCTCTCGAGGTAGATACCCTTGCTGCTCCCTTTCGATTCTCCATCTCGCCACTAGTTCTGTGCCGTGCGTATGATGTTGTGCTCTTAACCTGTTCGAAAATGCCGTTAGGGAAAGATGTAATAACTACCGGGCACGCCAATCCCCGAAGTAATCAGCCTTTTCACCCCTCTTTTGCTGATGATATTCTTGTCTTAGTAAATCCTTGTTTCTGAATAATTGCAGGACGTTGACCTCAGAAGCTCTGATATTTCAAGCGATCCTCGCGCACTGGTGAGCTGAAAAACACCAATTTCACGGTTGTGTTATATACTAATGCCCGAAAATGTAGTTATTCACTGAGCGATGCTGCTTCCTTGTTGTCAGGTGTTTGATACTTCTTACCGAGCAGTTGTACCGGAGATCATGCATGTGCTCAGAGCTATTTGTGAGACACATAAGTTGCCATTGGCCCAGACATGGATACCATGCGTCTGCCAGGCCAAAAGGGCGAGCCGCCACTCCGATGAAAAACACATGTACTGTGTCTCTACCGTCGACGAGGCATGTTATGTCCGCGATCAAGACGTGATGGGCTTTCACCAGGCTTGCTCTGAGCATCATCTGTTCGGAGGTGAAGGTGTTGTCGGCAAGGCGCTCGGGACAAATGAGCCATGTTTCTCCCCAGATGTTACTGCCTACAGCAAGGTCCAATACCCTCTCTCACATTATGCAAAGCTTTTCGGCTTAAGAGCTGCGGTGGCCATTCGACTGCGGAGTGTCAGGACTGGAAGTATGGACCTTATCTTGGAATTTTTCTTGCCAAGCAACTGCATAAACAGTGAAGATCAAGGGGCCATGCTTAATTCTTTGTCCAATACCCTACAACAAGTCTGCTGTACATTAAGAGTTGTGGGTGTGAAAGAACTGGCAAATGATGGATCACCTGAAACTAGCTCGCCTACCCCACTGGAATTTTGTAAAAAGCCTGCTGAAAACTTGGATGAGCTATCTAGAGGCATCAATGTTCCTGCAAGGACAACACCAGTGGAAGCTTCTGAGGAGGTATCCTCATGGATTGCAAGCCTTGTGGATGTTCAAAGCAAGGGGGCGAAAGAAGAAATAGATTGTGACCTACCATTTGGATTCAGCAAACAAGAGGATGAAGGGTTTAGTGTTACAGCTGGCTGGCAAACTTCGCCAGTTCCAGCACCTGAAGATAGTAGCTTCTTCTCTGGGTTTAAGCAGCCTGGAGAATATGAGGCCAAGGAAGCAACTGGTTCCAGCGACCCAAGCATCTCTAACTCAGACCAAGGAGTAGAGAAGCGGCGAACTAAGATTGAGAAAACTGTTAGCCTGCAAGATCTTCGGAAGCATTTTGCTGGCAGCTTGAAAGAAGCTGCCAAGAATTTAGGAGGTACTTATGACTCAAGCCCTGAAAGTATCCTTATTGTTCTGTATATTTCTTTTTATTAGTTTGACTTGCAAATATCTCTCGGAATCATAGTTTTTTTTTAGAGGAAAAGGGCTTCGCCCCGGTTCCATTTCACTCGGAATCATAGTCCATAAATCCAACTTGATAGAAATATGATATGACAGTCTTCTTCCGAATACCTGTACCATTACTTGCAAGCCTCAAATAGAACTGGAATGATTTATAGAGTAATTAGCTGTTTAATAATTCATGCAATCCTGCTAACTAAGTGTTGGGATGTAACGTAGATGTGTACCGTATTGACCAGGCAGTGATACATGTGAACAAAATTAGTTTTCATTAATTCAGCTGATGTTCGTCTTGCAACAGTTTGCAAGTGAAAGGCACACTGCTCTGGATCCTTCATTATTTGCATACATAGTCATATAGACTCCAATGTCTGTGGTTGACCATAGCTAATGTCTTTTTACCATTTTTTCCAGTGTGCCCTACTACATTGAAGAGAATATGCAGGCAGCATGGAATTAGTCGTTGGCCATCAAGGAAGATCAAGAAAGTTGGGCACTCCCTTAAGAAATTGCAAATGGTCATTGATTCAGTACATGGAGCTGATGGAACAGTTCAGCTTACTTCACTATACGAAAATTTCACCAAGACCACATGGTCAGAGAGAGAGCTACAGGGAGATATCAGTTGCCCAGCATCAGAGCAAAAGTTTCACCTAGAGCCTTCAGTCCCTGATCGACAGTGCGAGAGCAGATTCAGTTCGCATACCTCTGGCTCTAATTCCCTCTCCCCTACATACAGCCAGAGCTCAAATTCTAGCCTTGGTTGTTCCAGTGATGCGAAGCCTCAACAGCAGCATAGTGCTCCTGAGCTTGCAGTTAAGAAGGAAATTTCTATGGAGGAGAATCAGAGTCCCACATTGCTGGAAGCTGTGAGGCTTGCCGAACTGCAGATGTTCGCTGAAGAAAAACCTGTCACCCTTTCTAGGCCTCAGAGTCACATATTTGTAAGTGAACAAAAGCCAATGGAAAACATATCAGGCATGCAAGAAGCCAAGCCTGATTCCTCAAGATAAAAGCCATGTATGGAGAGGAAAGATGCATATTCCGGCTTCAGCCAGACTGGGGCTTTGAAAAGCTAAGAGAAGAGATCCAAAGCGGTGTCAGCATTTCACAGAAAACATATGACCTCAAGTACTTGGATGATGAGTCAGAGTGGGTCCTTTTAACATGTGACGCAGATCTGGTGGAGTGTATTGATGTGTACAGGTCATCAAGTGCTAAAACAGTAAGGATCTCGGTTAATCCGACAATGAAACCGGCGCTCGGTGGTTCCCTTGGTCTTACTGGTGTATCCTCATAATGCTTTTCCTACATCCAAAGCAATCATCCCGCCTGCCAAGTAGACAGTATGTTGATGTTTTCAGTTATAGTGATATGCACAGGCCACATTTGTAAATATTTGGAGATGTGGTACCATCCAGTGGTCCGATGCTCGGGTGAATTATCGTCAACCTTGTCCGTGATGACTGGTGACGACCCTCTGTACTTCTAGGCTAGTTCTTGTTCAGGAATAGGGAACATAGTTTGTCGCGGTTACCAAACTAGTGTACAGAATAGGAAAGAATAGGAATTTGTCGAAATGAAGCTTTGCAGTTAGGTTTAGAACTCTTGATCAAGTTGCGCAGCAAATGTATGTTTCTTCCAGGGCTTGTTCTAGATTCCTACACAGGCAGTGATGTAGAAGAGATGTTTTTCTTTTCCTTTTTTTTTTCATTCAGGACAATGGAGTGCTAGAGTTTTTTATGTAATCTGTTGCATTATTGCTCCCAAGTTTATATCTGTACAGTTTGCTTCCAAAATCACAGCCTTTCGGTATGTATAACACTTTGTATCTCAAAGATTCCCCATGTCTTTGTTTATGCTTGGATTAGAGCAAATGACTAATTCGTCCACGCCTATGAATCGGTCGAAATTTTGTATAAATTTTACGAATGGAAGCTCCTATTTTCATATTTCCGTATCCTTTCTTAAACTATGAATCTAATCTTAAGTTTCGTTATGTCTAGAGCGTGCATGTGCCTGTGTATTTTCAAAATAAAACAAAGAAGCTAACGCCCGAGAAGAAAAACCACGAGCATAAAAATCACATACACAGCTGATCAATCAGCGGATCAATTATCATCCGTCACGGCTTGGAGGAACCACGATAGTGCGGCCGTCGCCCCGCCACCGCTGGGGTAGGCCTCGGCGGCAGCGCGTCCCGGCTCCCTTTGGACGACGTCCCGGCCTCGATCTCCTCGAGCTTGGCGAGGACCTCGTCCATGGATGGCCTGGACTTGGGGTCGCCGCAGAGACAGTTGTGCGCGAGCCTGGCCGCCCGTACCGCCGCCTTGGGCGGGTACTCCCCGGCGAGCCGCTGGTCCATGAGGCCGGTGAGCTTCTTGCCGCCCGTGGCGATGTAGGGCCGCGCCCACTCCACGAGGTTCACCTGGTGGCTGGGCCGGTTGGTGTCGTGCGCTCTGAGCCCCGTGAGCAGCTCCAGCAGCACGACGCCGAAGCCGTACACGTCGCTCTTGACGTACAGGTGGCCTGTGGCGACGTACTCGGGCGCGGCGTAGCCGTAGGTGCCGATGATCCGGGTGGTGACGTGCGACTGTCCCGCCGATGGCCCGCACTTGGCGAGGCCGAAGTCCGATAGCTTGGGCCCGTAGTCGGCGTCGAGGAGTATGTTGGAGGCCTTGAAGTCCCGGTAGATGATCTGCGTCTCCGGCGAGTGTAGGAAGGCCAGGCCACGGGCGGCGCCAATGGCGATCTTCAGCCTTGTATCCCACGGAAGTGGCTCGAATGACGCGCCCCCTATACGACGACGAGAGGGTTAGGAGATGATCGAGTGTGTGTCATCGATTGATGGCAGGTAGATGTGGAAGAAGAGAATCAAGGGGGTTGATTGATACGTACTTCGGAAGAGATGGTGTTCGAGGCTGCCTTTGGGCATGAACTCGTAGACGAGGAGGAGCTCCCTGTCCTCGCCGCAGTAGCCTAGCAGCTTCACCAGGTTCGGGTGCTGCAGCCTGCCCAGGAAGTTCACCTCTGACTGCACTTGCAATACAAAACATAAGAATAGTTGCCATGTTAGCAGTTAGCACCACATCTGAACATGGAAAGCTGGGACTAAACATGTCTTTGTCTACTAACTATTTTAGGTTCAGTTGATCACGGTACTTAAGAAGTTAAATTTAACTGTCCTCAAGATTTAGGAATATAAATGCATGAAGGACAATACTGCACTTGCAATAAAAAACATTCGAATAGTTGCCACGGCAGCACACACGGCGCGGTGAATGCATCATCGCTGACCAGAGAGCACAACGAAATCAGGTGAACATGGACAGTTGGACACCTGGGACAAAAGGCCAGCTGAACAAGCAAATCAGTGGACTAGTCTCAATCATAGGGAAGCTTCATGGTTGGCTACAAGGTATGATGGGCTCTCAAGCCAAGGCCTGATTGGAAAACTGAAGCCTATCTATCAGCCAAGTAAAGGTTGCATCAAGGGTTGACTTGTACTGCAACAGGCAAGAAAATGACTAGAGCTAAGAGCCTAAGACTAGTACTATCCTTTTTGGTGGCTACAATTTTCGCAACGAGATTACAAGAATGGCCGGCTAATAAAGAATGAACAGCATAGGAATATTAATTGTTGTTAACAGAAAGGGATTTGTCTTCCCTACTCCAGTGCAATGTGGACCAACATATGAAATGCACATTGACCAGGAAATGGGCTCTCGATCTCTCTTGGCTTACGACTGAATCAACTCAACCTGCGCAAGCAAGCAGTGGGGGACTGGAAGAAAAGTCTGGAAGCGATGGACGCACCTGCCACTCCTGGAGGCCCTGGACGCTCTCATGGTTGAGCTTCTTGACGGCGACGACGATGCCGGCGGAGCTCTTGGCCGGGTTGAGGCTGCGCTCGTCGGCCCACCCCTTGTAGACCCGCCCGAAGCCGCCCTCGCCCAGCACCATCTCCGGCTTGAACCCGCGCGTGACCGCCCGCAGCTCGGCCAGCGTGAACACCCGCAGCTTGGGCGCGTCCAGGACCCGCCCGCCCACGTCCACGCCCGTGCTCGGCCACTGGCGGTACTCCTCCCTCCGCTGCTCCCGCTGGTTCGGTGCTGATTCCGCCGCTTGTTCCGGTGCTGATTCCGCCGCTTGTTCTGGTGCTGATTCCGCTGCTGCTCCCGGTGCTGATCTCCTTGGGCCACGACGGCGGCAACGCCCCTGCACACACGCAAGCACAGGAATTGATGAGCTCGGGCGGAAGGAACAAGATGATGATGATCGGAGGCGAGGGAGCAGATGATCGTACGCACCTTTGGCCGGAGCCGGCAGCGATTTGTCGCAGAATCCGAAGCAGTTCCCCATGTAGACTGATTCCCTCTCCCGTCTCGGAGATCGAGTTGTGTGTGTTCTTGCTTCGTGTAATTTGGCGATCGTGCGTGCTCATGTACTTATCTCGGAAAGGAAAATACGGGATGATGGGACGTTGACAGGGGGTGAGGTCGATGGCGCGTTTGGCGCCAAGGACAACTGAACTGGTCGTACTCGTGCTAGCTCGGTGTAGGCGAGGAGCGTGGACCCGGTTCACTGCCATAGCCTCGCGACTCAGCAACCGGCACGAATTAGCTAGCTTCATCGCTGCGTTGGAACACCTGGCGTACGCGCTCGCCTGCGCAAGTGTGCCTCGTGTGGTTGGTACCTTCTGCTCGCTAGATTGACATGGAAAGGGAAACCACTGGCCGTGCTGTGTACCGCGGGATTAGGGAGTGCACAACGTACAAACAGAAAGAAGACAATGATGAATTTTGTTTGAGTGAATTCCACTTTTTACCCTCTAGTTATGCATTTATGACACTAATTACCCCATCTAAAGGAAAATTGTTTAGATTACCCATTTTAGAAACTTTGGGCCCTCGTTTTCTGCTGCATTTCTGTTGGGCAAGGTGTAAGGTGACGATTCAGCCTAAAAAATAAAAAGAAAACTATGACAAATTGAACACACGGTGAAGACAAGGTTGGACATTATCGTCGATGCTACCCTCTGAATTTTACATATTTTGACACACCATATAGTTCTAAGATGCCCGACTATTCTAACAAAACATGTAGAATGCCAAAATGGTGTAAAACCTTGTTCAAAATTTTATATATGATGTATTTCTAATTTAGTTTCGCTAAATGGGGTAATAAGTGTCACAAATGCACAACTGTAGGGTAAGAAGTGGAATTCACTCTTTTTTACGATGGAAATCGGTTGCAGTACAGGAAGAAAGGGTGACACCTAAATAAATAGTATAATTAACCATGTTGGAAAATCGCAAGAATGCACAAGCCAGACATACACTCCATCAGTGGTAGTTTTCTCGAGTATGCCGTTAATGCTCTGCAGAAAATGATGAACCTTTGTCGAGTGTCAGTTAGGGGACACTCGGCAAAGAGGATGCGCCGTCGGCAAGATTTTATGCTCGTTAGTGATTATACTATGATAAATTGAGAAAAAGTACTAAACATCTATAGGTTGTAATACAATTAATTGGATCCATTATAACTTGTAAATACACATTTTACCACAAAAAACCCACTAATGAAGAATCCCAACTATTTGATTTATATTCTAGAAGTTTAAGTGAATATTTTTACCTAGTCATAAGCTAGAAAATGCTATTAAGATAATTGTTAGGGCGTACACTCTAGAGATATTTGACTAAATACAAAGACACTATGCATTTTATGCAGTTTAAAAATAATAGAGAATAAAATTTCGTTATAAAATCCAGTTCAAATTTGGAACAAATCTTGTTTATATAATACATAAAAAATGTTTAATAAAGAAGACAACAAATTACATTTAAAACGCTGCGATGGGGTTAACCATAACAAGAAAAAAAAAGTAGAAGAAACTATACTCTTTTAATATCTTCCATGCAAAAAATGATTTCTATAAATGTATAAAAGTTTAGTACAACATGATATTACCTTAGTTTGCGCCTTAGGCTAGATTCCACCTGTTAACTTGACCGGTATTCTAGAATCTCTAACAAAGGATACAAAAAGGAATGAAAACAAATTACAGTTCATATGCAAAATCTTAACCTCAATGTTTGGATTGAATAAATAATTAGTGCCTTTGAGATCTGCTAAATGAAGCTTAAAAACAGAAAAGGTTGAATACATTAGTACGACCTAACAAGTAGTAAACAAGAAACAAAAGAAAAAGAATTAATATTATACCATCTCAAACCAATTCATTTCCATAGAGACCTTAGTATCATCAGGTTTAGGGTTATTCACAAATCGGGTATAGATGTATCTTCTTTTTCAACATGTCACACAATGCAACAATTTGGCTCTCCGTACAAAGAAAAGTGTTCACAACGCAACAATTACACATTTGGTGTTGCAGTAAAAACGCAAAGGATGTGTTGTCCAGGATACAGACATGAGGTCGGGGTTATCTGCATCTCCGCGGTTAAGGAGAAATTTCCAGTATAGTGAAATCTCAAGGTATCCATATATGTTACAAAGACCAATTGGACAAAATATGTTTAGACAAAAATAGAACCCAGCAGAGTACAATAAAAATAGCAAAGACCTGACATGGCCATGGCATTGTTCTACAAAGAGAATAAAAGTAATTAAAAAGTTCCAAATTGACACCACCAACTAAATTCCAGTAATGAACACGTCCATACAGTTCTACTAAGAATACATAATTACTACACCATCAAGTCTCTAGCTTTTATCACATGGTGTATAGCGCAAAACGTTTCAGATAACCTGACATGTAGCGTAAAAAAAGATAACCTGACATGTATAGTATGCTGGGAGAAAGCAAACAATTCCTAATATACATACAATATAGCGTTACAAGTGGGAGCATATAAGTTATATTGTACAACTAAACTAACAAGGAGAATATTTGGCAATTATAAATAAATCAAGAATGAATGGACCATCAAAACATTTTTTTTCATTTAATCCATGGAAACACAGGTGAAAATTAGACACAGCAAAACAGGTCTAACCACAATCTTCATAGAACTCAACATGCCGACATAGGAAAATAACATTTTAGCGCTACAATTGGCACTAAAAACTCAAAAATGGTACCCCAAATTATAGTGACAGATCGCTACACTATTTGCTTTGTTTGGTGCAGCTGGACGTACATGCGTGTGAAGCGTGCACGAAGGCCTCGTCCTCCACGGATTTGTACCACACTTATACTACAAGTTTTTTTTTTGAAAGATCCACTCATACTACAAGTAGCATTAATCAAATTTATTATCCTCGTTCTATTTTGGAGTACCCTATTGATGGGTACTCATCCGCTTCTAGTTCGACTTTCTGTACTCGAATCAAATTTGGAACCTATGGTGTCGCGTTTGGTTCTCACTCATCACTAGCGGGCGGCAGATGACCCACACACATCACATTTTAGATGTATGTTTGCTTCCTTTAGCCTAGCTCGACTTCTGTTTGAGAGTGAATCAAACAGGGTGACTAACTTAATCAAGCTTTGCCCAACGCATAATGTAGCAAAATGTGCATGGCTAGTATACGAACCAAACACGTCTGAACATGCTTTCCTGACCCCTTTTAGAAGGTGATTCATTCAAAGTATATCTGATGTACAGTTTGAAGATGCTCTAAAAGTATTTATTTATTTTTTAGTCGGGTTTTGAGTGCAAAGTCCATTTGGAGGCCGAGCTCCATGGAGCTCGGTTTTCCAAAAAAAATTGAAATCTGCATTTTTATGTTTGAAAAAAATTCTACATGTAGATAATGTCGAGATCTACGACTGTGAAATCCCAAATAAAATTTCTGTATTTTGGCCTGGGCATAAAAGACAAGCCTGACAATTTTTCAAATTTTGAAACTGTGCACTGTTCACCTATCCAGATCTACATATTTGTCTTTTTTGCCCGGTCTAAAATACATCGAATTTCCATTTGAGATTTTTCATAGTGGTTTAGATTTATTACAGATAAAGAGCAAATACAACAGAAGATCACACAAGAAAACTAAGCACTACATAGACTAATGCTTGATCCAGATGAAGGAGCGATGTCTTCTTGTCTTCTGTTGCACGGAAGTAATGTCAAAGGAGTCTCTGCCAAACAGACCTCAACCTAATCAACACAGTCACATGAGGTAGGCATCGGGCAAGCCGAAACCGTACTCAAGAATCGGAAGGAGGGGGCTTCAAACGACGCCTCCAAGAAGGAAAACGGCGCCCATGAGCGTCGTCGTCGCCGGCACAGTCCAAGGACCTACCAAGCTTTCGCTACCCAATCCTCCAACTGAAATTCTGGAGACAATGCAAGGAGCACTTCTCACCAAGAACCACACGACATGTTGAGGTGGAGGGGTGGAATCCAGCAAACAGGGAAGGGGCTTCAAGGTGGCGCCTTCAAGAAGGAAATGGCACTCGGAGGTGTCATCGTCACCTGCAATGGCCATAGCCATGCAAACTTTTCACCGAAAACCCATAAGCAACCCGAACAGCAGATGCCACCATGAGGACGCAGGGTTTGAACATTGCTTCAGACCTACCACCCGAAGATACATGGTGCTCCAGCTCCCGCTTTGAACACCAGCAGCACACAAGAGCAGAGTACACCCTCTGTTCCTCCAGATCAGACGACATGAAGCCATCCTGGCCCTGCCCGGCCTAGATCGAAACCCCAACAGCATCGGATCATGCTGGAACCGCGTCGAGGGACACTGGCCGCTGGAGGGAGATGCAACGAGCTCAACAACCCGCTAGGTACCCCACCTCGAATTTGGGAGAGCCCCTACACACGGGCAGGGACAAAATCCACGGGCAGGAATCACAGGCGGTCGAGGAAGAACCGCACCACCACAGATCAGGCGCACAGATTGAGCAAGGAGAGACCGGGGAGCCCCTGCTCTGCCGGCCAGAGACATCCTCGCATCGGTCGTGGCCCGCGAGACCCAGATCGGGCCTGCCTCCACCCCGGGAGCGCACGCCGCCGCCTCTCCCCTTCGCCACGGCCAGCCAGGCTGCAGCCGCCTCCGCTGCGTCGTCGACGCACGCCGGCGAGGCTCTGGCCGCCGCCCAGGATCCGCATCTACGGCCGCCAAGGCCCCACACCGGGCGACCACCCCCTGCGCGCGCTGCTCCACCCCACCCCCTTTGGGAGTGGGTCCGCCGCCACCGCGGCTCAGGCCGGCGGCAGCGGCGGTGGGGAGGGCCGGAGTTGAGGCTGCTGGCGGCGCTGCGCTCGAGTCGCCCCCGCGTCGCCTGGGGAGCGACGCGAGAGCGATACCTATTCGGGAAGAGAGAGGTGGGGATGAGGAGCATTCATAGTGGTTGATCTCGACATTATCTACAACTAGAAAAAACAATTTTCTCAAAACATAAAGATGTCGATTTTGATTTTTTTTAAACCGAGTTCCATGGAGCTTGGCCTCCAACACGACGCACTCGCAGTTTTGAGCTCCTTATGTGGACTTCATCAATTTAGCAATTCGGGACTGGCCCTACCAAAAGACACAAAACCCCCTGGAGCGTGGGTGAGCATTTGACAGTAGGCTTGGTCCAGTCCATGCAGATGTTCCTGCCACTTCCATATGTGCACTGGGTTGCCCTTGCTTCCAACGACGAGTATTTCTTTTCCTAAATGGCCCTTTACGAGAGTTTCAACCACTTCTCACACTTCCAAAAAATTAGCCACTTATGGCCCTTCCACGTCGCGGCAAAACATGTTCCCTTTTTGGACATTGTAGATACGACAGGTTGGCTATTTTCCAGAAAAGGACAAAGGGGAGCAATGGGCACAAACTGGCGCTCATGGCTTTCGAGTCATCCTGCCACTCACCTGGGATGTGCACTAGTTTCTACTCCCTCCGTATCAAAATATAAGACTCTCTATCTAGTTCGTACGCACATGTATGTGTATGTAGACATGTTTTAGTACAAGGTTCACATGAATCTTGCACTAAAACATGTCTAGACACATGTGTGTACAAGCAGGGGCGGAGCCAGCTCCCGGCGACCCCGGGCGGCTGCCCGGGCTCGTCCGGCGAGTGCCCGCTGATAATTAGCTTAAGCATGGAAATTAGTGCTGATGCATGCTGGGGCAAACAACTTGCCACCATCGCTTGCACTGGCTTTGCCCAGGCTCCCTGAGCCGGCTGGCTCCGCCACTGTGTACAAGCTAGTTAGAGAGTCTTATATTTTGATACGGAGGGATTATGTTAACCATGCCTCTTAAAACGATTGTAACTCTACCTTTTCACTGCAATGGCATTCAAAGGTACTTTGAGGTTTTCTCGAGAAAAAATAAAAACCTTACCAGTTTTCGCCAAAGAATTTGTCCAATCCACACCATACTAGATCGAAAACGGTTAAGTTCTTGAAAAATAGCCAATCTAAGTGGCATGTTTAAAAACGGCAACCAAAGTGGTTGAAAGTTTTTCGAAGGCCACAGGTGACATTAAGTCATGCAAACGGTCATTTAGAACAAGTAGCTCTACCGGAAGGGATATAAAAAAAAAATCTCTACCGGAAGGGGATAAAAACAACTAATAGAACAAAACAAAAAACGCGGGGGCGCAGAGGCCTTGAGGCGGCGCCATCGCGGCTGAGTCAGCCTTGACCTGACGTGTTCGGAGGAAGAAATAACAATATTGTACTCACTATGTATCATAATATAACATGTTTTCGGTATTACAGTACGGACTATGGTGTTCAATGGTTTGGATGAGCCCTTGCCACTAGTTTGACAAAAATGTATTGCGCACATTTACCTCTGGGCATACCGATGTACTAATGTTGAGATCGATCACCTTCTCAAAGCTTGGTTTCTTGCCTTTGATCCCCCTTAAACCCCTCGTGATGTAATCCACATGTCTCTCTTTCTCCTGTACTTGTAATGACTGCTACTCTGGCTCCGTAACTATTACGACATAAAGGTTCGGGTTGGCTGAAAGCCCACCGAAGGTACAATAAAATAATTAGTGAATATACACACTAAAATATATCTATATACATCTGTATATTATCCAAAACATCTTTTATCCTAGATTATGGTGCGGATGGAGTAGCTAAGAAGAGGAACGACCACGTCAAGGATGCAAGCTTCTGCCGTGACGACGGATGGCTTCGCCCAAATATGCTAGCCACGAACGACGGTGATGCTCCAGCGTGATTTTTGACACGTTCCACTGCTACTACAGAAACACCCCTACTCGAGACGTTTGACATATATGGAGATTAAAGGTACGTTTTGTCCTAGCTAGTACGAATGTCCACGCACGCACACGACTCTTGACGTACGCCAGCCGAGAATCGTTAACAATCTCGATGACCTCGTCAAGGTAAATAGATAGTGTATGGTTAAATAAATTACCACGCAAAATTTGAATCAAAAATGAGATGTACATCAATCAAGAGAAAAAAAAGAGAAATCCATATGAATAGTGCCTCTTCTTATATTTTAAATAGTTTGGAATTATTTTTGACAGATTTTGTGTTTTTTATTCTCATGGGGAAGATTGAATTTGTTTTGTAATTTTATGACATGGTATTTTAATTCAGTATCAATGATGTGAAATTAAATCTAGAATGCTTCATGATCATTTGCACTATTTTTAGAGCTTGGTATCATGAGAAAAAAGAAGAATATTTTTGGATATTATATCTTTAAGAATGCCCATGTCAAAGAAGCAACGGAGCGCATCACTTCTCTATGAAGTGTAAATGTCTCTTTTCATCAGCGATTTTCGGCACTACAGCACTACTCGAGTCGTTTGACAATTGACATGACACCGCTTGCCAAATAAAAAAACAGGAGCGTATTTGTATTGACATAACACTTGTAAATTTGATTCTAAATTTCTGCATGACATAGCATTTGATAAAGCCGGCTATTCACATGCTTTTCTAATGATAACTGGACAGCAAAGTTACCTTGCTAGCTGGGCGGAAATGGCTGTGCCTTTTAACCAAGCAATGCTATTAGGTCATCAATGTGAAAATTTATTAATTGCATCTCTAAGACATGTACCAAGCCATGACAAGTTTGTACATGACCAATAAGCTTGACCATTATCCCAAAGACTAGTACATTGCCGTTCCCCTATCTTCCCATCCCAGGAATACTAATGCATGCAGAGCACCGCCGATCATATGTACACATGCCTCATAAATTTATGAACTAAAACACCAACGAAGAACACGAAAAAAAACAACAGTATCATGGTCAGCTCCACCTACCACCAGTCCCATACAGCTCCCTATCATTCAAGACCGGGTCTTGAACCCAGAAGGCTTTGACTCTATGACATCTTGACAGTTTCAAGTTCAACGACCTAACAACACCAGGCTGAGAAGTAGGCTATGACGAGCACTGCGCAGGCCTTCTACTGCCTCGCCTTCTGGATGGCGTGCGGGCATACTGTGGCGAGCCGCAATGAGCTGGAGAACCCAGAGACGCCGCCGCGGGCCGCTCAGAGACATATGGCTGGCTGGCGACATGGGTCAGGCCGATCGCAACGTCGGCGATGATCGGGCGGACATGGGACTGGTCCTGCAGGCACATGATGCTGATCGAGACTAGCTGGTTGAGCGCATCTAATGGGTAGCCGCCCTGAAGTGCTGGATCCGCGAGCCTGTAGAATTTTCTCTTGTCATGCGTAAACGGTCTTGACTGCAAAATCACAAAAGAAAAAGGGGGGAAAGGAAAGTGTCAATAAGCAGCCTCAAGAGATTTACATAACAAATTTGGCACTAAAGTTTAACTATCCTAAGGGTTTCGAAGATTACGGTATTAAGTTAAAATTTGACTAAAGTGAATTATATTTTATACCACTAAATACCATATAGTTGCAAACAGCCCGTAAAGGGATTGGGGGAAATATGTCTACATCATATAAATGTTGAAAACAGGAAATATGTCTAGACAAAATGGAGGCGCCATCAACTAACTGAACCAGCACAGAAAAGACTTCACTCTGTTATAACAGAACGCTACTAACTTGAAAGGACTGAAGAGGATGCAGCAGAGTACACAGAATATTGGAAGCATGATGTACGACAAGATAGAACTGCTCACCCATGTTAGTAAACTCTGATCTGGTTTAGGCCTTGATGGATCATAAACTCTTCTCCCAGTGATGAGTTCCAACAGAAGAACACCAAAACTGTATATGTCAGATTTCATGGTAAGCTTGCCACTTACCACATAATCAGGGGCGCAGTATCCATAGGTACCCATAACCCTGGTAGAGACATGAGTTCTGTCGCCGACAGGTCCAACTTTTGCGAGTCCAAAATCAGAGAGCTTTGGGCTGAAATCCTCATCCAACAGAATATTGGCAGCTTTCATATCACGGTAAATGATCGGTGGATCTGCCACATTGTGCAAATATGACAGTCCTTCGGCTACTCCAACAGCTATCTTCACACGTGTATTCCAGTCGAGTGGTTGCTTGCCAACAGGCACATCTATTCAAAAGTGAAATTTCTATCAGTCGAATGAGGTGCACAGAGCTAATGTTGAGCAGAAACTTGTATAAGGTCCATGAAAAATGTTTTATACGGTATACAAATAACTAAATTGCTGCAGTATCAAACGATGGACCCACACCGCAGCATAATGACACAAGAAACTCACAATGTGCAGCTCCAAAAGGTTTGCACATAATTCCATGGAAATTCAAACTGGGTTACAATAGCCCATTTTTTAAGGACTGGAAGTATTGGCCTAAGCTTAGTAATAGTTCAACACGGAAACAGATTATGGGTGTGAGAATATAAAGGAACTTTGCAGAAAAGTCCAGATGGTTCACATCATGACCATTACTTTAGTACTAGTATCATCATGGAGAACATGTGATGTTCAGGCATGAGACAAAGCACGGGAACATGAGAACTTCAATAATTTCCGTGGGGACAATTTTGGCTAGGCTTAGGCATTATGTTCTGAACAATTTTGGCATGTAGGAAAATGGACGATCAGCGTGGCTTTTGTGGCAAGAAACTGAGCTAAGCGAGTATGACAACGCTTTTGTGCTGATTGCACACTCGAATCAGTTTATTTTGTTGTTTTGGAGCATACACAAAATAGACGGTCCACAATACCCAAAGTAAAAAAAAAATCAGCAATAGGGACTGCCCCTTGAAGATTTTTAATTAAGGAGATACAGCCATAAGGCACCCTCTGTGAAACACAGCTCAAAGGCGGTTGGTGTGCATAGGCAACCCTGGCAAAACAAACGGCTCGAATGCGGACGGTGGGCTGGGCACGCACACAGGTGCACACCTCTAGCCAACGGGTTAACACTCAGTTCTCACTACCTCAACTGAGTAATTAAGTCAATAATAGTACTTCCCAACTTACTAACTATACTAATACTTCAACTAATGGCGTGTTGGCAATGATCATTAAATACCACAGAAAACTAAACTGTCCCCTGACCTTCCCTCGAAACATATTCAGTCCTTACAAGAAAGGAACCGTCAAACACAATGGTGAAGAACATAAAGGGGAATACAAACTATATACTATAAAACAGAGAAAAAACTTTTGACCCGTCATTCTACTATTCATTGTCTAACCATTTTCAACTTATCTTTTGTCTCAACTTTGACTTCCTTAAATATGAAATCAAGAGTGCAATCTAAGTAATGCGGAAAAATAGCTGCCATATTGTTTTCCTAAGATTTTTGTGGAAATGAAGACTTCACCATATAAATGAATAGATAGCATCCTGAATTCTAGTAAAGCAGATAATAAAAGTAACAGAGAAAACTGAGGTGAATATTTGTTTCTCTCTTGTGCGTGTGGAAGCACCCAAATCAACTACCTAGATGCGCTTCATAGTAAAAATTTCAATATTCAAGGTTTAACTTTTGGTACACTAAAATTGCTTTTACTATGGTATTCATCCTGCACTTTATTTCGATACAAGACCAAAGGCCCTTTTTAACAACCGAGAAATCCCGATCAAAATACAATCTGTCCCATAATGAGAGGAATCAACCACCCTGATGCTGAAGGAGTTCCCATATGGTTGTACTGGACAAGAAGAATCTTGCAACAGTTGAAGCGTGACCATCTCTTTTATTTGGTAATAGTAACTAGACATGCTATTTCATTTTTGTGACAGCAGGACATGTTATTTCATCATTACCAGAAGTTATTATAGCAGGAAGTGATGTCGTGGTATTGCTCTAGAGGCCTCAAACAGCTAACAAACAGCAGCAGTATCATAGATGGTTCCCAAAAGCGAATGAAAAAAAAACAGTAAATTCTAGAGAAGAGTAAGACGTCTCTTTTCCAAAACCATGAAAGAAGACAACATAGGAGGTTCACCCATTCATTGTTTCTTGGATAAGATTGTTGATTTTGCGGTCAATTTTATAAAATGTCATATTGAGATACACCAATCTTCAATTACTTTTTCGTAACATTTCTAAACAAATATTTACTACTCTCAATCTTTGGAGAAAGTGGATTTACTTGCGTGAAGATTCACTTCACCACAACAAAGGTACCATCAGGCACAAATTGAAAGGAAAAGCCTAAACATTTCAACATAAAAACTCTAGAACTGCACTGTGCAATGAACATCAAGTCTGAATTCGGAGAAGGAACCTACATACCAAAGAGATGGCTCTCGAGGCTGCCCAAGGGCATGTACTCGTAGACGAGCAGCCTCTCGTCCCCCTGCGCGCAGAAGCCGACGAGGTTGACGAGGTTGGGGTGGCTGAGCATGGTGAGCATGAGCACCTCCACCAGGAACTCGGTGCTCCCCTGCACGCTCTCCCGGGCGAGCTGCTTGACCGCCACCATCTGCGCCTCGCAAACGCCCTGTCAGTACGAAGAAGAAATCAATCGAATCTTTCACCCGCAAAAGAATTCAATTTGCTGAGGACAGGAGCGGGATGAGGGAGATGGGCTCGCCTGCGGGTTGGTCCTGGAGATCTTGCCCTTGTACACCTTGCCGAAGCCGCCTTCCCCGATGAAATTTGCCTGGTTGAAGTAGCCGGTGGCCACGAGCAGATCCTTGAAGGTGAAGCTGTGCGCGCAGCCGTTCCCCACGTCCGGCGCCACCTTCCTCCGCGCGTCGACGACTGCCAGATGAGAGACGGCGGCGGGTCAGACAGAACCCAACAAAACACGGACGGGGAGAACACAGCCAGAGGCGAGCGATGGACGGATGGGAAATCAAGAACCTGAGGAATCGTCGGTGCAGAGCCTGGAAGGCCTCAGGTCGCCGCTCCCACGGCGCTCACGCGGCGCAAAGCACCCGAAGCAGCCCATCCCCGAAATCCGACGCGCCGGCTCTCGCAAGACGTGTCGCGGCGGCGCAGCAGAGGGTGCGAGCGGATCACCCAGGAAGAAGGAAGAGAGGCTGCTATTAATGCGCGACCAAACCCCTCTCGATGGATGGGTCCCTAGTGGGGAACTGGATGACTGATCAGCAGGCGGCGAGGGAGGGAGGGATTGCGGGGCTAGGAGGCAACACGGCGGGGGATTCGGCAAGAAATCATCGCCGGCATCAGCGGGCGCCGCGCTCACTGGGAGCAATTCGGGAAAGCGTTAACACGGCCCTCCACGCGGTGGGAAAGAAATCAAACCGAGTCACTGTCTATCCCTGGTCGGTGGAGGGAAATCGCTGGGGACTGGATTTGGAAGCCGCGCGTCAATCTCGCGGTTTTGTTCTTGCTCCGGAGTCCGGCTGGTTTCTTGGCTTGGCCTTTCCCGCGAGTTGAGGAGAGTGTGACTGTGTGAGTGCGATTTTCGTGGCGTGGAGTCGTGGACTGTGCTGCCTTGATTGCCGCTCGCGCCTACCTAGCAGATCTGATGAGCTGCACTCTACTAGGGGTACTACGAGGAGATATTTGTCTTCTAGTTCCTTAGAGAAAATGACAAAAAAAAAACACCACATTTGCGGGTGAGTTGTCACATAACCACCACTTTTGTGTTTTTGGACACATAACTAACACCTTTGGGGCTATATCGTGACGCGGAGCACTGATCTCTCGTGGTTAGACGTCTAACCACGTTTCTGACAGGTGGGACTCACTTGTCGGGTATACGTGGCAAAAGAAAAAAGAAAACAAAATAGATGAAGTCAACGCCGCCCCGTCGCCCCGCGCTTGATCTCCCTGCGCCTCTGGACCGCGCTCGACCTTCCCGCCGCCGCCTCCCTGCCCGCATGTGCGCCGCCCACCTGCTCCGCCTCCGCCTCGTCGGCTGCGCGCCTTGCTCGCCGCCTCCTGCCTGCTCCTGCTGGCCGTGCTGCCCGCGGCCACCTGCTCCTCCTCGCCACGGCCGCCTGTTTCTGCTCGCCGCGCCGCGCCTGCTCGCATCCTCCCGTCCGCCACCGACGCCGCCGCGCTCGAGATGGTCGTCTTCCCGCCGTGGTGTCGTGCCTCGGCGAGCGCCCGGCGAGTCGCGGGCAAGGGCGGGCGAGGGCAAGGGATGGCGAGTGGCGGGCGCGTGCGAGCGCCCGCGCGGGCAAGGGAGGGCTCCGGCGCGGGCAAGGGAGGGCTCCGGCGGGCAAGGTCGTGCGCCGGCCACGGTGCAGGCACGGCCGCCGGCCACGCGCGGGCGAGCTCGAGCTCGAGCGGCGGGTGCGGGCAAGGTCGGGCGCCGGCCACGAGCCCCGGCCAGTCGAGCTCGAGCAGCGGGTGCAGGCAAGGTCGAGCTCGAGCCCCGGCCAGTCGCCGGCACGGGCACGGGCGCCGATTCAAGCGCGGCCAAGGCCAGGGCCGCCGCGGCGCCGCCTCCCTAGATCGCCCCGGGGCCGCCGCCTGGGCCGCCTTCTCCGCCAACTCTAGCTCGCAGGAGGCCGTCTGCGGCAACAAGTACTTCTTCGGCGCCGGCGGCGACGACGGCAGCGAGGAGCTGCAGCAGCGCCCGCGCCCGCATCCGTCCCAGGACTCATGCAATGTCTGCGGCATGTCTGACCCCAAGTCGGTCGACACAGGCAGTGCCGAGGAACTGGTGGGTGGAGGATCTGCTGGTGCTGTGCCGGTGCACACAACGGTTAGAGAGAGCGTTGACCTGCCAATTTTTTTCTTTTGTTTTTGCCACGTAGACCTGATGGGTGGGTCCTAACTGCCATAAAACGTGTTAACAGTTTTAATCAGAGGAATCAGTGCTCGACGTCACACTATGTCCCGAATAGTGGTAGTTATGTGTCCAAAAACGCAAAAGTGGTGGTTATGTGACAACTCACCCGCAAATGTGGTGTTTTTTTTGTCATTTTCTCAGTTCCTTATGTGGAATGGTGGTTTGCCATGTGTGAGAAATTCAACCGGCCCCCCGTGTCATTGACTCATTGTGGCATCTTTACGATGTTTTGTGGACACATGTTCATGTCACACGCTCCCCCCCCCCCCCTCGGGGTACAAAATGGGACATTGTTTGTGAGACTAGCTAACTGCCCGTGCGTTGCAACGGGGTATAAATACTCTAATCGTTCCACGTCAATTTTCTAGATCTTACGATTTTTAGAATTCATATTTGCATCAAGCATCATTATCAAGTTTTGAGCAAAAATAGTCACATGGTGTACAAGTTGAGCTAACAAGTTTTGAGCCCGTGCGTTGCCTATGCTCATCAGCAACACAACTTGTTGAGCTTTCTATTAGATTTCTCCACCCGAATGGACAAAGCACTGCGTGGCACCATGAGCTCACGAACCTCGACGAAGCCCTGCATGGCACCACGTGCTCCACTCGTGGCCTCCGCTGACCAGCCGACTCCATGCCGCCAGCGAGACGGAGTGCTGGTTGCCACCAGCGAGAAGGCGTCAGGGATTTGATAACCTTCTTTAAGGAACTTTTCTGAACATCCTCTTTCTGCACAATAACTGTAGCGGATCAGTTAATTTATCGATCTTAAAGCACTGCATAAACTACCTGTAAGAAACTCTCATTAAGATATTCTTTGAGTGTAGTTTCAGCCAGAGCTTCTGGTGGGCTCTTGGCCATGAGTGGAACACTGCTTTGGATATCAATGACATGATAAAGGATATCAATAGGGCCCTAAATCAACTGACCCTCACAGTTTCACATGTGGAAATGTAATTTTTCCAGAAAGAGATGTGTCAAAATAACAGGCTGCCAATGCCACTACACCATTGTTGTAAACAGCAGTTAGTGAACATTCGCCAACCATTAATCACTCATGCGACTTAGCTCGCTTGAAATGCAAGTAATAAATATTTCAAGTGGGTGCACATCTGGTAACATATGTACATTATAGATTATAGAGCACTGCTCAAATAACTGATAATAGCTTTTAGATGACTGTAAAAGCTGTATGCCCAGACCTAAAGCTAGGCAACAAATATAAACGTTTTAAAATCTAGAATTTTGCAAGTATGTTGAGCAGATTTCAGTAAATTATGCAGATATTCACAGGTTAGACTGAAAAAAGACTGTGAAATGTGAGATATAGTACTTTCCTTATTGACCAAACTATTAGGAGTACCAGGAGGATCAAACCATTAGCCAAACAGGTTAACGTGCAGGTCTTCGGCGTCGAACGAGTCGTCATTGTGGAGCTCTTCTTCAACTGGTGGTACACGACTGTGTCGCAATCATAAGCTGCGTCCAAGACAACGTCATTTCAGGCCTTAGCTTCGGCGTGCCACCCATGGTGCTCAAACTCGTCATCTCCTGCTAGCATTCAGCTTAACAACGTGACGTGCAAGAAAAAACTGAGATGGAGGCTAATTAAGATCGGTTCCATCTCCTCTGCTAGCTCTTGAGCGTGGCATCTGCCTGAGCTAGGGAGTACAGAAAAGCTGAATTCTAAAATATGAACAACATCTAGCTAGCGAAACAGATCGAAAGTAGTAGCGAGCTAGTCTACGATTTTAGTTCATGTTCTCATCATTTATTTGGTTCAGGTTCTTACACAGATAAATAGTCGGATTATTTAACACAAATGCATACGTAATGATTTAACAGAAATGCATCTGAGCACTACCGAACAAGATCAATTTAACATAATGCATGTAATGTTCACAATTCTGAAGATTGCACAAATTCTTTGAAATACAATTCTACTCTGGATTCTTCATTTTGTGATCAACTCTTCTGTAATAATGCATTGAGTACATCAAGATATGAAAACGTTAGCAGCTTAATCCTACTAAACTATTTGGCTGTAATTTGCAACCAAATAGTTGCTGCCTGAAGTCAAATGACGAGCCCCTGCCTGAAGTCAAATACCAGGGCCGGAGGAGCTCATGCATTAAGCAAAATTTCCGCCGGCCCGATCAGCACACAGCAGCAGACGCACCTGCGAGTGCCCGCGGAGGAGCGACCGGAGTGCTGATGTTGAGATGAGCACGCTGACGTTGACCACGATCTGCCGGCCCAGCACCTGCCCCAGGTCGGTCGTGTACTTGGTGATGGGCGTGTGCTTGAGCTGCGACGTCCGCGCCTCCCCGAGATGCAGCCGCGAGCGTGGACCGACGGTCCTGTCCAGCAGCAGCCTACCCGGGGCATCTTGCTGCTCGCCAACCTCGCAAGCAGCGCGAGGGCGTGCAAGGACATGGTGGCGGCGGGTAGGAGTAGGGGCCGGGAGCCGATGCAGGTCCGGTGCGAGGTGGATCCAGAGTAGGAGACGAATGCGTCGAGGGGGAGGAGAGATGCGGCCGCTGCTGGTCAGGTGCGGGTGCGGGTGAGAGCGAAACGAAGGGACCAAGGGAAGATGGATGAAGGACGCGACCTTGGCCGGTCGAGGTGCGGGTGAGAGCGACACACGAGATGGAGGAGGCCAGGGGCGGCGCGGCTGGTGTGGCGGCGACCGCCAGGAGAAGAGGAGTTAGGGATCGAAGAGGGAGGAAGAGCGTCGTTATTGGGCTTTGGCCCATTTGATCGTGCGCGGGGCGAGCGGAAAGAAAGCGCGAGAGGGGAGAGGTACAACGATGTTGGACGAGACGAAGCCATGTGACGTACGAGAGGAACCAAATTTTTCTTTTAGATAGGAGAGATTTAGCTCTTGTTCAGTCAAACAAGTGAGCCGTCTCGGCCAATGCTCTAGCGGTTGATGATTGATCCCTAGGCTGGGTTGTGAGGGTAACAAACATCATATACGCCGCCACATACAACCCCAAAAAATCGACGTGCTTGTAGGCTCGCACAACACCAACCGATCAGTCTGCCTGGCCGACTTGATGCCCTAAACCCTACACGGCTCGTGACGTCGTTGTTTGGGGAAGGGGGTGGCTCCATGGCAAGACTAGAACAGGCTTAACCAAATGGATCGCTAGGCGTGTTTCGTGAGCTAAAACATGCATACACAAAAAAAAGTGTCTACACTATGCCACGCCCACGTCAATCTCACAGCAGGTTCATCCGGTAAGTTTTCGTGTAATTTGTAAAATATGATACTTTACGTCACCAAGTTTCTTAAAATGGGCGTACAATAGGGTGACAATTTTCTTCAATGGGGTACGCCACCAAGTTTCTTAAAATGGGGGCACAATATGGTGACAATTTTCTTCAATGGGGTACGCACCATCACCCATCTTTTGGAGGTACAAAACGAAACTTACCATTTTATATTATAGAGCAGAACATGGGTCAAATGATCAACTAAATTAAAGGCTTATCATCAATGCGTGTATGTTCCTACGTAGTACGCTGCACTGCTACACACAGTGCAATGTAACTCATCTGGCCTCGCTAGCCTTCCTCTGATTAATTGAAGGTACAATTAGTCTTTGTCGACAGGGAGAGTGGTAGCTGAATTTTATCAGATGCATTGTATTGATTCCGTCAGACGAGGAAACATGCCACCCTTGCTCGGCTGCCGTCTGCACTGCAAGTGTGGAGACGGACTGTGGAGTAAAAACGCAGGTGCAAGAACAGCGTCGTAGCTTGTTGCTACTGTTTAGGAAGTGATCATGGAAGATGCTGATGCATGCATGTTCAGACACTCGATGGCCGGGTTCATGACTTCATGTCTATGCATATACTGCATAGTAAGTACTATCTTTGTGCAATGGCGATATGATCACTATGAGACAAGCTTTTCTTGGAAATATGATGTAATATGCATTGCTTAGATTGGGACTTGGGAGTTGTTGTAATGTGCTATCTGGACTTGAGGGTGGTTGGTGAAAAATACAAGTGGTGATCAGCTGATGAAAAGAAAATTCACTCGCGTGTCTTATACTAGATGGCCAGTATAGGCAAGTAGCTTGTCATATAATTAATCAAAATCGATCGCCTTGTTGGAAACCTCAACAAGCAACAATCTGGTTACGGTAGTGGTACGCAGGGACGGAGCTTCTTCAGTAGCATTGGTGTCAGCTGACACCAGTGAACTTCAGTGAAAGCTTCAATAAATTAGTAAAAAACACTGCTCAAAGTAGAAGATGGACCCAGTGTAACAAAGCTTGACCCCAACGGACTTTTTCCTGCCTTCGTCCCTGGTGGTACGTACATAGTGAGTAGTGAACATGACATGTACTCTTCAAGGAAGACAAATGCGCCTGCCGACCCAAGCAGTGCAACAAGAGTAGTAGGCACAATGAAACAACAATATATATGGAGTTATTAATGCATCCATACGAAATTAATTAAGAATCTGTCACCATTATTTATTTATTTTGAACACCATTAAATTTGACGCGGTAAAGATTATATCCTTCCTAAATGATTTTTTAGGGGGGGGGGGGGGGGGGGGGGGGGGGGGGGGGGGGAGAGGGAAGGGAAAAAAGGAGAAGAATCTGTCGGTGCCGTTCTTTCTGCATCCCGTTCTTCTCCTCTTGCTCCGGAACAGTTTCTGCTCTCGTGGTCAAATGTGAACTGGAGTGCATTCCCAAGTTGTTCTCCGTCGATATGTGCCCAGAGGAAGAAGAGAAATGCTGCTGCTATTAATTACTACCAGACTCTGCATCCATTATCGTGCATGCTGTTGATAGGCCCTACATCTTTTTTTTGTTTTGAAAGGATCCACCTGCGTATATTCAACAAGGAATACAAACTACGAACCAACATACGCAGAAGTACAAAGCCGAAGAAGCCTAGCACAACAGCAGCGCCCGAAGATCCTGGAAAGCAGACGCTGAACTGCCGCTACACCTGCTGTCGAAATCCATCGCCGGACAAACCGCCGGAGAGGAAGACACCAGGCCGCCGCTACGCCGCGAAAGGGAGCACCCCCACTCTTGTAGAAGACCGCAGAAGCCGCCCGCCGCAAGCGACGGAACTGAAATCGCTGAACACGCATGGCCATGGCGCTTCCTCCCCGCAACCACCCCTCTTCCAAACAGACCTGCACTGAGCACGAACTCGGCTTGCCGGAACCAACGCCGATAGCACGCCTTGACCACACCTTCTCCCTCGCCACCACGGCCGGCCGGAGAAAGAAGAAGCAAAGCCATGTCGAAGCAGAGCACGCCGTCAGAACCACTCCTCCGCACGCCACCATGGCCGGCCAGAGAAGCCTGAACAACGCGCCGAAAGGCGGCGAACAACTTCGAGATCCACAAAAAGACGCCGCCACTCGGTGGAGGCAGCCAGCGCCAGGCACCAGCTCCCCACCGCACCACCCCAGATCCTCCACAACAGGGCTAGAGCCCACCCTGCCATGACGAAGAGAAGAACAGTGGACAAAAGCTCCACGCGTAGAACGCCATCTCCGCAACGACGAGCACGCACCGAGCACCAACTCTCACCGGATCGACAGATCCGAGAGTACCGAACTCCAGCAGCTCGCCGACTCCGCCACAGGCATCGTCGGAAAGGGGACCGAGCGCCGACACCATTATTCCAAAGCAGCGCCATCAACCCCTCCTCAACGGCGCCACCAAGGACACTACCCCTACTATCTACAGGCCGGAATCGCAGGACCGGGGTTCCCCCACTCTCCCGCCGCCGAGGCGGCAGGCGGAGAGGGAGGGAACCACCAGCCTGGCCGGAGGCGAGGTGGAGAAACGAGGTCGCCCTTCTTATCGCCCGCTGAGAACTGTAGCGAGGGGATAAGGAAGACGAGTGACGAATTGGCATCGAAGCTCTACTCGGTACCATTCTGGCTGCATTTCCACTGACCATAATGAGCAGAAGAGCTGGACACTTGCTCCATGATGCCTGTCTCCCTGCAGGTGAGGTAACACTGACGGAGTGACGGTAACAAGACAGTGGACACCTATGATACTACGAGTGATGCGAAGCAAATGATCGCAACAAGGACGCACGCATCGTCATCAGGTGCGGCGATCGGAATGGATTGCAGCTCCGGTCCGGCATGCATGGGCCGGCCGGGAGTGCCATCGGCATCAGGGAGGCTTTACAACGAGTGCAGCAGTGATTTTGGGACCAGTTGTCACTGGTCACTAGCCACTCCTCTCTGAGTGGAAGAATAGCTAGTTTGTTGTGAGGTACTGTGCGTGGGGCCGCCGCCGCTGAATGCCTGGGTTAGATTAGCGCACAGCCGCACACACCATAGTGATGTAGGTAGGTGTAGTAGGATGGATTATCCACATGTGGTAGATGAAAACATGTTAGGGCATACGTACTCAGGAGCTTCAGTACCTATTGCTTCGTAGACTGTAGAGTGTCGTGGTGATCAGTGGCACCGGTTAGATCTCCATGTGAGTTGCTTCGCGTCGTCATATGGATCACATGCGTGAGCAATCTTAGTTAATCAGATCGTTGTCTTAGGGGAGGGGAGCCACTTGTGTGGCTGCACGGTGACTGATTAATTGCCTACTAATATTTCTGTAGCGCCTCCTAGGACATTGTGTACTAAGTGCCTCTGTGACGGACCCGACAAATAATCAACTAGCTAGCTAGCTAAGTAACTAGCCAACCTTGTGAACCACTCCAGTCATACGTTGACGATTCGCCGTAATCCACGAGAGTTTAACTTAGGTTGGAAGCCGTGTTTGTTGCGTTCTAATCAGTCCAAACACCGAACCAGTCGATGATCAGCTAGCAAAGTTAACCTGACGCCTCTTTTCCGGAGTGCCTGCCAGTTACACGACCTAAATTGAAACCAGGGCAAAAGCATTTACGATGTTTTGGATGATTTGGTGTAGGTTGACATGATTTAGATAATTGGCTTGTTATAATTTGTTCAAAAGCATGCTTGGATTCCATTATTGAATGTATTTGTCCTCTGGCATGTTGATGACTGAAAATTTGGTTAACCATGTTTTCAATGGGATATTTTCCTGAAGGTTAATCAAGATCTGACTGAATTGTTCTAGATTTATATGATTGTTTTTTCTGTATATTTTTGGAGTTTGATCCCTTCCTGGGTCTCCTGTTGATTTTGTAATCAACATATGGTGTTGTGTTTGCTGGTTTGTGTCTGTGTGGCTAAAAACAGATGCTATACTTGTCTAGCTTGATCACGTTGACTATTTTCCAGCTCCTGTCATTCTACCGGTGATCATCAAGTCAAGTGTTGGTGATCTGAAGCTCTATTTCACACTTTTTCTCACTCTCCTCTTAAATCTGTTAAGAGCAGATGTTCCCATCTATCTGTTGCCTACTTGATGACTTGTGAAGCTTGTTTTTCAGGATTTTTAATAAACCTGTGTCTTGTGCCTTATCTTCTCTTCTTCTTAGATTGTGTGTTCTAGAGGTTGAACAGTATTTGGTGTGTGGTTCAGCTAATGGTGCGGTTATAGGCTCTTTTTATGCACTTTGGTTGGTTGTTCCATGGTTGAAACCTAATTTGGTGAATCCTCAAATAAGCCGGTTGTCTTGCTCTCCTAAGATACAAGGTACGATGTTGGTGCTCCCCCTTGCCCAAGCCTCTTTTTTTTGAAATGGGGGCAAAATCTTTGCCCAATCTATTAATTAAGATGAAGAGAATTTACCAGATTAATTAACGGAAAACCGGACGAAAACTGATACAATAAACTCACAACCACAAACGAACAACCCCAAGCAAACAACCGCCCAAGCGCCAACAAAAACGTCCAACCTACTACAACCACGACGAGGCAACACTACAATCTGAAATGGGCCTTTGGTTGTCTTGTTGGATAATTATCTCATTTTCCATTCTTTGTGCCCCCTAATTGTATAAGCACTAATGGGATTCGGCCTAGTAGGCTTTTACTATATTTGGGGGTTTAAGTTTCTGGGCTTGATAATTTCAAATGATATTGTGTGTTTTTCAAGGATTCTAACTATATTAAGAGAAAAAACAAATTTGTTGCCCTGATATTGCACATCAATGGTCATTACTTGGTGTCTATTTTGCCTCTAAGAAATTGGATCATAATTTGATGCTTTTGTCCCATGTTTACTTATTCATAGCTTCCTTAAGATCAACTGGTCTATTTGACCCAAGATGATCCGTAGTCCATAAGTTTCTAAGTGAAATATATCTCTCTAATCACTAAGAGGATTAAGACTAGTTCTTAATTCCAATCAGCCGGGTCCAAAAATATTAAAATGCCACATCAAAGATGTTGGCAGCATTTTAATCATAACCCAATTTCCGTTTATTATGTTTGTTTTGCAGGTGAAGAAGAATAAGCTCAAGACTTTAGTTTAGGGCCTTTTGATTTCTGTAATGTAATTTTATTCATAATTCCAAAATGGAATGATGTCATGACGAAACCTAGCCCCTTTTTATATTCCTTATCATAAAACTGTTCCCAAAAGCTCAAAAAGTAAGCAAGTACTGAAATCGACGAACTAAACCCTAAATCATCACATAAGTGAAACCTCGATGGAATGCACATACCTATACTCTATCCATTTTTGTTGGTTGGAACGCTGAACTACGTGATCTGGCAGTGAGCCGACCACACCGGGGTAGTCGAATCGATGAACTAAAGCCTAGATCATCATGTAAGCGAAACCTCAATGCAATGCACATACCTATAATAGTATAATGTATCCATTTTTGTTGGTCTGAACTACAAGATCCGATAGCGAGCCGACCACCCCGGGGTATGTCGCATGTCCTCTCCTTGTCATCGACGTACTTCAGTGACCCCGTCACGCCACCACAACCGAGTCGATTCTCCCCAGAGATCGGTGAGTCGTCTGCGAGCCGCAGTTGCGCATGCCCTCCGACGAGAGCATGCTCGGGATGCCAATCGTTGATTTTTGCTTCTGGAGCTTTGTCGCCCAGTAAAGAAACGCCCACCATGCTCTCCATGGCATTGAGGTGGATCTCAGCACCACTTACGTGGCCGGCGACTCACCGGTGTTCCAATGGCAGTTGTAGGAGTTCCCGGACGGCGATGGCCCGGATTCCCCACAACTTGTTGGGACCGGCCCAACAGAGGTAAGTTTCATGCATTTGCATGGATTGCAATGTTGGCCAAGTAGACAATTGTGGATAGAAATTATTCAAAAAAATTGTGAAGAAATTAAAATTGCATTTTCTATATTGACCGAAATGGATAGCTATGAATATTTTTGCTTTGTTTGCATTTTTTGATTGCGTGTAGGATTATTTTTTACGAGTGTACGTTGGAAATTATCAACAACAGTCAAGGAGGAGGTGATTAAGTGATGTTGTTTGTTGTTGAGCTTACACAAACAAGACGTGCTTCAAACAAAAGAGGAAATTCATACATGGACAAGGAGATGAGTTGTTGTGTCATGCATGGAGAGGCGCCTATTAGAGAACACGAGTACGTCACATGGGCTGAAGATCTATCGTCCTTTCAAACTTACAAGTGATAGCAGTGAGGACTCCCTACAACACAGATGTATGTTTATCCATTAACAATGCAACAAGTTTAGTATAGCTCACGGTTTGATAAAGAAGAGGCCCTTGAGTGACACCGGAGTGAAACACCGAGCAAATTTCCGTAAATGTTCTATTTCAACATGTCTCTAGTCCAAATAATTTCCGTTTGTAGGTGACAATGGCATTGGCTCTATTCAAGAAGATACATGACAACAAAGTCTTCACCTTGACTTGAACCTTGACACATTGTTGGATGAGGATCCACATGTACCCCAAGTAGATAGATCTTGATGCTCCACTCAAACTCGAAGCAAACAATGAAGGTGGTCAAACAAAGAAGGGCGCATACAATGATGGCTCACAAACAAGCCATGTTGATGAAAATGCCGCCGCAAATGAGAAGTGTGCATTTCAAAGGGGAAGGAAGTGGGAGAAAGATGCCACAAGTGTGTGGCCTTATCGAGCTCACTGCACGATTGTTTTTTTGCCTGAAATTATGGACACAACCCTTATGAATGACAAGACGAATGCTTGGTACGACCAAGTTCGTGCCCAGATCGTGTCTTGCACCGATTGGTCACTCTATATTCTATTTGTGTGATTGTATGAAATATGTTTTATTTGCGATCGTTTTGTTTTGGTACTTCGATGGGTGCTCGGCACAGTTCAATTTGAATTTCGAACATGAACTATGAGCATATTTGTCTCGCTATATGTTGATAAAATGCATAAAACGGACGTATGCGCGAATACTTTTGGGGATGCCATTGGGTATGTACCTCTTTTTTTAGGGTGACCATTGGGTATGTACCTGCTTGGCCGGGCAGCGGCTGGCTGGAAGAGCGCGAGAAGGTTGCCAGGCCACGGCCCACGGACACTTTACTGCCATGGTACGGAACGCGATGCGATATGCCACGGCACGGCCATATGCCACGTGTTGCCACCATATGCCACGGCCGCATCGTATCCGTGAACTGGTGCACATCCACGGTACATCAGGTACCTACCATTCGTACATACTCACGCCTACTCTTGCCATCGTTGGACTATGTCTATGCAAAAGACGGAACAAAGGGCAAGCACAAGTCGGCACAAGGGCGAAAATCTCAGTTAAACCTCCACTCTAACATATCAAAGATTCCATCTAGACTAGGATATTGTAAGTAAACATCGACATCAAGAAATCAGAAAATGATACTACCACACTGCGGTACAACATAAGCATGATCATGTCACACGGTTTGTCAGTCAAAGGCTCAGGGGACAGCTTCGACTCTGCTCAGCCATGGCAACACATCGTCAACGGCACAACTATTCACCTCGCTGCTTCTCCCTGCCTGCCCCGCCCGCCCCGCCTTGTATGCTACCTCTTCTACAGGTGTTCTACTATAACGTTACACATCGGATACAACTACTGCGCACCCAGGCGCCGAAACATATTATCATCTCCAATAGGGATTAGAATCTGTACACAGCTATCTACCCTTTTACAACAGTTTCATTCACTAGGGATCAGATCATCAAATAGCCCTCTGATTATTTCACTTCGCTTCCCGCAGCCTTGCCTTGCCTCGCGTTCGCCTTCGCCTCATGCCGCTTTATTCTCCTCTGGCCGTGAAATCTTCGTTTAGGTCGCCCTCCCTCCGAAGAAGGCTCCTCGGTACCGCTCGGTATCTATAAGCTGATAAGAAGCAGCATGATTTGACCCTGTAGAAGAAGCACGATTCTGATCCGTCTTGTCTCCATCAGGGGTGGCAGATAGATAGTATGGATTCTGAACTATGTCAACGGCTGCTACTGTGCTCACAGCTGTAAAACCAGGTCCGGGTGCTTCTTTGGCTTCCCCTAGGCGGGGAACCGGCGTCTAAGCTTGGAGACGCAGCAGCACCATCCTCGTTTCCCTGTGGGTCATGATGACCTGCGTCTTGCAAGGGAACGCTGGCTGCCTTTCCAGCAACTCCATTCTGTGCCACTTTCACACTCTCCGCAGCTAGCGGGTGCCCGTGGAGGTAGCCATTGGCTCTGCCATTGACTCCGGAGAACATCCCGAGCACTTGGGCGTGTGTCATTTGCATGCCTGGTCCAAATAATCCTTGTCCAGCATACTGACCAATGGTGCTCGGCATGGCAGCGGTGACTCCGTTGATGTTGGAGGGGATTTCTTGACCATGACTCTGCTGCTGTAACGGAGGTGATGCTCCAGTATTACTCACACTATCAACTCCATTTTCATACGTGGGTACTTTACTGACAAATGTAGAGCTCCTGTCAAAGCCGCAGACGTGGACACCGCTGGCTGGTTTTTAGCTACATGCTCTTCGCCAGTGGAATCCGCATTTGGAGATGGCTCAGAAATCTGACGGAGATCTTCGCTTTTTGGTACTGTACCGCATGATGGTATACTGGACTCGGCAGATGGATCAGTTGATTGAGGAACTCTAGACCACTGGGAGTTTTGAGTTGGCTCACCATCCCCAACCCAACCTGGGCCAAACTTTGTCCCAGGAGGCAATACCCGTCTGATACCCTTCGCTGCTATATCCCATCCAACTGGACCCAGTTTTGCAGCAAACCGTGCCAAACTTCGAGCATATGTGAGTTGCTGCTGAAGCCCAATCTGTTCATGACGAAAAGAATTCAGTTTAAATATACTGATGTAGCAGCACAGTCATTTTTACTCCAACTCTAATTAGATTTAATTTGAAACAAATGTCAAGTGGTAGCTGAAATATTCACCAAACAGCTGAGTTCGAAAACTTTAGTTATAATTCATGATTTCAAATTCAACATAAGATGATCAGAATGTGCTTACTGGAATTAGTTGTTTCCTCTCACAATCAAGGGCAGAAAAAGAGGACTATAATGTGAGTATTGCTGATCATATGTACTCCGACAATCATCGTCTAAATAAGTAGTAGTCTTCTTTCCATACTTAGAAGGTCCTACACGACAAAAGTAGCATTAGCGATGTTTATGCTCCACAAGTACAGCACTGCACCGTAAAGTCGTACACATGAGAAATTTGGTACTATATAAAGAAAAACAAACCTGAGTAAACAGGAGATTTCTCTGTTCTTTTACCACTAAAAGAACCGAAAGTGTGCTGATGAAGAATTGATGAATCTCTCATGGAGATATTTGTATTTCGAGTTCTATCACCAGTCAATCTTTTTCTTGTTTCAGTGTTGTCTGCAGACTTATTCGTTTTTACATTGGACAAATCTGGAGAAACATCATCCTCAACCTTCTCAACTGGTTTCTTTGCATTTTTTGGCGGCCTGCCTCTTCTAGGTGCTGTCTTCGGTTGTTCTTCTTCACTATCACTAGCTTGCCTCAAGTTCTCAAAATCCTTTTTGGCAAGAGCTTCAATAGATCGTGCCTAGGGAGATGTGAAATTTTAGGTAAGTAGCTAGGAAGACTGCAACTTAACATACACAACAAAATAGGTGCAAGAAGCAAAAGAACAGAAACGACTATATCTGAAAATGTATCAAGATCCTTTTTGTATTGTGAATGTACAATATTTCTATACTGCAATGTCTTTTCTGAGGAAATATGCTGTATAAAATAGCAGACTTGATGTCCAGTCTGTATGTAAATTAAGAGCAGAACAGGTTACACATTTACGCAGCAGTTCACAAAGAACTGCACCAAACATGCAAAAAAAATTGGTACTCATGTTTTGAGCACCAACCAAACATTATCATACATAAGGAAAGAGCTACCAAGTAACATATGTGGTCCAGATAATACAGCAGTACATGATAGTAAACAAAATACCTGGCGATGGTATACTGTATCATCTGAATTGTACGACATAGCATTTGCTGTAAGGAGAAATACATCATTCTGCACAGAAAGACATAGATATCAATAAAAGTTCCAAGCTACCGAAGCAGAACATCAGTCCATTGTGAGTAGCAGCATGCCGCAAGACAATAATCAATCTTTCATACAGTTACAGCATCCATAAAATCAGCATCATTGTTGCAGAGTAAATGAAACATATCAATTTCAAGTTGCAAGGTTCAACATAAAAATGAACTAAAAGATGTAAAGCACTGCCCAGTTCATAACCTATATCTCACGGAAGGAGATATCTACAGCATGCTCAGACTCTTGGTTCTGATGGAGTACTTGGACTTAAAGAAACGAGATTTCAGCAAAATAATACACCATTCACTGCAATCCTAACAGTGGACCGAATTTTAGTTTAATTCAACAGGAAATGAGATGATAGCAAGAAGTACAGTATCACTAAGGAGCTTGTATTATAGCAGCTCCTGAAATATGACATTTCCTATTAAAGCTGTCAACTTAAGTAGGCATAACCATCAGTTATAGGATTATTCTCTGTGTAAATATGGATAGATTTCTTCATGAGATTTTAGCCTCTAGTGATCTAGCTTGTTAGCTGGAAAGAACGAAGTGGAGGTTCTACTGTGTTGGGTTTATTGATCATGTACAACATACTAGTATAACCTTCGGAGCTTAAAGTACAGGCTTAATTAACCAGTGTAAACTGGAGCTGAAGTAGTAGTAAATTTTGAATAAGCTCGCCAGATTTTCTCCCCTTAACAGACTACAGTATAAGACATCATTACATGGCAACATAGGAATTCTCTAATTTCTGATGCTAAGAGTGTCTCCAGTGAGGACAATATTCATATGAAAAGATTCCTATTTTGGCTCCATTTAGGAATAAAGATAACTGCAAAAGCAACATGCAGACGACCGCCTCAACTAATGTGAACATATTGCAATGTATCTTAACCAAGAAATTGTTGTCCATCGCAACCAAAATGCAGAAAGTGCAAGGAAACAGAACCAGTAAGCATCGAGTTTGCCTCTAAGTTAGAAGCAGCAGCCCGAAAGAAGAAGAGAAATGCTAGAACCGAGACACATCTATTGTGCACAACCAAAAATGTAAAACAACACTTCTATCCGAAGAAGTGACCCAAGAGAACAAGGCAGCATAAAAAACAGGCGGAAGCTAACATCCAAAACAGAGCCGGTAACACAAACATCAGGCATCGTGACGGTAATAGAAAGAAACCATACATACCTCGAACTGTTCTAAGATGGTATACGAGTCGTTCAATAGCTTCTCGCGGATCGTCGCGAAGTCCATAGGATGCTCGATAAGCTCGAAGTAATCCGGAAGCTGCAGCCACACAAAGCGTAACCAGTATCAGCATCAGCAGTCACAAAATCATAACAGCAGCTAGAGCTAGAGCTTAATCGCTCACCTCCTCCGGGTCGACTGGCTCCGAGTAAACTCCATAGGTATCCTTCCTGCGAGTAAGCAGTGCAAGGTAAGTGAGAAACACACGCACTCTCGCGCATAGCTGAAGAAACCAGAGGCGGTCATTGGATGGGGCCAGGGCACTCACTTCTGGAGCCTGTCGAGGATGAAGAGGAGCAACTTTTTGTCCGGGAGGGGCGTCCCCGTGGGCCCGGCATCCGACGCAGCGGCCCCTGCTCCCACACAACACAAGCAGCAGCGGCAGCAGCGCGAGGTGAGCAACCCAGAGAGAAAAATTCAAATTCTTTAACCACCGATTCTATGCAGGTTCCCTCCAAGACCCTCACCTTTCCCCGTCGCTTTCGCCGCAGCCTTCTTCTCCACCGCTTCCTCCTCCTCCTCCTGCAGCAGTAAAGAACAGCGGTTAGTCGGAGCTCGGTTCCGCCATGGAATCGTAAGCTTGCGTCAACATGGTGGATTAAAAGCGTCGTATTTCGTGCCAGCGAGTGGGAGCTGCAGCAAAAATCTTGGCCCCGCGCGGCAGAGGCGACGACTTTCGCTGCTTTTATCGCCACTCGCGACCGGCGGGCGGCGTCAGTACGAGGAAAAAGCAGTCAAATCCGTCAAAAACTTGTCAGATCCGCGTACTGTTGCCGCCAAAGGAAAGGATTAAAGCGCTGACGAGGTCAAGATCCCTGCGCCCAGCCAGCCTCCAAGAAACTTGAAAATAAATCCAAACCCGCGCAAAAAAAAAGCAGCAGCTCGAAATCCCCAACTGCCACTGCCCCCAGCAGCACTGATCTCCGCTCCCGCCAGATTCCCTGCCACGGAGCGAGCCGACAGCGGAGGAGGGGGCCAGCCCGGAAAAAAAGTCCCCGGCCCGCAGATCCAACCACTGCATCCGCGCGTGTCCCGCGCGCAAAACCCCGTGCGGGAGCCCGCAAAACCTCGGAGAATTTCGGAATTGCGAGGGAGGAGGGGCCCGACCTCGCCGGCGCCGGAGAGGACGCTCCTGAGCCGCTTCTGGCGCCTGCGCCCGGTGTGTTCGTCGTCCTCGTCGTCGGAGGGGTTGGGGTCGCGGCGGGGCGGGGAGGACGCGGCGGCCTCGGGGCTCTGGGCCTGCAGGCGGAGGCTGCGGCGCTGGAGGTCGAGGAGCGACGGGCGGCCCTTCTTCTTGCGCTTCCGCTGCGGGGACGGGGTCTCCGCTGGGGCAGGGGGCGGCGGGGGCGGGGGAGGAGGAGGTGGTGGGGGTGGGGGCCTCCGGGTCTTCGCCATCGGCGGCCCACGACGCCGGCGGCGGCGGCGGCGAGGCGGGAGGAGGGGGTGGAGGCGGAGGTGGGACGAACGGGTCGGGGAGGGCTGCGTGTGGCCTTGCGTGCGTTTGGTATTTTTCTCCGGGACTCTTTCGGTTGTGAAACCTGACAATGTGGGTCCCACACGTCATAGAGAGAGCGTGCCGTGATCGGCCGGCCTCGGGCGCGTTTGGTGGGGGTAGTGGGGCCTGTGCCGTGGGCGGGGCTGATTGGTGGGTGTCCTCCTAGCGTCCGTGTGGGTCCACGTTCCAGTGGGACGGCATGCTGGGTTATTTTTGTCAGTCTTTCCCGCAGTTTTCTTCCAACGTCTTAGTTTTTTTTCTGAACACAGTACAACGCAGACGTTCATATACACGTGCACACACTCACCCCTATGAACGCACGCATGTACACCCTACCTCTATGAGCACCTCTGAGAGACCGAGTCGGCGGGTCGAGTCTTGAGATTGACGAAGTCACCACGGGCGCCTCGCTGCCGACGGGAACGTCGCCTCCCACTGAAGAATATTTTGGATGCTATTTGCTGTCAGAATTTTGTTATTTTTGCACAGGGCGGCCGAGATGTCGTTTCGTCGCCAAATTTGACACGATGGTGCGTGACATTCTCAGGTATGTGCATGATTTTTTTCGGAATTTTTTGACAAGTTTTCAATTTTCAAAAAAATTCCGAAAAAAACCGGGAGCATGTGCTCCCGGTGCACAAGTGAGTTTCGGTGTGTTATACACGTGATGACGTGACAATCTAGTTGCGGGTTTCGTAATTGCCTTCCTATAACTCTCGGGATGATATTTAAACCGCGATAAATATCTCCCGTGAAAATATACGAACAACCATGTAGGCTTTGCATGCATCATGGGTTCGACATTCTATACTTATCGAGAAGTGGTATAGTTGATTCCTACACTTGTGGTTGTTAATCGACTTCTTCAACGTCGACATGTCGTTGACGTCAACCATCTTCTTGAACTTGGCAAGCTCCTTGGCCACGTTGAGAGACTCGTCGAAGATAGCATTGTTGTCGTCGCACTTAAGAACGCACTTGAATTCGTCGGAGATAGTGATGACACTGCGAAGAACCGACATCTTCAGTTTTCAAGTAGACGTAACATGGCATGGCCATGAACTTGGCGAGCACGGGGCGCCTAAAGATGGCGTGGTAGGTGCTCTTGAGATCAACCGCCTAGAAACTGAGAGTCTCAAGGTGGAAGTTTTTCGACTCGCTGAAGACGACCTCCACTAAGAACCGTCCTAGAGAGCGGACCGAATTCCTGAGCACGATGTTGTGGGCGGTTATCTCACTTGGCTTGAGACATGACTCGGGGATCTCCATCCACCAAAGTGAGTCGTTATAAAGGATGTTGATGATATTGTCGCCATCCATCGAGATTTAGTTAGCTTATAGCCTTCGACCATAGGGTTGTAGGGTGGTAGAGTTACGTGCATGGAAAATAATATATTGTCCTACAAGAACACCCAAGATCTATCTATGAAGTTAAAGGTTTGATCTAGATCATACCAACAACCGGTAACATAAGTAGATTGTTGATGAAGCATGTTGCAGATCTTCGAAACTAGATGTATCCCTCCTAGCCACGAAGATGTTCTCCTCGTTCCTTGGATCGAAGCATGATCCCTGCACATGTATCCATGCATACATCGTCCTTAGTACAGCAGCGATCTGCCGTTCAGAACGTGAGACAAAGTCGGAGTAGGTTGTTTTTTCGGCATGAGGTATCGCGCGCGCACACACACACACACACTGGTATCGCGCGCGCACGCACACACACACGAGAGAGAGAGAGAGAGAGAGAGAGAGAGAGGAGAGAGAGAGAGAGAGAGAGAGAGAGAGAGATGGACATGCATCCCTCAAGCCAACTTGTGCAATGAGGGGGCTGCCCTTCTCTCTATTTATAGGGTGGAAGGGAAGGCCTTGATTTGGAGGAGGGGCTCCCTCACACTAGGGCTGCCCGCCGCCCTTGGGTGCCCCCTGTAGGGCCTTGATTTGGAGGAGGGGCTCCCTCACCTAGGGCTGCCCGCAGCCCTTGGGCGCCCCCTATAGGACCTTGATTTGGAGGAGGGGCTCCCTCACCCTAGGGCCGCCCGCCGCCCTTGGGTGCCCCCTAGGGTCGGATGACGCCTCCCCCTCTTGTGCCTTGGGGCTCATACGGCTAGCCTCCCACCCGAGGGGCAACCCATGGGACCCTGTGGAAGATTCTTGGACCTTCTAGACCTTCCTCAAATATTCCAATGTCCATCTAGGTCTTCTGGGACCTTCCCGATATTATGAAACTTTTCTGGTTTTCTCTCCGAAATTATTTATATTATCGTGGAACAATTCTTATGACTTCCTCTCATGTATGTGACCATCATAGTACTCAACAAACTAAAGGTAACGTATGTGTGTGACTCAGCAAGTTCGATAACGAGTAGACATGATAACTCCTCGGTCAATAATCAATAGCGGGACTTGGACGCCCATATTGATTCCTACCTTATATGAATGTATTCGAGTGAATCTGTTGTTTTTGTACATGGTTCCTTTTACTTCGCGATACTTAAATCCCAACGCGAGACATTCTGTCATCCATGTGCAACAACAATTGATCACGATAATATGTTATACTCATTAAGTCGTTATTGGTTTGTTTCCTTCTCTCGTTGTCGTAATCTGGTATTCTCGTGATTTGTATCACACTATGTTTGCGTAGACTATGATGGATAGCATAATACCGAGTGGGTCTGGATTGTATCTCTCCATCGCGGGAGGAGTAAATTCCATTCTTGGACTACTAAGTCCTACATGTTTTTCCGGCAATACCTAGAAACTGTCGTTATTAAGCATGTTCATGGTTTGGTTCTAAACCGGTCAAACCGTCGAACCAAACCAGTTTCACGGTTTGTGTACTCGCTGGGTTAAAACCGTCAATGCCGTCGTGCCCTCTCCTTCCTCTCCTCTCTCTGTTTTCCTTGCACCGAAGCTCCACCACCACCAACTTGTCGCGCCGTCGCCATGGACAACAGCAAGCCTTTCCGCCATGTCTGCGAGCTAGGCCTGGCTCCTCTCCTTCGATTCCCCACCTCAGCGCCACCCCTCCCCTCCTATGCATCCCGTGAATGAGCTCGTCCAGATCGTGCTCCGGAGCACCGGGGCCGTTCGCCGTCATCATCACCATCCGCACACGCCGACCTGAGCCAACACGTCATGTACAGGAGGTGCGCCATCGTGGACTACGTCCTGTAGATGCAAGGAATGGAGTCGGAGCTTCCAAGATCTCCGTCCTCGACGTCGACTACGTCCGTCCGCGGGAACGCCAAGGCCGCCGTCTTCTTCCTCTACTTCCCATCACTGTCATCGTCCCTGATCTTGTTCGTCTACGCCGAGACCCTCGCCCGTGAGCACCTCTTCTGACTCCCCTCCTCTCCTCGCTCTTATGTTTCCCGTGTACGTCATTATGCTCGTCACCGCACTGCCTGTCCGCCTTGACGCCTTGGCTGCGCGAGCTGCTACTCCTGAGCTCGGCCCTCTCTCCTGCCGCGCAAGCAAACATCCGCTGCACCACACTCTCCACCACACCCAGCACCATCCTCGTACACGTTCACGCGCTCAGGTACTCGAACCAGCAGCGCCGGTCCATCTCGTTGTCGTCAGATTAGACGCAGTTGATGGCGAGGTTTGATACGTCTCAAACGTATCTATAATTTTTGATGTTCCATGCTTGTTTTGTAACAATACCATATATGTTTACTATAGTTTTATATCATTTTAGACATTTATTGGACTAACCAATTAATAGTGTCAAAAGTGCACAATGTTCTTGTTTTACACTTTGATGTGTAGGAATTACTTGGAAATTGACAAGAAACAAAAAAGGGCTTTGTTGGAGTTGGACTCTGATTCGTAGGAATCTGTCTCAGCAGATACTTTTTGAAGATCTCCAAAAACCGACCCGAAGCCGACGTCAAATTGCAAAAGTCTAGTCGCGAAAGTTGCAGGGAATTTTCCGCCGCACGATCTAGACATAAAATTCGTCCCAATCGGAGCTCGGATTAGGCCGGGAGAGGCCCGACAAGTCGGTTGGACCAGATAAAAACCTGGCCCGCGCCGGGGGGTGGCGAGACCGCCTCGGGAACCTTCTGGAGCCGCCCTTTGAACCATAAATAGCCCCCGCGGAGCAAACCTAGAGGAGTCGACAATTTTCCCGAATACATCCCAGAGCTCCGCCACCACCAAACTTCGTTTCGGGGGTCAGAAGGTCTTGTTCCGGCACCCTGCCGGGACGGGGATTGACCCCCGGAGCCATCTCCATCGACCACGTCGTCTCCACTTCGACTCCATGATGGTTTTTGAGTAGTTCCCCCATGGACTACTGATCAAGTAGTTGCTTGTATCTCCAAGAGGAAGTATTTATGCTCGATAGTGGGTTCATGCCTCCAGAAATCTGGGCTCGAGTTGACAGAAACGACTAAGGTTGTGGATGTGTTGTTGCCACTAAGGATAAAACAATGATGCATTGTCTACGTGTCATTTGCATTTTTTACATTACACACTTTACTTTATGCAATAATATGTTGTTTGCAACTTAATACTAGAAGTGATGCGGATGCTGACCTGAATGTGGATTATTTAGGCATAGATGAGTTGGATAGCAAGTCTATGTACTTTGTTGTAATGCCCAATTAAATACTACAGTGAACTTTATCTTATCATAATATGCATTGTCATGCCCACACAATTTTATCAATTGTCCAACTGTAATTTGTTCACCCAACACATGCTTTGTTTGGAGAGTTACCTCTAGTGTAGATAGCTAGAACCCCGGTCCATATTAATCATCATTGCTCTCCTGTCAGCACACCACCAACTATTTTCTGGCGCCATCACTGCTGTGTTACCGTCACTATTGCTCTCATATTACTGTTGCTATCACATCACCCCTGTTACTAGTGCTTTTCCGTGTGTGGCTGAACTGACAACTCAGCTGCTAAGGCTTATAAGTATTCTTTGGCTCCCCTTGTGTCGAATCAATAAATTTGGGTTTTACTTCCCTCAAAGACTGTTGCGATGCTCTATACTTGTGGGTCATCAAGACTATTTTCTGGCGCCGTTGCCGGGGACTACAAATCTTCATCCTCAAATAAGCTCCCGTCAAGACGCTAACGAAAATAGTATCAAGGTTGAACCGAGGTTTCCTGGCGGGACCTGCGGCGCGGCACCGCCTTGTTCAACGTTGCCGGAGACGGGGACGAGGATGGCTAGAAGGAGCTCATACGAGACGCCCCGTGCACCCTATGGAGCTTCACAGAGCGTATGATAGATGGTTCGATCCGAGCTTCCACGGACGCACTGCACGGGCGGCCACGGTTTGAAACCGTCGGAACCATGTAACCCGTCTAAACCACACCGTCCCAAACCGATAATTTGACGATGGCCCCGTGAAACCGTACAAAACCACTATTGACGTGAAAACATACGTTCGTTGGGAGACCCCAAGAGGAAGGTATGATGTAGTGCAACAATAATTTTCCCTTATAATTCTACCAAGGTTATCGAACCAGTAGGAGTCAAAAGAGCTTCAGAAGGTTGACAACGGCCCCAGAAAATATGGTGTGTCGGAGGATAAGTCTCCTAACAGCGCCAAAAATATGGTGGTTGTCGTGGACTACACACAACACAATAAAACTACTTTGCCCCAACGAAACAGGAAGGTTGTCAATCTTCCCGGCTTGCTGAATACAAAGATTAAACGTATGGTGTGGAGAATAATAATAATTGCAGAAAGTAACAGCGAACAGATGATTGCAGAGCGTGATGGAAACGTGTTTTTATCAGTGTAAAAGAATGAACCGGGGTCCACAATTCACTAGTGGTGTCTCACCATAAAAGATAGCATGCATGTTGGGTAAACAAATTACAGCTGGACAATTGACAAATAGCAAACGCATGACAATGCAATATATGACAAGTAAGTTTATTATAGTATTTATTGGGCATTACATCATAATACGGACCGTTTACCAGCTGCATCCACGACCAATAATCCACTTCCGGGATAACATCCGTGTCTCCCGTTAGTATTAAGTTGCAAGCAACGGATAATTGCATTAAGCAAAGTGTGTAATGTAAACAAACACATTAGACTTAAAAGCAGTACCCTTAAGCTAAGCATTAGTTATTTTATCCCTAGTGGCAAGCACATCCACAACCTTAGTCGATTCTGTCGCTCGAACCCAGATTACTGGAGGCATGAACCCACTATCGAGCATAAATACTCCCTCTTGGAGTCACAAGCATCTACTTGGCCAAAACATCTACTAGAAACGGAGAGCATGCAAGAACATAAATAAAACAGTAGATAGATTGATAAACAACTTGATCATAATATCACTATTCATCGGATCCCAGCAAACACAACATGTAGCATTACAATAAGATGATCTTGATCATGTTAGGCAGCTCACAAGATCTAAACATGATAGCACAAAGTGAGAGACAACCATCTAGCTACTGCTATGGACCCCTAGTCCAAGGATGAACTACTCACACATCACTCCGGAGGCAGGCATGGCGATGTAGAGCCCTCCGGTGATGATCTCCCCTCCGGCAGGTGCCAAGAAGAGCTTCAGAACCCTCCCAAACTAGGGTTTGCGACGGCGGCATCGACGGAACTTTTCGTGGAATAATGATCGGGTACTTAGGATTTTCGGGACGGAGGCATTATATGGGCGAAAGGGCGGCGGCTGGAGGCACCCAAGGGGCCCACACCATACCTGGGCGCGCCAGGCATGGGGGCCGCGCCCAGGTGTGGTCTGGCTCCCCTGGGTCACTTCTTCGTGCGCCCTTTGGACTACGTCTTCGTGTCGGTGAAAAACTGGCCTCCGTTGATTTTCGTGCAATTCCAAGAATATTTTCCGACTAGCTTTTCTGAAACGGAAAAAAGCAGAAAACAGGAACTGCACTGTGGCATCTTGTTAATAGGTTAGTCCCAGAAAATGCATAAAAATACTATGAAGTGTATATAAAACATGTAGCAATAGGTATAAAACATGCATGGAACATCAAAAATTATAGATACGTTTGAGACGTATCAACCACTTAAACCGTGTTTGCACAGGCTTGGTCGTTATGATTTTCATGTTTACGGACGACGTTTTACAGTCACTATGGTGGAAGAGAAGGAGATAACAAAGCGGAGGAGGCGAAGAGGCCCATCGGAGGAGGAGAGGATGCAGTGGAGGGGATCAAATCGACCCCCGTCCCTTTGATATAGTGGGATTGGGGGTCGGTTTCCTCTGTAATGGATTTTTCTCTTTCCGGGCAGGTCCAATACGTGAGTTTTGTTTGGACCATCAAAATGACTCAAAATCTCATATCAGCCGAAATTATAGAGGCCAGGTTTCCGGGATTTTTTTAGAGAAAAGGGTTTCCAGGGAGCTCCTTTACGTCGCCCGTAGGCGGCTCTTCGCGCTGGACTAGGAGAGTTCTCCTTTTTTTCCTTTTTCTTATATTTTTTATTTCTTTTTTTTGCTTGTTTCTTTGTTTTTCTGTACGTTTTCTTTTCTGTTTTCCTTTTCTTTCACTTTTTTCGATTTTTGAAAAAGGTTAGATTTTAAAACACGAATATTTTTTAATCTGAATATTTTTAAAATATGAACATTTTCAAAAAAAAGAAAACAAAAATGGTTCCAAATTTGAAAATGTTTCAATTTTGAAAATGGTTCCATTTTGAAAATGTTCAAATTTGAAAATGGTTCCAAAATTGAAAATGGTTCCAAAATTGAAAATGGTAACAAATTTGAAAATGGTTCCAAAATTGAAAATGGTTCCAAATTTGAAAATGGTTCCAAATTTGAAAATGGTTGCAAATTGAAAATGGTTCTAAATTTGAAAATGGTTCTAAATTTGAAAATGGTTCATTTTAAAAATTGTTCAAATTTTAAAAAGTTTATTTTTGAAAATGGTTCCAAAATTGAAAATGGTTTCACATTTGAAATTGGTTTTAAATTTGAAAATGTTCCAATTGTGAAAATGGTTTATTTTAAAAATGGTTCAGATTTAGAAAAAATGTTTATTTTTTAAAATATTCAATTTTAAAAAATGGTAGAAAAAAAAATAAAAAAATAAAAAGAACAAAAATTATAAGAAAAAGAAAAAAAAGAAAAGAAAACGAAAAAAACGAAAAAGAAAAAAAAAAACTAAAGACACGTTAAGCGGGCCGGCCCACTAACGCTTCGTGAAGGAGGTCTTCAGGCGGCGCTCGCGTTACCGCTAACGGGAGGCATATATGAATTGCGGGGTTTCCGGGAGGGAGCTTCTATACGTCGCCTTCAGGCGACGCGGCGACGCAATTCGCCTCCGTCACATGAAGCAGAGCCTTCATGGGCCGCTTCAACAAGCGGCCCAATAAAAAAGCTAGTGTTATTTTTCTAAGTGAATATTCTTAAAATATGAAAAAATTCAAATATGAACAATTTCGAATCTAATTTTTTGTACAAATTTGGACAATTTTGAATCTAAGAAAATTTACAAATTTGAACAAATTTCAAATGGACAATTTTAAATTTAAACAAATTTCGAATTGGAACAATTACGAATTTGAACAAATTTCGAATCGGAACAATTTTAAATTTGAACAAATTTCGGATTTGAACAAATTTCAAATCGGAACAATTAATTTTGAGCAATTCCAAATTTGAACAATTTTTAAATTTGAACAAATTTCGAATCGAACAAATTTTTAATTTGATCAAATTTCAAATCGAAACAATTTTAAATTTTTAAAAATTCAAAATCTGAACATTATTTAAAATCTAAAATCTTTTTCGAAATCTGAAAAACACGAAATAAAAAGAAATGAAAAAGAAATAGAGAAAATAGAAAAAGAAACCAAGAAAAAAAGGAAAACGAAAAAAGCCCAATCCTGCCGGCCCAGTAGCGTTCGCCATCCCGCGTCCTTCAGGCGACGCAACGAAAATGCATTGCCGTAAGGCGATATATGGGATTTGCCTTTCCGGGAGCATTTGCTAAGATGCTCTTAGTCAGTAAAAAAAAACTTAACGAGCCATTACCAAGTGTATTGGGCTTTCTGCCCGGAAACTGTCTTTTGCTCCAGGCACCAGTGCTCCTGCCACTTTTTTTTTTCGAAAATCATATTTTGGTTTCAAAAAATTATGAAAAAAATACGAATGTAGCCAATGATATATCCCACGAACTTGTTAATTTCCAATGCGAGATACCTTATCTTTTGGGCTACACAAAAATAACAAATCTGATAAGATTTAGATATTTGAAGATATGCATACTTAGATCCACACTTTTGTGATTTTTGTTTACATCAAAATACAGCATATTTGAAGTTGATATTTTGCACGTTCATGTGAGATATCATTAACTCTCTCCACATTTATTTTCAGAATTTTTGGAAACTTATAATTATGGTTTTCAAATTTTATACATAGGAGGGAGCACTGGAAAAATCTTCACTCGCTTTCTGCCCTGTACTAGGATGCAGCGAATACTTACTTTTTTGGGCTAGGCCGTCCCAACTTAAAAGCCCGGGATTTGGGACACAACTGCGAAGGCACCATTCTCTCGCTCAAAAAAAAAAAAAAAAACTCCGAAGGCACCACGAGCCGTGAACGCCCGCGCCGCGGCTGGCCACCCGCCTGCCTCGCCGACGCCGATGGCGGCCGCGCCCTCGAGGTGCCTCCTCGTCACCGGCCCACCGGTAAGCAATAACCCCCCGAAGCCCGCCCAAAACCGTCCTCCCTCCTTGGCAACCGCCTCACCACGGCCTCGGCCGGCCGCCACCGCTGCTCGCAGGGCGTGGGGAAGACGACGCTGGTCGTGCGGCTGGTGGAAACCCTCCGAGCATCCCACCCGCACCTCACTGTCCGCGGATTCTACACCCGTACTGCCCCCTCGATCTCTGAGCCCTGAATTGCTCGCCTGTACAGTTCGCCCCCAGGAATCTCACTCGTCGTGCTATCTATTTGCAGGGGAGGTGAGGGAGAATGGGGAGAGGGTCGGCTTCGAGGTCGTCACGCTCGATGGGCGAACTGGGCAGCTCGCCTCCTCCAAGATTTCAAGGTTGATGTTCAGCTCTCTTATGCTTCATCTGAATTCCTTGTGGCCAAAAATCTGAATGAACTTGGATAATCTGCACTGGGTTACTTAAATGCATCTAGTCTCAAGCATCTTTGCCCCAATTACTGTCAAAGTCCATGTCTGGTGGTACATGGCGTTATGTTTCCAAGCGATGGCACATTTTAGTACTTCCTTAAGCCTGTCTGTGTTGCAGTTTCTGACACTTACCTATATTCAGCCTTGTTTTTTTTTTTTTTTGCGAGGTACATCCAGTGGTTACAGCAAGTAGACAGAAAGGACCTTCAGAAAGATTAAAATTACACTCAAGTCCTCCTGCGTCGATGTCACCGTCGAAGAGGCCGTGGCGAAGACGCGCCGCCGCCGCTGCTTCCTGGAAACTCTGGAACGGAAACAGTCCCCCGGCGGACGGGAAATCTTCAAGCCTCGGGCCCCGGAGGGCCACCACCCATCTCCAGCAGCAGCACCGCTTGCACCACCACCGTCTGCACCGAGATCGTCAACCCAGACCCGCCGCCACGCGGGATCCAGGACGGGGAAAGCGCTCCCAGCAGATCCGGAGATCCCAGGGAGCGAAGGTAGCAGGAACATCACCGCGGAGCTCCAACGAGCTCCACCGTCGGAGGAAGCACGCACCTGCACCAAAAACGCCGCCGGCGACCCAACCTCCTCCACTGCGCCGCCGGAAGCCGAGCCCTCAAACCCAACCATATCTACAACCGTGAGACGGAGATCCCCCGCCCTCCGCCGCCGGAGCGGCCGACGGAGGACGGGGGATCCGGCGGATCGACGGTGAGGAGGTGGATCTGCGAGCGGGGGAAAAAAACGCCTCTCTCAAACAGTAGCGGGAGAGAGGAGACGTCCAGAGTCGGCCGGGCTTTAGTGTTCGGCCTCGGATTATTCGATACAAATCTTGATCCCTAAACTCCACTGTCTATACGTGGGACTAGGTAATGCCACTGTCTGTAATTTGAAGCATCTGTAAGATTTTGGTACTTCTCATTTTGGCGCACTTGTGCCATGCGGAGTAACAGTTACTTAGAAGATGATAGCTTAACAAGTATCATTTTCACCTAGCACTTTGCATCTTCGTGTGTCTAGTTTTATGTCGTGCTATTGCACAGCTGCTAATCAAGCTCAGCGAAAAGATTTGACTTATGGTCTGTGTTTGATTTAAGTCTCTGTTGATTCTGCCTCCGTGTGTGCTCATTGAACTATTTTATCGTAGCCCACGATATCATCTAACTTTTTGGTATCTTGCAGCCCTGAATCTGCTAGATGGCCTACTGTTGGGAAGTACAAAGTAGATGTAGCATCTTTGGAATCGCTAGCATTGCCTGAGTTGCAGGTAGGCAGTTTTGAGATCTTAGTACGTCTTCAAGGATTATATTCCAAATGTTCATACATGCCAGACATGTGAATGCTAGTTGTCTGACAATCCTGAACCCAGGATTTAGACCAGTCTGTCAGATCATCATTTACTATCCGAATTGGTGGTAACTGCTTTGTATTTATTCTTGGCTTGTCAGGTCAAACAAGACACGGATCTCTTTATCATTGATGAAGTGGGTAAAATGGAGCTGTTCAGTCCAGCATTTCTCCCTGCTGTGATGAGAGTTTTGGAGTCCAACGTCCCTGTGCTGGTAACTATACCAATACCCAGATATGGCCGAGACATTCCTGGAGGTACCATCTTTTACTAATTGGTAGCTTGAAACAGATGTTATTGATTACTAAACTGCACCTGATGCTCTGTAAATACCATTCCTTAGATCGCCCGTTGATACCCAGTTCAGTCATATGCACATTCGTTTTAAAACAGTTGCTACACTGTATTCAACTACACTGTTATACATCCAAGAAATTAACGAATATCTCCAGCATGGGAGCAATATTTATTTTTACCATCTCATGCTTTTTTTTTTTTTTTTTTTTTTTTTTTTGGGCGTTCTGAAGAGGGATGAAGAGGAAGCTGCTGCAGGGGTTCGTGGTCAGCGGGCGGAAGGTCTGGGGCGCTCGCCCCAGAGCTGGAGCGGCGGGTGCTTGGGGGCCTCCCCCGGCCGATGTTACTCAGTGCGTAGCAGATCCATCTCTCCGGGGATGGTGGTGGTTGCGGCTCGTCAACGCCTTGTGGCAAGGAGTTCCCCCGTTCTCCGGGTAAGTGGCGCCGGCGGCTGGTGCCTTCGTCGTCGTCGACGGTGGAGGACGGATGCGTTTGGTGTCATCGAGGAAGAAGATGGTTTGGAGCTGCAGTGCTTCTTTCTGATTTCGCTCTGTATTTCGCGTTCCTTTGCGTGTGTGTGCTTGATCTTGTTGCTGCTTGTAATCTTTTTAGTTTGATCAATATATGCACATTATCTCATGCTTTTCTTTAAACGTACGCGAGCCAGTAATCTGACCATGTTTCCTTCTTGGAGCGTGACTAAATATTCCCCTAATAAAATGCAGTCGCAAGGTTGAGGAATCATCCTGGAGCAGATGTTTTCACCTTAAATACTGGTAATAGGGATACCATGAGAGAGAGTGTCTACAAGCTGCTGGGGATAGTGCTCGGAGGGTAAGTGCCATTGCAAATGAGGTTATTTTCAAGCTTGATGTTGCTCAAGAGAGGCGGCAGCTTTCTGTGGAGGAGAGACAGTTAAAAAGTTTTCTCAAGAACAAGCTGCTGGGGATAGCTGCGATTGACAGAGTGCAATGGCGACAGCGATCTCGTTTAACATGGATAAGAGCCGGAGATGCCAATACCAAGCTGTTCCACATCAGGGCAACAGGCAGAAGAAGAAAGAACCACATCCCCAGCCTGATTGGGCCGAATGGACCTGAAACCGATCATGACAAGAAAGCGCAGATCCTTTTTGATCATTACAAGATGCTAATGGGCACCGCTATCCCTGCCACCGCTGATCTAAACTGGGCGAGCCTTGGTCTGCCTGAACATGAGCTTTCTCACCTGGAAAATAGTTTTACTTTGGCTGAGCTAAAGCAGGTGGTTGATGAGATGCATGGCGAAAAAGCACCAGGCCCCGACGGTTCCATTGGGTGTTTCTATAAAAATTGCTGGGATTTAATTAAAGTTGACTTGCTTGCGGCTATGAATCATATGCACTGCTTGAAGGGGAAGCACTGGCACCTGCTGAACTCCGCTAATGTGGTACTGCTTCCAAAAAAGGATGATGCGGTAGACGCAAAGGATTATCGCCCAATCAGTTTGATGCACAGCGCAGCGAAGATCCTTTGCAAGCTTCTGGCTTCACGGCTTGCACCGGAGCTGAACAACATTGTCACTCGTGGGCAGAGTGCGTTTGTGAAAGGGAGGCCCATCCATGAAAATTTCTTGTATGTGAAGAATGTCATCAAGCAGGCCAAAACAAAGAAGTCGCCTTTGATCTTTTTGAAGCTGGATATCGCCAAAGCTTTCGATTCTGTGCACTGGGGTTTTTTATTCCGGGTTTTGCAACAGCTTGGGTTTGGGCCTCGGTGGCGCAATCTGCTTGCTCTCATACTTGCCTCTTCCTCCTCTAGAATCTTGCTGAACGGCTGCCCGGGAAAAGCTTTCACTCATAGAAGAGGACTGCGGCAAGGAGATCCTTTGTCCCCAATGCTTTTTATTCTCACTCTCGAGCCTTTGCAGCGGCTGTTGGAGCTTGCAACTGAGCAACAGATACTCACTCCCCTTGGGCTGAGGGCTGCACGGATGCGTGCCAGTTTCTATGCGGATGATGCGGCTCTGCTTGTTAATCCAGTAAAAGAAGACATCACAGCTATTCAGCAAATTCTGAACCTTTTTGGTGAAGTTTCTGGTCTCCACACCAGTTTTCAGAAGTGCGTGGCCTACCCCATCTCCTGTGAGGACATGAATCTGGCAGAAATTTTGCAGGACTTCGGTGGCACTACTGGCACTTTTCCTTGTCGATACCTGGGTTTGCCTTTGAACTTCAGAAAGCCTAAAAGGATTGAGGTGCAGCACGTGTTGGACAGGGCAAATGGCCGGTTGAAAGGTTGGAAAGGAAAGCTGCTAAATAGAAAGGGCAGACTTGAGCTTGTGAATTCAGTCATCACATCCACAGCAACCTATTTCCTCACTGTTTTCCAAACTGACAAATGGTTTCTTAAGAGGATGGACAAAATCAGGCGAAATTTCTTGTGGGCTGCTGACGAAGAGGCAAAAGGTGGAAAATGTCTAGTAAATTGGAAGAGAATCTCTGCACCTAAACAGTTCGGTGGTCTTGGCATCAAGGATCTGCAGGCTTTCAGCCGTGCGCTACGCCTGCGATGGGAATGGCTTAGATGGAGCAATGATGATAGGCCATGGAAAGGAATGCCTACGCCTTGTGATGCGGTGGACAAAGCTTTATTTGCAGCCTGCACCTCAATTACCATCGGGAACGGGCAAACTGCACTCTTTTGGTCTGATGCTTGGCTTGATGGACAGCCTCCATGTCGCCTCGCCCCAGACTTGTACCCTTTGGCGCGCCGAAAAAATCTTACAGTGAAGGAAGCACTCTCAGGCCATAGGTGGCTGCGTGGTTTGCGCCGCCTTGACACAACTGCCCAACTTCATCAGTTCTTACTGCTTTGGGACAAGCTTCAGGAAATTCAGTTAGGAGACCACGCTGATACCATCGCTTGGAATTTAACCGCTGATCGGAAATACTCTGCCAAATCTGCATACGTTGTTCAATTCCTTGCGCGTATCTGGGAGCCGGGCCTTGAGAAGGTTTGGAGCATCCGGGCCGAGGGCAAAACAAAGTTCTTCTTATGGCTGCTGCTGCAGAATCGCAATTGGACTGCTGACCGGCTTCAGAACAGGGGCTGGCCGCATGATGATCGTTGCTGTCTATGTGATCAGCAGCTGGAAACTGCTTTGCACCTGGCTTTCCAATGCCCCTTTGCAAAGGAAGTTTGGGCCAAATTTGACACTCAATATCCACGGAGGTGCAAATTGCGACGCACTCCACAAGCATCTCGGCTTGGTGGGAAAAGTTGCAACAAGGCCAGTTAAGCATGGAGAGGAAGAAGGGGATCACAGCTTCTGTGTATGTGATCTGGCACATTTGGAAGGAGAGGTAGAAGGATTTTTCAACAGAAAACGCTATCAGCCCCTAGGGTGGCTGAGTTAGTGGCCACAGACTTGGCCATGTTGCAGATGGCATTTCCATCTGGAGGTATATCATAGATGTATAGCAAAGTATACTAGGTTGAACCCTTGTGGTTGGTTGTAAAGTGTAACACTCTTTTTCCCCTATCAATGAATAAGCAGAGCTCCTGCTAGTTAACCGTAAAAAAAAAGAGTGTCTACAATCAGTTGAGCAGGTTGATGCAGAAGAGGTAATGCCTGAATGGCTGAATTTGGAGCGGGAGCAGCTGTTCTCACCTTAAATACTGGTAACGTGGGTACCATGAGAGTGGGTATGTACAATCCTTTGAGTTTGAGAAGATTGTGTTGATCTTATTAGTCTTGCATGATGCAGAAAACAACATCTTTTTTAAGCAATAAATGTACCAAAGTAGAGATTTTACTTCAGTAATTACCTACCATTAGCTTGTAACATACAGTCTGGTTGTGTCTTCATGTGGTGTACCTGAATGGATGGATCATCTTTTATTCACTGACTATGGATAGACAGGGGAAGTTATTTTCGTATGTGTTGCTGGTTAATAGGAAAATATAAGAGGCACATTCTTCATCATCGTTAGTTTTTCCTGTGGTTTGTCAATCATGTCTACACATTCAATCACAACAGGTATACCTTGTAATGAATCATTTACTGACATCTACAATAAGTGTCACACGATCTACAATTTTTTTGCTAATAGGCCATCATTGCTTTGCATATAGTGGGTGCATGAATGACAACTCCAGCTTGTTTTTTCCATCCCCATTGTACATTTCACAACATTTGAGGAATTGCCTGTTATTGTTTAGTTCCTTTTGTTTTTTACTCTTGCACTGTTGGTGTCTTGGTGAAAGATAGGCAAAGACTATCTAGATAAACAGTAGAAAACTAGAAATGCATATGACATAACTTGAAAGAGACTCTTCAAAGCATATCCCTGTGGAAAGAACTCGTGGCTTCTCCTTGTGAAAGTTTATAAACAGTAATGACCAAGTGAGTTGCAAATATTTGAGATGATTTAATTCGAGTCAGGTGGCACCTTCCTTCCAGGCGTTTGTTTAATTTAAGGCTGGCCAATTAGTATAACAGTTCTGATTATTCCCAGTTGCCTTATTTTTATGTAAATCTCAGCTGCCTAAATTTGTCGATATTCAGCCTAAAATTACAGTACTGGAACGTTCAGTTTTATCAAAAGGTAATTGGAATTTCTGTTCCGTGGATTATAAATGTAGCTAGGTTTGATTCGTGGCTTAGGAATATGACTGCTCAGGCAACTATAAATAGACAATCCCTTCGTAAGTCGGCAGTCGAAATAAATCTTATTTGAGATGTGCTCTCTGATTGTGAAGTACGCCGCATGCAGAATCCTAGTCCATTCATAAAACGCGACCAACCCGGGCTAGACTAGCCTGTTGGCATTTTTAAAGAAGAAAACTGCGTGAGCACCAAGTGCTCGAGCCGAGACTCGAACACTGGTGGCTGGCTGCGAGCACCCGCGCCTTGCCAACTGAGCTATGCTCCGTTCTCATCCTAGTCCATTCATTAAAAAAGAGCATACTGGTTTTATATCTCAAAAATGATGCAGCAGCAGCCATGCACAATGATCACACCTACAAAGAAAGGAGAGTATAATATGTTAAATTTCTTCATAAGATGCATGTAAAACCCATGCATAAGTTACCGTTTGTCAGGACAAAGATGACAGATGTATCCTTGCTCCTACATTTGCAATTTCTTCTAGTGTTTTGGACCAGTACTGCTTAGACACCTTCAAGAGCAGTAGGGCTTACCCCAGAAGCAGGCAGCAACTTCACATGACACACATGGTTCCTGTGGCCTGTGGGGCTGCTCTTGATCTGAATGATCATCAGGAATTTTCACCGCAAGATGCACAAGCTTTCCATCGAGGTGGGCACAGAACTAAAAGCGCACTGTGCTGATCATGGCTGATGGGGCTCCCCTTTACAACCTACGAGAGCCCCGGTTCTCCTTTAATCCCCTGCAGAAAGATGAGGCCATTAGACGCCAATGCTCCGAGTTTGCTTATATTAGTGAACGGCAAGCAAGTGATTCGAGGATCATCTGGGGAGATTTTCTTGAGTTTTAACTATTGCAAGCCCCTTTACACTTGTTGGCGAAGCTTTTGAAGACAGAAAGTTGAAGTGGATCTCTCAAGAGATTTGGCGGTCCGCTTATATATGTATTGCTTCTGCATGCAGATGCAGATTTTCCAGACTGAATGCTGCGCGTTGCATGCAAGGCAGATGTGGAAGAAAATGAAGAAGGTTTCGTGGATAAATTTATGCAGGTTCGTCGAACCTATTGTCAGCCTAACTAAGATTTCTCTCGTACAATAATAGCTCTGGTTTTTTCAGTTGCTTATCTCTGAGATAAACAAACAATCCTCGGCTGGCAAGCTCATAAATAGTTGCTTATTTATGTGTAGTCATGTGCTTGGTTTGAGACGGCCATACTGTTCTGCCCTTACTAAGATTAATGTCTCTGAAGATATATTAATAATCTTGGTTTCCCTGGGTCGACAGCACAGCGATTGTGCCTTATCGCCCTTGGCTTTAGGCAAATGTAGGGACTGTGGGTGGTATTGATTCGATGAGGAACCCACCATGTGATCTCTTTCATCTAGGAGGGGTCACACATAGGGTTAACTAGTTTAACTTCCAGTCCCAGACATGATTTTTTCCCTCCTACTTTGCATTGCTTAGTTTATTTCAGGAGGAATGATGGTTAACTCCTTGGACAGGATTTTTTTCTCCTTCCTTTGCATTTCTTAGTTTATTAGTGATTAGGAAGGAATGATGGACGTGCATGCCCGCACGTCATCTCATAATCCCGAACCGGACTATCAACAGAAAGGTAATTATAGGTTTGGTCTCTCGACCGAAAGCACTCTCTGCTCCTTAATTTGTATTCCATTCCACAGGGAGGGAATGATATGCCTCTGGTTGAATGAAACTCGAGCTTACTGCAGGAAAATTTAACTTGCCATTTGCTGGATTTCTCATTGAGCATCTATCCTTGGATCTGACCTCTCCCTCTGTGACGAATCCATGCATAACCTCTCTGCCATGGATTAGGTGAGGTGGAATACTGGAATTTACAATGGGGTCTGCCATCTGTGTGAATAGAACCGTTCCGCACCCAGAGCCCGTTCCTGCGTTTGGTTGCAAACTGAAATGGAATGAAGTGGTTCCTCGAAATAGAATATTCTCCCTAGATCCGGAATACAACGGTCCGAAGGTGGAATGGCCGGCTAATCATCTAGTTTAGGATCAAGTTTAGCAATAATTAACCAAGATTAACAATAAGTAATCAAGTTTAGCAATAATTAATCAAGATTAGGAATAATTAACCAGGATTAGAAATAATTAATTAAGTTTAGCAATAATTAATCGAGTTTAGCAATAATTTCATTCTCACTCCATTCCATTCCATCCTCAGCCCATTCTAAAACCGAACACATGAATGAAATGGTTCCGTGACAATTTTTTTGTCTAAACCGAACACAAGAATGGAACGGTTTCATGACAGTAGAATGAAATGCCTTCAGATTCTCAAACCGAACACACCCTAAGAGAGGGGCGACGACAATCATGCATGCATGCCCACTACCGCATCACCATCATCATACACTGTTTGTTATACTAATGGAGGAGTACCATCCGATCTAGACGCCCTTTTGTATTATCTTTCGCTGCACCCGGGGGTGGCTAGGCTAGTGGCAGCTGCTAACTAACCAAAACCCCAAGCCAGCCCGTACTATAAACAAGACCAAAAACAAACAGCTGTTGGTCGCTAAACATGGTCATGTGCATGTGCATGTGCATGTGCGAGCTAGCGGCTGGGCGTCACCAACATTCCGATGAGAAATCTTGCACGACACTGGTCCGGGGGATCCCATTGACGGCGTGGGGTGTCGTGGTGGTGTGCCACCCTGCCGGTCGAGGAGGAGAGCGCCATTGAATGCGGCCGGCCGGTGCTCGGTGGCTGCGCCACCAGCAAACAGCCGTGGTGGCGCTGCTCCTTCGTGTTGCTCGGCCGTGTGTTGGTCTGCTCGTAAGGTTCTGGCCGGCCGGCCGGCATCTCTCTCGCAAGAACGTACGTATGTGTCGCGCCTGTGATGATACGTACTCATTCTGTTTTTTAATATAAGATGTTTTAGGTGTTACACATTTTGTCTACATGCATAATAAAATGAGTGAACATGTAAACTAAAATGTGTCTAGATCCGCAACCGAACGAATACGTTTATTTTTCAAGTGATTCATATCGTCATCATCAAGTATACCCGTTCCAAATTTCATTCCAATCAAATGATCTTTTGACAAAATCTAAAACATCTTATATTAAAAAACGGAGAGAATATATACGTAGCAACCCTGTATGGCCGTTATGCGTACGGAGTTGCGTTGCCTAGAAAGACGTCGGCATCAGAAATTCTGTACTGATGGAAACATTGGCAGATGCCTTTCTTTCATATACAGAACTGGCGTTTCTAACATAACTCGAGTAAATTGTACAAAGCCACCACAATTAGGACGAAGGTATCAAACTACGCAAAAGGTGTTGGTTTTTCCCGAAGCATTAATACATTCGTCCCAATTGTGATGTTTTCTGTGCAATTTACTCTCCAAGCTCGGTTACGGTACATGGGTTCACCCGCCCAAATCTTCACTGGTTATCGTGGATTTTCTGTACGGATTGGGTGCCTGGAATGATTCTCCCGTTAAATAATTAACAATTAATTGATCTAAAGAGATGATGCTGGCCAGCGTGCACAGGACTGTGTCTGCTAGCCGACTGATCGAACAGAGCGGACGACGCAGCGGCAGGCTGTTAGCAAAACGGCGCCAAATGGAACGTCCTCGTGCGGGGTAACTAACGGAAAGCGTGTGGCGCACCAACTACAGTCTACAGAGTCCTCGCCTCGCACCGCCAAGCTGTCCTCCTCTCCTACTCCCAGGCTAAAATACTCCCTCTCAATTCTACTAGAGCATCTCTCCGGCATTCGTTGAAGCCTTCCAAGAGCAAGAGGTAGAGGCTGCTAATCAACAAGGTGGCCGGAGAAGATTGTTCATCACGAGCAGCAGTAGTAGTCTAGTACAGGGAAGATCGATGGCGATGAGCCGATGATGATGGATGGATAGATAATTACGGCTCGAGGAAGGAAAACCAAAAGGAAGGTGGCTTTCGCTTTCCCGGCTGTTGCTTTCCCTCCCATCCCGTTCGCTCATGCATGGCCGCTCCCGCAACTACTACACTACTCCCGCCATAACCCTCTGCCCGACCGAGTGCTCCGTGCTCCTCCTCCTCCTCCTCAAGAAGAAGCAGCAGAAGCTCGCGTACCTCGCCGTACGTCTCTTCTTCCCCGCGACCGGAGACGCAGCAGCCGCTCCGTCTCCTTTCCGGCAGCGCGCGGTGGAGCGGCGTTTCGCCAGGCCGGAAGGTCCTTGGATGCGGCGCGCCGTTCTTGCCTATCCATCGGTTCGTTCCCTGCTGTGCTGATGTACTGTCCTCCCTTGTGTGTGATTCGATTTTGTTTCCACATTCGATTTCAGTTCCTTTCTCGTTCTTGGAGAAAATGCGTGTGATCTGGTGCGCAACGTGGTGGGCCGGGTTCAGCTCAACTACACCCTGTCTGTCACGTTGACGTTTCCGGACCATCATTAACTGTTCTTCCTTGGTGAATCCCTCCTCTGCTCTGCTTCCTTTGATGAATCTGGTGACTGCATGTGATCAGGAACCTGGTTTTCTATTTGGTTTGAGGTCTTTCTTTCGTGGAATTCCTTGCATGCTGAATTTTACTCTGACCACCTCGCTTCATTTTTTTTACTTTACCGATTGAGTTTAAGCCAAAAAAAATTTATGATGAATTGTATGATTTCAGTCTTGCACATTAGTTTGATCCAATTCTCAGAGGCAAACAAAAAACAATGGGTGGGAATGCTGGTGAAAAAGAAATGTATAGATTACTCTCAGAGGCGACACACTTTCTGCAGAAGAATATGACACGGTGTCTCGCACGCTTTTTAACAGGATAACGAGGTCCTGATCGTGCCATCGAAGCGTTCCTCGCTGGATCCCTGTGGCGGTGGCAATAATCATGATGCAGTACCTGGACTTCTCCCATGCCAGCACCTCCAGGAAATGGACCAACAAGCGGCAGCCCGGCGAAGGTACATGCTGAATTCATTCCATCATCCTGTACAACATCGAGACGATCGGCAGTGCTCCTGCTAAATCGCCAACTTCTCTGATTTACGCTGCTCAATAGTACTACAGTTGGTGACTGATGAAGCGTTTCGGGATTTTTCAGCCTCTTTTGTTGCTGAATGGTTTAGAGCAAATTTAACTCATTGGCTGCATGGTTGATGGGATTGCAGGGTTTGATGCTCCAAGGAACAGCATGGAGTTCGTCGCCATGGAGGCCCCCCACAGCTACGGCGTCTTCCAAGAGGATGTCTCGGTGAGCTTTGTACTAGCATTTCGCAAAAAAAAAAAAGCTTTGTACTAGCACAATCTCGCCACTGTTATTTCTGTCAGGGTAATTCATTTGTTTCCAGAAAAAGAACCTGCTTTTCCCCAGTATACAAACAGTTCATTTCCTGCCCCCAAATTAGCTAGGCCGATGTTTTTTGACAGACGAGGTGCCTGCCTACTTTCTTGCTCTCTGTACTCTTCGTAACTCTGCTGCTAGGTGTACTTGTACCTGACTGTCGTTGCATGAGAAGACAGCACATAACACGCACTAATAATGGTGTCAAACAGTAGACCCCCATCTACTGTCTGGTACAAACACATTGCCTTAACTACCTAGCCATCTTCTACAAGGCATAGCAACAAGTATTTGTCGGTGTAGGTTGTGTTGCATTTCTCATCCATTGAAACAGGGATCTGTCAGAACCAATGTAGGCCGTGTTCTCTAGAGGATGACACTTAATTTTTCACATGGAAATTTGTAACTTTTGCAATCTGTCCTGACCAAGTTTCATTCGGTTCTGTGCAGTATTCTTGCAACAACAACATGAGGCAGTACCCAAAAGCTTCAGCTCCAATCAAGAAGCTGATCCATGACGACTTATCCTACAGGCCAAATGAAGGGCACAAGAGAGTGCCCAGCGTGATCGCCAGGTTGATGGGCATGGACTCGCCTCCTCGGAGCTCGGCCACCAACGGCGAGCTTATCACCACCCACTCGGACGATAGAAGGCAAGAGACCACCACAAGATCAATGTCAAGGAGAGAAAGAGATCATGTCGAGACGGTCTCGACCAAGCATGTCTCCTTCGTGCAGCACAAGAATTCTACCCGGCACGCTCCAAAACAGGAGATCCGTGCCTTCGACGACGAGGAGATTCTTGGGCAACTAAGGAAGAAGAGCAGCAGTAATGGTGGTGGTGGTGAGAAGTGGAGCAAACAGCCGCCACGGGAGCACCCGCAGGAGGAGGAGCTGCAGAAGTTCAAGAAGGAGTTCGCAGCGTGGCAGGCCAGCAAGGTGTGGGAGCAGTCGAAAGCTCTGGAGTTGGACTACAGGCATGCCGACGAGGATGACGGCGGGGGCGGGTGCTCGGAGATCGTGCCGTACAGGTACCAGCAGCAAGAAAAGCAGCACAGAGGAGGGAGAGATGGTAACAGGCGTGTGCACGACGATGGCAATGGGGATCCGCATTGGAGAAGAAGAAGCAAGGATGGCGGTCCGTCGATCTCCGGGAGCCGGACGTTCTCTCTGACGAGCGCCGCGGAGGATTGTTCTTCGACGAGGCTGCCGCTCTCGAGGTTTTACTACGAGGAGGAGGAGCGGCCGCTGTCGCCAGCGAGGATCGTGATCCTGAAGCCCTGCCCAGAGCTGAGCGCCGACGACGTGGACGAGTCGTCGATGGGATCGCCCGAGCTGATGAAGAACGAGAACAACATGGAGGCGTTCCTCGAGGAGGTGAAGATGCGGCTCAAGATCGAGCTGGAAGGACACGTGGCCTCCGACGACAGGGCGGTGGACCGGTGGGCCGACCCGAAGCAGATCGCGCGGAACATCGCCGACCAGATCAGGGAAACCGTCACCATGGACATGCACCACCCGGCGCTGATGCGGTCGGAGTCGACGCGGTCGTATCGCAGCAGCGACGTGCAGAGCCAGATGGACTACATCTGCAGGGACGCCAGGAAGCAGCTCTCCGACAGGCTGAGGAACGTGCTCAGGAGGGAGCCGGAGGCCGATCATCCGCCGCCGTTCGGGTCTCACCGGCGACGCGCTGCCGCCGTGTCGACGGCGTCCCCGTCGTGGTTCGATGAAGAGTCGAGGCCGAAACCGACGAGTCCAAGGCGCGACGTGGCGGCGACGAAGAACACTAAGAAGATCAGGAGCAAGGAGGAGAAGAAGCGAGCGATCGAGTCGTCCGAGATCAGGTCCTTGAGACATGGGTGGTACAAGAACTCGGCTGCGGCGGCGGCCGTCGACTCCTCCTCCGATCCGGGATCGCCGAGGAACCTGATGAGGTCGTTCTCGGCGCCGGTGTCGGGGACCTCCAACTTCGTGAAGCTCCTCTCACAGGGGGAGCCGCGGGTGCTCGCCGGAGCACGGATGCAGAGGAAGCAGGACGGACACGGGTACCACGGTACACCGCCGTCGCCGGAAGATAAGCTGCCGAAGGGGAGGAAGGACGCGTTGGGCATCAAGAGCAGAGTATCGAACTTGCGGCAGAACCTGGGGCTGAGAGGGAAGTTGTTCGGCAAGAAGCTCCACTCGGCCGCCGCCGCCGACGAGTCGTCGTCCTCCTTCTTTCTCGACGACTTCCCGCCAATAGGCACGCTGGTCACCGCCCCTTCCGTGCTCATCCACCCCGGTGTCCTGCAGGTGAGGCATCGCTATGATTTGTCGAATACTTGTTTCGTTTCAGATTGAGCGCGATTGATCTGACATGACAATGTTCAGGAGAACTCCACGGAGGTGCCGCCGAGCCCGGCGTCGTGGTGCAGCAGCCCGCCTGACGAGATGATGATCAGGGGAGGTTACCCGAGCCCCGTCTCGCCATTGGAGGCTTCCTTTGGCGAGCACCGGTCTCCCTTGAAGCCGGCGACGAGCTGGAGCACCTGCGGTAAGCACTACCAGTCTGCTCCCCATCTCTGAGTTTTCTTCAGTGGAACACACAGTCACAATGCAATGTTCAGACTTCAGATGTTACATTTCTGACGAAATAACTTTGTCTCAAACAAGACACTCCGTGGTTGGAGCAAGACCAAGTTGCAGAGTTCGCAGAAACAAGTCCGGCGATACAAGATGACGATGACGACGACTCGGTCGAGATGGATGACCCCATGAAGGTCTTCATCAGGGCCGTGCTCGTCGTGGCCGGCATGTATGGCCCGAGCCAGAACTCAGACCACCCCTTGTCAACCTCTCAACCGATCAAGCCGATTCCCAAGTGCGTGTTCGAGGAGGTGCTCTCCACGTCCTCACCTCCGGCCACCGGCTCTTCTGACGACGGCGACGTCGACCACCACCTCCTCTTCGACCTGATCAACGAGGTGCTGCCCGGCGCCGTCCACGGTAGCACAACACTGTGCGCGTTCAGCAAGTGGTACGCCACGCCGAGGAGAGCCCCCAGCGGCAAGAGGCTGCTGGACGGGCTATGTAGAACCGTGCTGGCGCGGCTGGAGCCGCCGTGCGACGACGAGGAGGCGTCGCGGACGAGCTCCGTGGACGCGCTGATCGAGCGCGACATGAGCGCGTCCCCGTGGACCGGCGTGTTCCGCGACGACGTGGATGGCCTGGGCGAGGAGATGGAGGCGGAGATCCTGTCGGAGCTGGTCGACGAGACGCTCTGGGACGTGCTGCTCAACGTAGGGGACTGAGTGACTGACGGCGTGATGATGGGCGTGGCGTTGTGGACATGCATACTTGTACATTTCTTGGTGTGTTTTCTGAAAGTCTTCTTCGGTATTTTCAGAGTGCTTTTGCCGGGTTTGTGGTGAGTTCTCGATGAGTGGGAATTGGGGAGTGTAACTAAGTTTGTGTGTGTGCGTGCGTGTGGGAAGATACCCAAATCTTTCCTGAGAAATGCATAACGAAGCAAAAAGAGACTGAATATGAAAAAGTTTCTTTTATTCCTGGCACGAGTAGCAGACTAGTGGCAAAATAAGATGCATGCAAGCAGCAAACGGCGAGGCTCCGTCTTTCTTGTCACGCCACGGTACGTGTACACGCTAATGGCGATGAGAACAGTCGTCAGGCGGTGCAGACAACGCAGGTCGGGCCGCAGGTGCAGTCAGCCCTGCCGGCGCCGTCGCCGGTGCCGAGCCTGCCGCAGGAGCACGGGTTGCAGGAGCAGTGCTCGCCGCAGGTGCAGGTTGTGTGCGCCATGGCCGCGGGGTTCACCGGCACCGCTCCGCCACTACTCTGCTTCCCCGCACACCTGCCAACAGAAATGCACGACACTCGTTAGTACAGCACGTCACGACGATGGATCGAGTGAGCATAGGAGGAACTAGCTAGGAGGGGTTGAGGGAAGGTGCCTGCAAGCGGCGCCGCCCGGGCACGGCACGGCGCAGCCACACTTGTCGTTGCAGGGCATGGTCGCGGCTCGGCTCAACGCTTCGCTGTCGTGCAGAGCGCAGACGCGGCTCGATCTCTGGCAAGACGGAGGCCGTCCAGGGCGTTCCATTTATTTGAGCTCGCCGCGACACGGACACCAGTGCATGGACGCCAGGTTGGTGTCCACTTGGCCACTCTCGGTGCAGCGGTGGCGCCGGTGCGCTCGCACTAGGCACCGCTGCCGATGCCTACGCCGGTGATAGCAGTGTACCGCCACGGCATGTTAGCGCCACTACCACTACTGGACTAGAGGCCCAGGGGAAGCCCACAATAACACTTGAAAGACCCAGCCCAGCACTAAGCTAGTGTAGAGAAGCAATTCCAGGTTCACTAGCAAGGACTAGGTGAACACGTCAGCAATATCAAAGGTCGATAAGGCGACTCCTCTTTCCGATCTGGCTCTTGGACCCTACCTCCCTTCCTGCTTTTCCTGTTTTATTCGGCATACTGGTTCTTGTAACCGGATCAGATCAAAGTATCAAACACTATATCATGAATCCACACTATCACTTGAGACAAAAATAACCCCCACCACCACAAATCTGACGTCTTTGATCATTGAGACGTGACAAAAGAAGACCGATCATCTATCACAAGAAGCCATGGAGTCACCTAAGCAGATATTGAGGATTCTTTGAAGGAATTGCGGGAAGACATCAAGGCCTTGGCAAAGAAAAAAATCTGGCAACGGAGTCACAGATCATCGGCCTTGAAGTTACGATGGATCTCCTGCAGGCACAGATCTTCCACGACAAGGAAGACGACATAAAAGAGGCCTTGGCGACAGATACCTGTTGAATATAAATATATTGCCTAGCCTCTTTTCATCAGTTCGGACTTTTGATCTAGATGGTTAGTGCAGCAATTCTATATGGTATCAGAACTCCTCCCGCGCCGCCGGCATCAAGGGGATGCACCGCCCCTTAGCCCCCTTCCTTCATGGCTTCTTGGGAGCCCTCCCCCATGGAGATGAGATCCATGGGGAGGCAAAAACGTAGATTTGGTGGCTCACAGATTCCCGTCATCCCATCTAGGGTTTCCGTAGATCGTACTTATCTCCGCCGTCAGGACTCGGAATTGGACGAATTTTATGTCTAGATCGTTCGGCAGAAAATTCCCCGCAACTTTCACGACTAGAATTTTTACGTTTGATGTCGTCTTCTGTCCGTAACGGGACCATCTTCGAAAAACATTTCCAGACAGATTTTAGGAAAGTCTCAATTTGACACCAACAAGGTTTCCTTTTGTAATTTTGATAATTCCTACAAATCAAAGAGTAAAACAAGAACATTGTGTACTTTTACAACTATTAATAGGTTAGTCCAAATAAATAATAAACTTAATATAAAAACAAGTGTTAAAAACATAAAAGTAGCATCAAACAATAAAATTTATAGATACGTTTTGGACGTATCAGTCAACAGGTGTTTTTTTTTAATAACCAAATCAGGTGATGGATTAATAAGTGACAAGCAGGGGAAGCGGCTTCCTCCAAACTAATCTTAGAAAATCCATAGCTGGAATAAACGCAATGTACCTTTTTCAAAAAAAATGTATTCAGTGACGCCATTTTGTTGATGGTTTGCTGGGAAACTATAATGTCTTGCAATTGGTAAAAATCAAGAGCCGTGTATTTGACAAAAAATGTAACAAGAACTAAGAAAGCAAAGTGAAATGGTGAATAAAACTAAAATTAAAATTTTATGCAGGGGTGGGGGGCTTCATTTATTATACTATCTTTAAATGAACTTGTGAACAAAACTATATATAACGCTGAATAAAAAAATGTATGCGTCATACTGACAAAAAATGATGCCAAAGAACCTTTTATTCATGAGGCTTCGGAAGTAAAAGGGCAAAGAAGAAAGCAAACAACATAATAAAGAAAAACAAAAAAATTAAAAAAATCATTTACAATAATTAGGCTGTCTCGGTGAAAAATGTTACCACTAGAGTTTTCTAGAAATACATTTTATGGTGTATTTTGCATAATGGTCAAAATGTGTAGGTTTTACGATGAAATTTGTTCTAAGTATAATTTGAAAATCGATAAATTGTGGTAGGGAGTTATTCCACGATTAAAAAAATTACCCAACTAGCTTGGTAAACTTTAAGTTTCAGTTCAGATTATCAAATGTGTGTGGTTATTTTACCACCAGATATTGCATTTGTACCTTGCCAAATCACGAACGGATGACACAAAGGTAGCTAGGCTCCAAACCATTAGGTATCCACTAAAAATAACAAGCACGATTAATAATTTTTAATCTATGTATTCCAATTTATTCTTGAAGTAATCAAGTTGCATGCAATTTACAATAATGATGAATTATCGGGAGAAAAGGGCTCTTGTACAAATTATTACATGAATGACACACTACAATGCGCGAAATGGGGTATAGAATCATATGTCCTGTTTTCAAAATAGGCTCGCTCAGCTCAGTATGCTAAAATACTTTCAGCAACGGGTACGCAACGAATCCTTGGCTCCTTGCCGATAAGAGAGAAGGATGCTTCCACGATCGAAGCAGATTGGATTTTGCTCGCGCCACATTGGTTGATCTTACATACTGGGCTTCGCGCTGAGACGGCTCGCCAGCTTCTGGCCTAGAGACCTGTCAGCCTGCATTCGCGGATCGCAAAAGAAGCAATTCGATCATCAGTATTTGTTTTTCAGAGAACATGCAATTCACTTCAGAAAACATGCATATTAATTGCGGTTTAAATGTAACGATAAGTTGCAGAATGCTTGATGAATTACGTACCTGAGACCAGTAGGAGAGCCAGATGGCCTTGATCTCGTGGGTGAGGCGAGGGTCGGACAGCGCGTCGATCCATCTGTTGATGAATCGCTCTTGCCTGCACATACAATTTTGATTCAGTTATACGGTACCGTATTAACCACAGCTCGATACAGAAGTTTGTTATGTATCCTAATTGATACTAGCTCTGGTACGCACCTTGCCGGATCCATGGAGCGGTACCTCTCCCCAGGCTGCTTGAAGTTGTTCTCCTTTTCGATCACCATCTGCCAAATATTGATGCGGCAAAAATGCTATCATGCATCTGATTTAAGATGAGGAGAAGCTAGCTTCTCGAATCTGGAGTATAGGAAGGTTACCTTCTCGCGGCGGCCGTTGAGCGTGCGTGACGGGATGGGGTACCTGGGCGCGTGCTTGGCGGGGTCGAACCTGGAGGGGAAGTAGTCGACCTCCTCGTCGCGGTGCATGAAGTTCATGAGCCCGTCGTAGTGGTTGTTGTGGTGGGAGCATTTGGGCGCGTTGGCCGGGAGCAGCAGGTAGTTCGGCCCGAGGCGGTGCCTCTGCGTGTCGGAGTAGGAGAAGATCCTGGTCTGCAGCAGCTTGTCGTCGGAGTAGTAGACCCCGGGGACGATGATCCCGGGGCAGAAGGCCAGCTGCTCGTTCTCGGCGAAGAAGTTGTCAATGTTGCGGTTGAGCACCAGCCTCCCCACGGGCTGCAGCGGCACCACGTCCTCCGGCCACGTCTTGGTCACGTCCAGCGGGTCGAAGTCGAACCGGTCCTCGTGGTCCGGGTCGATGGTCTGGATGTAGAACGTCCACTCCGGGTAGTTGCCGGCGGCGATGGCGTCGGTGAGGTCTTTGGTGGCGTGGCTGTGGTTGGTGCCGCCGACGGTGACCGCCTCGTCTTCGAGGAGGGATTTCACGCCGCAGGTGGGCTTCCAGTGGAACTTGACGTAGTGGGACTTCCCGGCGCGGTTGACGAGCGTGTAGGTGTTGACGCCGGAGCCGTCCATGTGGCGGTAGTCGGCGGGGATGCCGATGTCGTCGAAGAGGAAGGTGAACATGTGGAGGGACTCCGGGTGGTGGGAGAAGAAGTCGAGGACGCGCCAGTTCTCCTGGATGTGGGTCTTGGGGTTGGGCTTGAGCGCGTGCACCATGTCCGGGAACTTCATGCCGTCGCGGATGAAGAAGACCGGGAAGTTGTTGCCGACGAGGTCCCAGTTGCCCTCCCGGGTGTAGAACTTGATGGCGAACCCGCGCGGGTCGCGGAGCGTCTCGGGGGAGCCGCGCTCGTGGATGACGGTGGAGAAGCGCACGATGACGGGAGTCTGGACGCCGGGGCCACGGAGGAAGTCGGCGCAGGTGAGGTGGGAGATGTCGTGGGTCACCTCGAAGAAGCCCTTGGCGCTGGCACCACGGGCGTGCACCACCCGCTCCGGGATGCGCTCGCGGTCGAAGTTGGAGATCTTCTCCACCAGATGGTAGTCCTCCAGCAGGATCGGCCCTGCCACAGAACACATGCATCATTCGTCAGCGTGATTTTTCTCGACAAAGAGCAATATGTTAATACCAAACTGATACCAATTACATCCGGACTCTGCAACATCACCATATCAAGTATCTAGTCCAGATATCAAGGAACCATGAAGCCAAGGCCAGCGTGACATGTGACTGGTTCGTTTAGTTTGTTCTGATGTGTTGTTCGTCGTTCACATCTACGATTTTTTTTTTCGAGCAGTCACCGGGGGGAGCACAAAGGGTCCCACGTGAATTCTCTCATAAGAGTGACTGAAGAACAACCCAAACCACCTTTAATTCAGCTTACTGCGAACATCAGTCATGGTCTGAAGTTGGAGTAAATGGCACTGGCGGTCACACAACTCGTCCGTTATGTGCACTTAAGTCACACAACTGGAGAACGTGATTTTTTGGTCACACAACTGGACTTTTGGTGCACGCAGGTCACAAACCCCACATGTCAGTCCGTTTTCCGTTGCAGGAGTGCTAATGTGAACACGTAATTTTGTAGAAATCCCCCTGTATTTTTTGGACATTTCGCAAAAACCCAAATTCAGGTCCAATAACAGGGTTTTTTTGCGAAATGTCCAAAATACAGGGGGTTTCTGTAAAATTACGTGTCCACGTCAGCACTTCTGCAACGGAAAACAGACTGACATGTGGGGTTTGTGACCTGCGTGCACCAAAAATCCAGTTGTGTGACCAAAAAATCACGTTCTCCAGTTGTGTGACTTAAGTGCACATAGCGGACGAGTTGTGTGATCGCCAGTGCCATTTACTCTCTGAAGTTGCATGAACCAAGGTTTTACGACTGTGGTACATATGTCAAATCAACTGGGCTTCAGATATTAAAAAAACACCATCTCTTGGTAGAGTAGTGATCAATTTGAACAAACGAGTGAGGCATGCATACTACTGACCATGGTGGTCTTGGGATTCATGACCTTCAGGTCAAGAATAGAGCTCTTCTTGGTAAGTGGCTATTTAAGCTACTGACGGAAGAGGGGGTGTGGCAAACCCTTCTTAGAAAGAAGTACATAGGCTCAAGTGCGATATCACAGGTTTCTTGAAAATCAGGTGATTCCCATTTCTGGGCGGGTCTAATGGCGACGAAGAAATTCTTCTTCCCATATGGCTCCTTCTCTATTAAGGATGGGTCTGAGATAAGTTTCTGGGAGGATACATGGTTGGGTACTACCCCACTCCGAGAACAATATCCAGCGTTATATGGTATAGTCCAAGGACGTCACAAGAGTGATACACTTGCTCAAGTATTGGTTGATAATCAACCCACGGTGACGTTTCATAGAGATCTTGTTGGACCCAGGTTGGCATCTTGGCATGAGTTGCTCCAGCGACTCGCTTCTGTCAATTTGTCTCAAGGGACAGATGAGTTTCGGTGAATTTACGCAAGTGTGGCAAATTCTCCGTGGAATCCATGTATACCGCACTCGTTCAGCCGAAAGTGCCAGTTAATAATAATAAGAAAATCTGGAAGATGAAGATTCCACTTAAAAACAAAGTTTTCGCGTGGTATCTTCGTCGAGGAGTAATTCTTACAAAAGACAACCTTGCAAAACGCAATTGGCATGGGAGTAAACAGTGTGTCTTCTGTCATAAAGACGAGACAATCAAACACCTGTTCTTCGAGTGCAAGTTTGCTAGTTCTATATGGTCCATCATCCAAATAGGTTCTACTATTTATCCACCTACAAGCATTGCTAATGTTTTTGGCAACTGGCTGAATGGAGTGGATAATAGGTTCAAACAACTTATTAGGGTGGCAGCGCTTGCCGTAATATGGTCGCTTTGGCTATGTAGAAATGACAAGGTTTTTAATGATAAAAATTGTTCTCTTATGCAGGTTATCTACCGGACTATTTCTACACTCCGTTCGTGGTCTCAGTTGCAACGTGTGGGGCATCGAGACCTGTTTATGGAGGTCTGTACAAGACTGGAGGATACGGCGAGAGACTTTTTATCCCTACATGGATGACAGCATAATTTGCGGATCGGCCCTCCACCACCTTAGGCGTTTTTACAATTTCTCATATTGATATGTAATTCGCCTTGTTATTTTTTTGTTAGTATTTCAGACTTTTTAGCTGTGTGCATCTTAGTTATGCAGAGGCTGGGTGTAATGCTTAAACTCTTTTAAGTAATAAAGACTCCCTTTATCTAAAAAAATGCATACTACTGACGGCAGGGCAACTGAGGGACAGTACACTTTTTTCAGCGTACTGCGAACATCACTCATTGCCTGAAGTTACACGAACCAATTTTTACGATTGTGGTCTGCTAAATCAACTGGGCTTCAGAGGAAAAAACCATCTCTTGGTAGAGTAGGGATCAGTTTGAACAAATAGAGATCAGACATGCATATTACTGACGTCAGGTCAGGGCACCTGAGGTACAGTACATTTTGTTTGCAGAATTCACAACCAAGAACCTAGTTTACACAGATAGACTACGGCATGGTTGTGTGCTAGTTACTGGGGTTCAGCTTTGGTGTGTAGCGTGCCACGTGAGAGCCAAATTCATCAAGCCAGCTCTAAGATCGGTAATAGGTACTCTGTCAGTCCATACGGGTGTCAGTTGGGCTAGTTAATTTCCTGGCAGCTCGTACGTGCTGTGCTTTGCTATAGTGGCGTGAGCATGAGCAGCCGCTAGTGTGTCTCTGTCCTAGCTAATCGCTGCCTAAGCCCGGGATTAAATGATGAGCAAGCAGGGTGCAAGTGAAAGGGAGAAGGTTGCAGGTACCTCGGGAGCCGACGGTGAGGGAGTTGTCGTTGTTCCAGACGGGCGCGCCGGAGTTGGTGCTCCACTGGGGGCCGTTGAAGGAGCTCGACGGGCGGTACTGCACCACGCAAGAGTCACAGAACCACAGCTCAGAACCAAAACCAAGAACACAGTAGCACGAGACGCGAGCTCCGGAGCTAAGAGGCGACCAGAGCAGCGCGCAGCAGAGCACGTACCTTGTATGGGTCCATGGCGAATGATCGATCGACGACGGCCGGCCGGCGGTGCGCGAGCGGTGGTGTTACGGTTTACGCGAACGTCGCCGCGCGGGGCAGCTACTTGTAGCGGGAACGAGAGGGCGAGAGAGATTTGTCGCGTGCCTGGACGCTTCTGGGCTCCAAAGGCTGCCTCGTCCGTGATACTACGTGTGTCCAGGCGCTGCCGGTGGATGGGCGGATAGGAGCCCGCGCGGCCACCACACGCTCTCCCCGGCGCTCGCCGTCCAGAAAAAAGAGGCAGACGAAATCCAACAGTTTCCGCCGTGGTCTTCAGATAAACACAGGCTGAAAACGGAACTGGGTGTGAACGAGACGGGGAATGGGAATTTTTGCCAGGGGCAGCAGATGCCGTTCACATTGCATGGCAGAAGCGACATCCCGTAGCAAAATCAGTCCTCGCCGTCTTGCCGGAATGGCACCGGCGAATACGGGGTTTTCCGATAGAAACCGCAGTAGATGATGATTTTTCACGGTGAAGTGCCATGTTACAAGTTAGCTCTAGCGACCGCGCACAGGTACGACGACCTGTGCCGTTTCAGTTGTGATAATGTGCGCCCTTGCGTCGTGGCCGCCTTCTTGCCGAGAAAACAGAAGGAAACGTCAGGCAGTCAACAAAAATTACAGAACCGCACCGTATCAGGCGTGTATGTTACAGATCAACCTTTCCTCCCATCACCGCATCGGAGGGCGAGCTCTGCTTTTCACAGAACAAACGCCCTTTCGATCAGTGATTCCCTCCCATCTACACTGAGAATCAACAAATTTGGCACATTTCAATGAACAATTCACCAGCAAGCAGGATAGAGAGACAACGGCCATGTACACTACATTAAGACCCCCACGATTCAATATGTATGTACACCGACCACCAACAAGGTACCAATATACCACCCTTCAGGTTCAACCACTTGACATGTATGCAAAGGATAGCCAGTAGAGACTCTGTAACTGGTTTATTCATTCTTCTTTAAAACACATAGAATCTAGACGGAGATGCTGCCTTTCAATCTGACCGACCGGGTATATAAAACCAATGAAACCTCACGACGCCCAACTACTAACAACACGGGTAGAGCACCAGACAGGACTATTGCCCAAAATTCTGGAGGAGCCGCTCCACTGCGGCGTGGACGTTCCCGGAGGTGGCTGTCAGCGCTCGGATGTTCTCCTGCGTGTCGAAGAACCCCATCTCCTGGAGCTGGGCTAGCTGCGTCGCGAAGCGCTCCTCCGGTGGCACTGCGGATTCGGAAATTCGACCAGTGAGCAAGGTTCATGGACAACACATAGGTGTAGTATGAAATGTCATTTTTCCAACAGCAATCTATGAAAACAGACTAACCATTTGGGCAGCGCCTGGAACACCCAGGCCACCGCCAGCACCAAGCCCGCTGAACATGCTCATTAAGCTGTTGAGGTTAACATTGCCTAGCATTCAAACCATTTTTCATACATCATCGTTAGAGGAAAGAAAACTGCAGGTTTAATTTGCTGCAAGTTTTGCATGGGTAAGATAAAGTTGCGTTGACTTTGCATGAAGGAACTGGATGAGGCATCTAAAGGATATAAAAAAGAAAGTATATAGCAGTACATGGTCAACTAATCAGCAAATAACAAACAGTTTCCTAGTAGGGTTTCTTGTTCACCCAAAGGGTGTTAATTTGTTGTCATTTTTCAATTTATATAACCAACGTACAGATCTCAGAAGGGGGAAGAGCTTAGTGCTCTGCGTCCTCAATTTTGGTACAAAAACAAACCTTATGGAGAGCAATATTTCAAAGTGACCTTGAATTTATCAAAAGAATGTAAAGGAGAAGCCATAACAAAACAAATCTAAATGATTCGGGCAGGGAACTGATGACTAAAGGCATATATCAATGCTCGGAAGGATCATTCAAGTGATAGATAGCAGACTAAGTAGAGCAAAGTACCTGGATTAGTGCCCGCTGGGGTCCCCTCCCTGAATCAAACAGAAAAAATTGTAATTTTTTACTACAGAAAGTGGGATAAAAAACATCATGAGCTAAAGAGATCAAGTTGAGCTGAAGATACTTACTGGCCAGCTTGTTGACCAAGTTGCGACGTCAGCGCCTGCTGGAATGATATTAATTGCTACATCAAAAGAAACAATTTAGTCTATATCATAAAACCACATGAACTGCATGCAACTATAGCAGTACAGTTAATCCCACCTGCAATGTTTCTGGAGAGGTCAACTGGCGAAGAAATTCTGGATTCTGAAACATTTCTCTCATTTGGGTATTTGATTCCATCATGTTACGTACATTTGGGTTCAAGTTGAGCAACTACGTGGAAGAGAACATCAGCAAGGGGTCAAAACATTATTCAATAAGGATGGGAAGGTTCCTAATCAGCTACTCATGGCAGAAATAGTCGAAACAGTGTACCTGATTCATGGACTCAGGATTAGACATAATGTTTTGCATCATTTGCATCATGGTAGGGTTTTGCAAAACCTGGTTCAAGAAGGAAGCATCAGAGCCACCACCGAGCATACTTCCCAAATCTGCAGAACCCAATCCTCCTAGGCCACCGGTTGTGGGACTCCTTGCAGCAGGAGCGGGCCTTGCTGCTCCTTGTGCAGCCCCAGCTGTAGATTTAGTTCTTAGATAGCAGAACAGGACAGGAACAAATGCATACGCAAACAAATATATGAGATTACCCAAACCTACCATTTGCACTCCAGGGATTAGGGAGTGGATTAGTATTTGGAACAGGAGCAGTAGTTGACGCGTCTCCAGCCGGATCTCTGGCTTGGGTAGACCCTTGGTTTCCTAGAAGAGCAGCAAATGGGTTCGCATTTCTATCACCCTCCCCAGCCATTGTTGTTGCATTCAGGAATGGCTCCTGAACATTTTCATACATGCGGCGGAGCATATTAAACCCTTCTGGAGAAGATTCAATGTTGCTCATAGCTCTGTCTGTGTTCCGCATCATCTCCCTCATAAGTTCAGGATTCCTAGCTGCTTCAACAGTTTGGCGGAGAATGCTTGGATCATTCAGCACATGTGCCAAGTCTGGATTACGGTCAACGAGCTCACGCATTTGAGGATTGTTCATAATCATATCGCGTATCAGATCAGGGCTATTCATTATATTCTGCATGGCTGGCATATTCAATACGTCTCTCATTAAGTCGGGGTTCTCAGTTAACTGCTGTTGCATCTGCTCTAATCCTGGAAGGCCAGAGCCAGATAAACCAAAACCTCCACTACCAGCAGTTCCTGTAGTGCCAAGACCTTGCAACAAGCCTCCAAAACCAGCTGGCGGGGTATTCGCAGTAGTTGAAGCCCCATGGTTGGCTGCAGCTGGAGCAGCCGATGTTGCTGGTGGTGCAGCCCCACGCACCATATGGATGGTGTGGTCGGTCTCCACACCTTCAAAAGGGAAACGAATTAAAGGCATAAGGATACGAATGAATTCGATAAACTAGAAAGATGTGTTCCATGCATCAACCATTCGAAGGGGAGATTTGCAGATCCTAAAGCACATGAAGCGGTAAATTATTATAATTGACTCTTCATTTGTGCATTAAAATTTGCGTATACCTACTGAAACACCAGCTGCTTAATAAAGTACATAGAATCAAGCAACACACTGCCGACTGAAACATTAAATAAGAAGCCAATCTTACTCAACCACAAAAGGCATTTAGGTATCCAAAATTAGCGTGTTCTGATTTCTGAAAGTGGTGACTTTTAACTGGCCAGGATCTCCGGTGCTTATATTCCTACACTAAAACCAGTAGATATAATGTTGCATGGCTATGCTAGTGCTACTAGTTCCTTATTGTTCTGTGATGACTGATGAAGCAAAGCTCAAAGGCACGAACTAAACACTTTAGTCTTTCCGATAAAATTGTCACATACTGATAGTTGATATATTTCACTGAAGAAACCAGTCACTCATCATGAGAAATTTGTCAACATTTGGCTTGTTTTTGTACGTGGAGTTAATAGCAATTGCAAGGAACTTCTAGATTATATTTCTTATTTGTACGGTCTGTTTAAAGCATGTTAGGATAGCACTGTACTTGCAATTTTACACATACTTGTCCAAATAAACAAGCTACCATATCGTGTTGATGTCGTGACTTAAATCCAAATTGTGACTTACTCAACTTCGCAAGTACCAAACATGAACATGAATTAAGGATACAATGATTAGATAAGCCTTTTCGTCAAGATCAAAACTACGTGTACAAAAAGATATCGATAAAACTCATGAAGATATAATATGGTAATTTACATGTGCACATTAAAATAGGTTCGGATCAACGTTGAGATGTATGGATCAAAATTTGTAAAGCAGTAAATTTTTGCAATAGTTATGGAACCTATCCTTTTCATGGAGAGTACCACGTGCATAATGCAATAAGAGATGGTTCCTTCTGTTGTCAAAACACGACAAGACTTATGCCATAGTAGGAATAAATAATAGCATAACGACATAATGATAACACGTGGATGGCAATGGTCGATAACACGTAGGCCCTAATAACGAGCATTTGACACCAAACTATACAAAGTTATGCGCGGGAAACCCAAAAGCAGTAACAATAGGCCTTCCTATTGGCTGATCAGTGGCCACTAAGATGTCGTCACGCAACGAGCAATCGAAACCAAATTAAATAAAGTTATGCGCGGGAAACCCAAAAGCAGTAAACAATAAGCCTTCCTATAGGCTGATCAGTGGCGACTAAGACGTCGTCATGCTGCAATCCTGCAAGACACGTCAATGCACTGCCTACTAGCTGTATACCATCCAATCCCTATATCACTACCTAGAAGCTTGCTTACCGTTGCAGACCGCGCACTTGGCACTGGCATTTCATGGCTCCAAAATGTCCGGAACAACATTCACTCATTCCCTTCTATAGCACATATTTACTAAGCTGCACGGTCATTCGACGCCTAAGGCTACGTATGCGGCATCGACGCCTCTGCATCAAGCCATCAACCAAGTAAGGACCGCAAAAGTTATACAAGATAATTCACATATTTAGTCGCAGGGCTAAGCTGCGTCTCATCTAACTCCTGGCAAAACAAGTCTGTGCAGGCAGGCATTGCATCTAACATTCAAGTACCCAACAACCACGGCAGACCAGCGCAGCATACGCATAAAAAAATCGAACTAAACCACAACATCATCATCCACGCCATACTAGGCCAAATCGCGCCGAGGGAGGGAAGGGAAGCAGACGCACGCACCGTAGCTGGCTAGGGTTTGGTCGTCCTTCAAGATCCGGCCCTTGTAGATGAGGCGCTGCTGCAGCGCGGGCACGTCGCAGCTGGCGGCGACGAGCGCCTTGAAGGCCCCGACGGTGGCGCCCAGGTCGGCCTGCACGGCGAACTTGTTGCCGCTGGTGCCCCGGATGTGCAGCGTCGCCGGCCCGGCGGGCCCGGCCGCCTCGTCCTCGCCCCCGACACCGCCCATCCCCTCGCCCTAGCCCTAGATCCGGTCTGGTTCGGCTGTGGCGTGCGCTCGAGTTGTGCTGTGTGTTGTGTGTGGGAGTTCGTTCCCCTTTTTTGTCTCGGTTTTGTGCGAGCGAGCGTTGGTATGGCTTGCTGGAGGAGGAAGAAGACTGGCTCTGGGGGAGGAATCGACGGTGGGGATGGCGGTGCGGCGGGGATGGACGGCTGTGGATCGTTGCGTTGCGTGGTGTGGGCGTCGGGGTAGGTAGGGCCCCCGCGTGGTACGCGCTGTCAGGGTCGGTGCGGATAGAAGAAGGTTAATGTTTTACTTTATATTTGCAATACATAATTTTTAGTAAAATATTAAATAAAGAAAGCGAATATAATTTTAGTATTAAAAAATAAAAATTCACCTGTTAATGGTTATGTCGATGCGGCATATTTAGGGGGTACCTTCTGGCGATCGGGTGTCCAGTGCCGCTAAAGCCGACTAAAAGAAGTCAATGGCGTGTTACGACTCTGTGGACTTGACAGAAGTGACAGAATATCATGTTTCGGCGCCAAAGGAATGATAGGAGTTTGGCGTCGAATTTCATTATGACTAGCTAAATTACTGTGCGTATTATGGAATATTCAACAAAAAAATAGGACAAGCTATAAACTAAAAACAAAATGGTGTAGATCAAATGGTCACTATATTCGGACCATGTTGTGGCAAACAGTGCTTCTCTGACTGTTTGCCATAGCAGATAGGATCAGATGACGACGACCTGGCAAGTGGCAACGACAGTCGACAGGTAGCACCAATCAATTTCTGTCGCAACTAGTAACGCCCTTTCGAGAGTTGACGGCACGTCTGCCAGCGCTACTAAACCACTGAACAATTTCAACTGCATGCCGTGAAATTCCCTGAACTTTCTCACGCATTTGATCCTATAAGCACAACCGAGAGTCCTCCCCGATCACCACCGATGGCAAACCCGACTGTCGTACTGCTGCCCGTCTGGGGCGTCGGCTGATAAACTGTATATTAGCTGTATGTATATGTATCGGTATGCGCATACTTGGGCTGACTGAGAAGAAGACCACCAGTAGGTATGTGATGTAGCAGGCTTAACGCCCCCGATATTTCTGGACTCTCCCCTCTCTCTACAGTGCTCAGGAGGAGATCTCGGAGGCGACTCGGGATCTCCCGGCGGCCGCCGGCGTATCCGCGGGATTCCTCCCCCTCCGCCGGCCGCTTCGGCGGCAGGAGGGTGGGGAATCCCCGGATCTGCGTTCTGGTGTTGTAATTAGGGGGTTCGCGGGCGGCGGCGGCGTGGCGGGGTTGCCGGCGTCGTTCTTTTGGTGCTCTGCGGCTTCCCCGTCTCGGTGTCGTCGACGACGGCGCCGCCAAGTTGCAGGTGAGTCACCCTTCTGCCGTTGCTTTCTCCGGCGACGACGGCAGCGTGGTGGCGAGTTTTGCGGTGTCCGGCGGAAGAATTTCAAGATGGCGGTGGCTGTGCGGGCTTGTGGTGTGTTGGTGGAGGACCTGGCCATCTCCGGTGACCAGATCCGGAGCAGATCGAGCTTGGGGAGGCCCCCCGACCGATGCGGCTTCTTCGTCGTCACGGCCAGCTCCTCGGAGGTGGTCTTTGTTGCGGTTCTTCGACGCCTTCGGGCCAGGAGTTCTTCTGCTTCTTGGGTAGAGGGTGGTGTGAGATCGAGCCAGCTTCGCTGTTCTTGCTTCTTTTCTGTTCTTCGTTCTGCTTGTAATCTGCTCTGTAATCTGTTTGTTGTTGTTTAATACAAGTATGGAAAATTCAAAAAAAAAAAGGTATGTGATGTAGCAGGCGGCGTGGCGGGGTTGCCGGCGTCGTTCTTTTGGTGCTCTGCGGCTTCCCCGTCTCGGTGTCGTCGACGACGACGCCGCCAAGTTGCAGGTGAGTCACCCTTCTGCCGTTGCTTTCTCCGGCGACGACGGCAGCGTGGTGGCGAGTTTTCCGGTGTCCGGCGGAAGAGTTTCAAGATGGCGGTGGCTGTGCGGGCTTGTGGTGTGTTGGTGGAGGACCTGGCCATCTCCGGTGACCAGATCCGGAGCAGATCGAGCTTGGGGAGGCCCCCGACCGATGTGGCTTCTTCGTCGTCACGGCCAGCTCCTCGGAGGTGGTCTTTGTTGCGGTTCTTCGACGCCTTCGGGGCAGGAGTTCTTCTGCTTCTTGGGTAGAGGGTGGTGTGAGATCGAGCCAGCTTCGCTGTTCTTGCTTCTTTTCTGTTCTTCGTTCTGCTTGTAATCTGCTCTGTAATCTGTTTGTTGCTGTTTAATACAAGTATGGAAAATTCAAAAAAAAAAAAAGGTATGTGATGAACTTCCACACCCAGAAAATAATTCAGCTGTCCAAGGTCCTTAAGAGCAAACGGAGTACGAACCTGATGAATTAGGCGATCCGTAGCAGCAGCAGAAGAACTGACCACAATGATATCATCAACATAGACCAGCAAATATAATGTAACATCTGGATGTCGTAAAATAAACAAAGATGTATCTGCAGTAGAGGGTCTAAACCCGAGTCCAGTAAGAACTGAGCTGAGCCGCGCTTGCCATGCTCGAGGAGCCTGCTTGAGACCATACAGTGCCTTGTCAAGACGACAGAGGTAACCAGGATGACACGAATCCTCAAATCCAGGAGGTTGGCGCATAAACACCTCCTCCTCAAGAATGTCGTGTAAGAAAGCATTCTGAATATCCAGTTGACGCAAATGCCATCCCTTAGTAACAACCATGGATAAGAGGAGTCGAATAGTAGTGGGTTTAACCACAGGACTAAAAGTATCTTGGTAGTCAAGCCCATACCGTTGCTTAATTCCTTTGGCAACAAGACGTGCCTTGTATCTTTCAATAGACCCATCAGATTTCTGCTTAATTTTGAACACTCATTTGCAATCAATAATATTCACACCAGGGAGTGGTGGTACTAGCCTCCAAGTCTTGTTGGCTTGCAAGGCAGAAAATTCAGCTTCCATGGCATCACGCCACTGTGGACAGGTCAGGGCTTCACGATGATCCCGAGGCTCAGACTGCACAAGATTCCTCGTAGCTGTCCAGACAAACATATCACTGCGATTTTTAGGATGGCGAATTCCTTTCTGTAATCTGGTAGTAACACCTGGTTGAGCAGCAGGCGCAACAGGAGGTTCAGGTGACGGCACAGGATCAGATGTCGTCGCGGGCGATGCAGAGAAATCCAGCCCAGGGGAATTGGCCGGCCCAGTTGTCGACGAAGCGGAGCCAAACGAGGACGCCGGTCCGGGAGAGCGCGAGGCAGCCGGGGTAGATGGGCCGGGCTCGTCGGGTGGAGGCATGACGCGATCAGCCACGGCCTCGGATGCATGGGCGGGAGACCCGAGGCCATGCAGCCCCTGATCGACGTGCGTGGAGCGATCGACGTGCGCCGGAGCTGGAGAATCAGCGTCAAGAAGTTCAAGACGTGCGCCGCGTCCCACACCTGCACTGTTGGAGATATGTCCTAGAGGCAATTAATAAAGTGATTTTATTTGTCATATCTCAATTGTTCATAATACGTTTTAATACCATGCTATAACTATATTACACGGAAACATTAATACACGTGTGGTATGTAAACAACCAGGTTCCTAGTAGCCTCTAATTAACTAGTTCGTTGGGTAACAGATGATCAAGGTTTTCTGATCATGGACAATGGCGTCGGTTAACAACGGAGTCATATCATTAGGTGAATGATTTGATAGACATATCCAAAATATAGAAACATAGTGTTCATACCTTCGACCGTGAGATCATATCAAATCTCTGCTTCTGAAAGATACGGCTGATCGCATCAAACGGCATGTCTTATATAGCGTGACAATAAAGGTGACACTTTCGGGTATCGGAAGGAAGCAGTAGAAGCGAGTGATCAAGAGCAGGAATTGCCAATCCACATAGCAGGATAGATACTCTGGGCCCACTCGGTGAGATTACATCAACGAGCTTGCAAGCATGTGACTAGGTCACGGGGATGTAATATCACAGACAAGTAAAGATAGATTTGTCGATGATGAGGTCATGCTCGGTAATCATGATACCGGAGAACGACGCTCGGACAATCTAAGTATCGATATGCAAGAGGATGAGACTGGACGTCTAAAGGTTCAAACGATAAAAGACATTCGTGGATGCACAGGGACTATCATGGGTATCTAGATCCCGCTGTTAGTCATTGATCGGAGAATGTGTCTCGATCATGTCTGGAGTGATCCCGAATCGTGGGGTAACACACTTAAGGGTGGGTGACGATTAGATTGGATATAAGAGAGAAAAGAAACCGGAAACTCCCGAAGTGTTCCGGGACTTGTCCGATGTTGATCGGAGGCAACAAAATATGTTTCGGAGCCCGAATGAATTCAATAATATGTATTTAATATTAATAAGTGTTATTAATGATTAAATATAGTTTTTATTTAATTAAATTCGAATTTTAAAAGGCATTGAATCTAAATGTGCCTTAGAGGCCCATTAGGGGAAAATCCCAAAAAGGAAAAAGGAAAAAAAGAGGGAGGAGGGCCAGCCGCCCTAGGTGGGCCGAATGGGGCCCACCTAGGTGGCCGGCAGCCTCCTTGGCAGGCGGGTGGCCATGTGGGGTTTAGTCCCACATGGCCTAGCCAAGGGAGATGGCCTCCCTCCTTCTCCTTTAAATAGGGGACCCCATGCCTTGGAAATTCACACTAATTCTCCCTCTTCTCCTCTCCTACCTTGAGCGTGGTTCCGTTTCTGGAGCTGCGTACGAGGAGGGAAGTCTCTCTACTATACGCACACCGCCGTGCTGCTAGATCCACTCTTCCACTTGAAAGGGCATGGCACCCCTATGTGTGGTTTTGGTAATTAATGACAATCCTTATGGACTAATGGTTGCAATGAGTTATCCTTGTAGTGTTTGTCTGAAGGCAATGCTTGAACTCCATATGTTTGATTCAAGGTTGATGCCATGAATATATGGGCTTGCATCAAATGAAGATTTCATATAGCCCATGAACGATGACGTCAAGTGGTGATCGTCATCAATGTTGAGAAGCGCAAGTTCAAGAGGAGCATCTCGAAGAAATCCTAGGCTTGAAGCTTGCCACCCATTCAGAGATAATGTTCATGTGAAGATATGCCTAAGAGAGGCTCTCCCATAGTGGAGTATGGGGGAGCAATGTTTGAGTCTTCACCAAGCGAAGCGCAATTAAGAAAGGTGGTCCACTTGAAGAGATCAAGATCGACGTCATCTAGCTCAAGTGGAATGCGCAAGGCAAAGATATGATGTTGATAGGGTTTCTATTTTACCGGTCTCATGGTGCTAGTTGGGAGACCGGGTTATAGGATAGATACCGTACTATCAAGAGGGGCTCTCAATTGAGCTTTAGCGTATCAGTTGGAGAGAGCACAAACCTTTGCATACTTGGCTTCATATTTCTTGGTTCTTATTTGGATTTTCTCTGTGTGGGGTTTTGGAGCTTGTTGTGATCTTCATAACAAGCTCAAGTTCATCAAAAACGGATTCTGTATGAAAAACTTATTGCGTTTTTTATGTTGGAGGTTTTACCGGTTGTTTCTTTATAGAGAGGTTTTACCTTTATACATTTGGTTTTATCCTCCCATGCTGGACTATGATGTTTATATGCCTGATCTTGTTGGGCTCGTCGTGGTGATTCCAACGAGCACAAGAACATCAAAAAACGGAGTTCGTATGCATAAGATATTGTGTTTCTCTTCCATGCGTTCCAGGAATTCTGAGCCAGTCGGAATTTTCCGGACCAATTCCAAACAGGTCGGAATTTTCCGGACCAATTCCGAACTGGATCCGAACTGGCTTTTTCAGTACTGGATACCTTCCGGAATCAGTTCGTTTTTCATCCGGATTAATCCGAGTCACTCGGAATTCCGAGCCAAATCCGGATTCATTCCGAACGGCACAAATCGACACCAAACGGTCGGATTTTTGGGAACTATAAAATGGGGTCTTCTTCCCCAAAGGTTTCCTAACTCTTGAGCATGGTTTTGACCTCCATTGTTGACCTTTTGAAGCTTTGCTTTCTCTCTATTCCTCCATGATTCTTGCTTCCAATTAGAGGGAAAAGAGAGAGGAGATCTAGATCTATCATTCCACCAATCAATCTCTCATCTAAGTGAGGGGAAGCTTTTTGATCTAGATCTTGGAGAGATTTGGTGTTCCTTTTTGTTCTTCCTCTCTTCTCCCCCAATAGCATTAGTTGCTTTGTTGGGATTTGAGAGTGAAGGATTTTGAGCACTTCTTGTGTTCTTGCCCATTGCATTGGTTGCATCGGTTTGAGTTCTCCACGGTGATATGTGGAAGTTGAAGTTGAAAAGCTTGTTTCTCTTGGGTACTTGGGGTGACCTAAAGCTTGTCCTCTTGGGTACTTGGAGTGCCCTAGACGGTCCTTGTTGATCTCGGAGTTTTGGTGGCTCGCGGGATAGTTGGGAGACTCCAATTAAGTTGTGGAGACGCGCCCCAACCTTGTGATTCTTGTGGCTTTGGGAGCCGCGGGAATTTGGTGAGAGCTTCCAATTAAGTTGTGGAGTGTGCCTCATCCTTGTACGGGTTCGGTGACCACCCTCAAGTGTCCCATAGTGGTTCGTGGCACTCCGCATTTTCTCTTGAAGTGGTCGAAAGCGGTCCTTTAGTTCCAGGTTCCTCCGCATGCTATCCATCTATAAAAGAAGGAGATCAATATGAATATCAATCATCATAACAGAAATTATGAATGACACTCAACACAATTGATGGTAATAAAATAAAACTGTGAATATATTTTGTTCACGTACGTCTAGAAATGTCCGTGGGTTCTGCTCACTGACCTCCCGGCGAATCCACTGGCACACGAAGTATCCACACAAATTGGTCCCCGGTGGCTGCCTCTCGCAGTACTTTACGAGAATAGATTTCAATCAAATAATAATCAAGCATGGTATGATGGTATTGAAATTTGAATTAAAGAGATGTGCGAACCTAGCTCGTACTACTTACCTTGTCAGGATAAAAACTAAGCACCTCTTTAAACTGACCTGCTGTCCTCACTCTGAATTCTTTCCAAATGCTGCCCGGCAAACAAATGAATAAATGAGTTATTAATTAGTTACTTGATATCTCAGGAATTGAACAAATTAAAGAGACCTATATAGTATGATAGAAAATACCTTTGGAGGACATCTATAATTAGTTGGTACCTCTCTTGGGGCCACCCCAATGAGTCGTAGACGTCAACTCTTGCATCATCAATTTGAATGATTAGCAGAATGTAATGGTCGCTGCGCACGTTTATATATGTCAGTAACTAATCAGTTACACTTAACATCGAGTAAGCAAAAATTAATGTGTATAAGACAGTAACACTCTTAATTACCTGAAGTGGTAAGGAAACAATATCTTCCTTTTATAATCTTGCCTCTGTATGAACCTAAACAAGTTAGCCTTCGTTTCCTCGGGGTAATCCCGTAGCAATTTTTCATTAATTCGGACCGGGTCAACGAACCCAAAGTCAAATATTCTCATTCTGTCACATTCATCACTCTTCATTCTGCATAATAGCGTAGTGAGCATAATTAGAACAAGCAATGACCGAGCTGAGCTATAGACTTTATTTTAGAAATAAATGAATTGAATCACTTACAGACAATAGGTACTGACGATACTCAAGTCCAGGGAGTCAAGCTGGTATAACTGATAGAGTTCTTCAAGATAAACATGTAACTCGTCTTTACCTATGTAATGTTCTTCTGTAACTTGATGGAGAGCGAGCGAGCCCTAATGCAACTATGTATGCTGTAGTCGAGAGTGGATTGTGTTGTTGGATGGAGGCTTGCCATGATCCTATTTATAGTATCTAGCTAAGCCCTGCTGAAGATCCTGATTTTATCTCGACGTGGAGAGAGTCGTGAGATTGATTGGCGGTGCTAGCTAAAAGTAAATCGGATTAAGCTGGCGCCACGCCGACCGGAGATCCGACCTGATTTGATCTCGACGTGGTGCGTTGATGACGCTTGGGAGTATAGATATAAAATTAATTAAAGAAGAAGCAAGCATCATGGGTAATCCTGGGCTCGAACAATAGCTGGTGGAGATTAGCCTAGCGACCTGTTTCCATCCGAAGACGACGACTTTCTTTGTTTTTTTGTCCAATCCTCAGGATTCGATCGTACTAGCAAAGTAGTCGCTGCTCGAGGCAAACCGTCAGAGAATATCAGGACGATTTCATTTCATGTCTCAAGATAATTAAAATATATCAGGACGATTTTATTTCAATTATAAATTTTAGTTTTACAAAATTGTTTGTGTATGGTAAAATGTGTTCTAAAGTAAAAAAATGTTCTAGAATATGGAATTTGGGTAAAATGCCACTGTTTGCAACAATATGGTCAGAATATAGTGACCATTTGATCTACACCATCGTATGCGTCGTTTTATTTTGTTTTTAGTTTATATCTTCTCCTATTTTTTTTGGATATTCCATAATATGCATTTCTTCGGCGCCGAAACATGATATTATGTCACTTCTCTCGAGTCACGCCATTGAATAAAGGGAAAGAAAAATCTGCAAAAAAAAATGAAAACGGGAATAACCTAAAACGGAAGAAAACAGTAGAAACCAACAAAAAAAACAGAAAAAGAAACATGTGTTGGGGAGTTAAATGGGCCAGTAAGCCCTAAGTTTCGTGAAGTGCGACCGATCGGGTTTGCTCGTAGAGATGATCTGGGCCAAGCGCCGCCGGGCTCAAAACTGAATATCATGGGCCGAGCAAGACCCATTTCGGCTGAAGCTGCCCTACCCACCGAAAGAGAACGCCTCCCCCGCCGCCTGCTTTGCTCGCTAGGCCATGTCATGACGGCGCTCCGGCGGTGCACAGACCTCTCCTCGCGCTCTCCCCCGCCGGCCCTCCTCTCCCGCCTCAGCACCGCCGCCTCCGATCTCCTCCAGGTAAGTACCCCAACCACCGAACCACCGCCGGCGCCGCACTTCGCCTCAGCTCCGCCTGCCCTTTCTCTCTCTCACACACGCGTTCCCTTCTACCGTCAGATGAGGCAGTACGGCTCCCGGAAGGAAGGCGACGGGCTGCGGAAGGGCCGGTCCGGCTCCGGTTCAAGGCCAGGTGACGACTAGCAGATGATTCATGCTTTCCATATGTAAATCGTACAGTACCTATCTGTGGTCGAAACTCGCCTCCGTGACACTGCTGCTCACGTGCCTGCAGGGTTCATCGACCGTTCCTCGTGGAGATGTTTCGACTCGAGAGCTGTTGGGATTCCTCCCGGCGCTATACCCCGCAATTGCTGGACTGTTCTGCAGTTGCTTAAACGAAACGGTGCGTACAACTCTCTTGCTTGTTTTTATCAATTTCAGAATAAGACCCAGTATGCCGTTGTTGAACACATTTTGTTCTTTGTTCTTTGTTGTTTATCTTTGATCTGCTGTGTAAGAGGATTTCCTCGTCACCTTGTATCGGTTTGGCCGTTGTGAGGCTTTATTTATAAAGCGGGGCTACGGCCTATTTCGTCGTTGAACACATTTTGTCAAACGGAAGAGTAAGCAAAAACAGGTCGTTAAACAGGATTACACGCAATGCCAAACACGCCTTAAGAGCTTTGACATGCCATAGGCATGCCATGTGTATTTTTCTTAACACTACACTGCGTTAAAAGATATGCAAAGGAATAAAGAATGCACGCAGTACTCAAGGGCAAGGTTATTTTGCAGGGTTTGAAGCCTATCTTGTTGGGGGATGTGTGAGAGATTTGCTACTGAAAAGGGCACCTAAAGATTTTGATGTGATCACAACTGCAAGTCTCAAACAGGTTTTGGCTTATTCAAAGATCGCATTTGTTTCTTTTTCCCCAAAACTCTAATACCCTTGTTCCATTGACCTGCTTCTGATTCTTTTTCAGATAAAAAACTTAGTTTTCAAACGCTGTCTAATCATTGGCAGACGTTTTCCATTATGCCTGGTTAGGATGCACGGCTCAACATTTGAGGTTTGTTATTCATAGAACGTGGCATTATGAATACTGGTTCTTAGAGCATTGTTCTCTAACCCTCGTTTGATTGTGTTGTCCTTTGTTCTTACAGGTTTCAAGCTTCAGCACGAATCCTACTCAGGTGAAAGGAAGTAAAAACATTAACTCTTCAGAAGAATCTGATGATGATGATCAGGGGGATATTCTTCGCTGGAAGAATTCGCTGAAAAGAGACTTTACAATAAACAGGTAGTCTACTGTAGAAAATCTTGTACTTCGAATGTTCAGCAAATACTGTTTTTGTGAAATATCACAGGAGCTAAATTACTAACATTGTTGTAGTGCTTGTATCGCAGCCTATTCTTTAACCCGTTCAATTTCAGAGTTTATGATTATGTGAATGGAATAATGGATCTAAGAAAAAACAAGGTAATAGGCAGATTTAACCATCATAGTTTACTTTCCCTTTTTCTTCTACCTAACTCCTTAAATCACCAATCAGGTCTGTACAGTGACTCCTGCCCATCTTTCTTTCAAGGAGGATCCTGGTAGGTGTTCAAAGGAATGTCCTTGATTTGTATTATCATTATCTATCCAAGACAGGTTTAGATTCTAATTTCTTTCAGCTAGGATTTTGCGTGCCTTGAGAGTTGCTGGTCGCCTTGGCTTTCAGTTTTCCAGCGAAACTTCTAAGGCAATACGGGATCTTTCTCCATCCATCATAGATATCGATAAGGTTTATTACTTTAACTCCCTGGAAACGAATGTGCAAGCATATATGTTTTCTCATATATTTTGTTTCCTTATAACGATGACCTCATTTAATCTGCAGACAAGATTGGCTTTGGAAATGAAATATATGCTATCTCATGGGGCGGCAGAGTCTTCCATTAGATTACTTAGAAAATATGGACTTCTCGATATTTTGCTACCTTTTCAGGTGAGTTGAGCATTGAGGTCTTGCTGCTACACAAGTAGATTTCTGGCTGTAACAACTGCCATCTTTCAGCTTACTCATTGTTCAATGTTGTTTGTATTTTAGGCAGCATATTTATCAGATCAGATGAAGGGTAGATCAAGTGACAGAGGTCTGATGCTCATGGTGAGTAGCTCTGAAATGTGCCATGTCCTGCGGAAATTGGATTTTAAAAGTAGTGAAATAATTCAAAGCGCACACATAACTCTGGTTCTCGTATTAGTGTTCATACATATCGATAGCTGTCAAACTGATGGGTCTGGCTTCGTTGTCTGAGGTATTCTCACCTAGGCCAAGATTATTCCATTAACACTCTACGTCTGGCCTCCAGTCATCTGCAAGTTACCAGCTTGTGGGATTATTAACTGAGATCGATTTTTTAATTCGACTGACTTATTGTACATTCCCATTTTTTTATCCCCTGCTTATTTGGTGTAAAGGAATTATTGGAAACGTGTTATCTTGTGTACACGTCATGGTACTGGCAGTGTGTTGCCAATAGCGAGATGAGGGGTCATTTACTTTGTTTGACCTATCTTTTCTATACTTTAGAAATTAAAACTACTACTTATCAAGTCATCATGTTGTTAATTTCTAACGCTTTCTAAGTAGGTATTATATTTCAGCGGTACTTGATTCCCTTTTCGATTGCTGTTGCATGCGGTTATCCTTCCCGTTATTCATGTGATATATGGGTTTTAAGATTAGGGCTTAATATGTTGTTTCATGCTGTTGATTTCACCTTTGCAGAAACTATTGGCTAATCTTGATAAAATTTTCTCTGCTGACCGGCCATGCCACAGCTCTTTGTGGTAAGCTTCTTTGAGTGCCAATTGTGCATATTTCGACTTCACTGTCCTTACCATTATACAACCTTTCTTTCTACTTGCTAGTATTTAATTTATGGTCCTCAGGAAGTGCTGTATTACTATTAGAATATACCAATTACCAACCGGTCAGGCCGGAACTGTACCTGATTAGGATTGTAATGATGTGCGTGATGCAGGCCTGTAGTGGTTCCGTAATCTAGTTGTTGATTTCTAGTAAAGGTAACATAAACATTTTTCTAGTTCTACTAGGTACTGTTCTATCAGCACGGGTTGTACTTCCGTTGTCTAAGGGTTGTCCCGATACTTATTATCAGCTCATGCTATATACAAATATCACCACTTTGATTTCCACGTTTCACATAGTAAATTAGCATGGTTTTTCTATATTATCGTATTTATTTTACATTTCTCAAAAAATCTTGTGTGCTCCACTCTCTAGGCTAGAAACTCTTGGCATGCAGTGCTTAGTGGAAAATTGCGTCTGTACTTTTTTGTTTGGATGAGTAGAGGAGAGGACCAAGTGTATCGTCTTAGATTTACTTATGGCAGCCTGAAAATGTGCATACTTCATTTAATTTTAGAATTTCTGCGTGCTATTCTGTGTCACTGTCAGTCTGCCTTTTCATTGTTCTCTTTTGTGCCTTCATTTGGTAGCCAAGTAGCATAAACATCTGAAGGATATTTTATTGCTTCTTTATCTACCGGATAATGGATCAGATGTTTATGCTTGGTAAAAATCTCATAAGATGTACTATTTTGATTATTTTTTTCCAAGTAGCGCGAAGGATAATTTTTCCAAGTGGACAAATTCCTCTTAATTTTTCCTATCTATCTAGTACTATTATATACAGCTCTCCAACATTTACTTGTTAGCGCTGTTGGCATTCCACAGTGCATGATATTTTATTTGTTTGGTATTATTCCACAGGTTAGCGCTGTTGGCATTCCACAGCGCATTGGTAAATTCTCCACAAGACACCCAGGTAATCAAGGCTTTTGCTGCACTGATGCATTTTGGAACATGGGACAGCGCCATCGAGTTCTTGAAACAAGATGTTGGAACACCAGCTACATTTGTTCCAGAAGCTCTGGGGCCTTCTGGGGCAGAACTGGATAATCTTATGGAACAAACATCACAGCTAGCATCACTAGTCAATTCTTCGGTTGGTACATTGACATCTCTAGATACTCTCCGGGAATCATTGGCCAGATATTCGGAAGCTTCACAATTTTCAGGAGTCGTAAGTATCACTTAAGCATATTTTAACTCCCAACAGTGCATCTTAAGCTAGCAGTTTTTATATTCTCATTGAATTTTCTTACTTTTGTTCTTGGTGCATCTTAAGCTAAATCAACAGCCCATTTTGTGAAGCACTTGTTATTGTATGTCTAATCATTAAATTGCTGTTTTTGTATGCTCTCAAGTATTGTATGTTTTATATTCCCCTCCACACATTTCTATTTTTATTGGGCAACAAGAAAGAAAACCAGCGAGTGGAGCTCTTATTGATGCCACTTAAAGTAATATCTGTTCTGATAGCTAAAAGTCTATTATCTAGGCACTTGTCTAAGTTAGCACACAATATTAACTGATGGATCGATGTCAATGTTAACAAGAGAAGATCTTTCGATGTAGCAGCAACGGATCCTATATATTTTATGTTGAATTGCTTATCGCCTCATCTTTTTGTTCTCGGGCCAAAATTTCCTAAATCCATCATACTAAAGATTTGTTGTGGGTTTATTCCCAGGTTTTCGTATCGGTCAGGGAGAGGAGCAGAGTGTTGGGGATATTTAAGGGCCTTGATTCCGACTTGACTTCATATGACGCAAGAAGAGGTATGCACGGGATCGACTACAGGTTGCTGGATGAGGGGGACACCGACGAGGTCCGGTTCGTTCTCGGGAGAGTCATCCTAGACACTATGAGTGAAGAATCACCATGTGCGTCCACTGATGATGCTGTTGCTGCATTGACAACGCCAGCGGCGGAGGATCTTGCTGATGTAACCGTTGTCCACTGTCCTCGTTATTTAAGAGTGATGAATCATAATGAAGCAGCTACTATGACTCGACATCTCATCTGTTCTCCATCAATGCTGCTAAGCGCATTGAAGTTTTCTCGGATTTTTCACTGGTGCGGAGTTCAGTATGGCTGATGCGAGCTTGATGTTATAATCTTGTCGTAGCTGAACTTACCTGGGGAGTGAGGAGGACGACTTCCTGCTTGTGTAGAAGATTGAGCGTAGGCTGTAGCGAAGAATAATGTTAGGTTATCTTGTTCCCTTTTGTGTTTACTACTCCCTCTGTTCCAAATTAATTGACTTGGTTTTGTCCAAATATGGATGTATCTATACTTGTATGGTGTCTAGATACATCCATGTGTAACCAAATGTGTGTCAATTAAATCCGAACGGAGGGAGTACACATGTAAGTGAGCCGAGAGTTAAGTTTACAAATATTTAAGAAAGTGAGTTGAGATTAGGTAAAATGGAACTTCAATTGGTGGCTCTCGAGTTCCAGTGCTCCTTTTATTTTAAAATTCGAAATCGTATTTAAGTTTCAAACTAAATCGGTGAAAAGATTCTAGACGTATTCAATGATGTATCCTACAAACGTACTAAATCTCGCTTTATAATATTTTGTAATTTGAACTACATGGAAATGAAAAAAGTATGGACCGCAGTAAGTTTTGTCATTTTTTGTATAGTATAGAGTTAAAAGAATTTACCGTTGTGATTTTGCATGGTTGTGGGATACATCATTCACAATATCCTTTTTCAGATTTTTTAAAACTTATAAATTTAATTTTCAATTTTTTAAATAAAGTGAGCACTGTCTTGGGACCCAAAAGGATTTTTCGCTCCAATTTTCTATGTCCACCAGAAGAAATCTCACATGGCGTACTCCCTTCATTTCGAATTTTAAGATGTTTAGCTTTTTATGAATCACATGTATCTTGATTCATTTTCTCTTCGCTCATTTCATTTTTATTCCGTATGTAGTCCATATTGAAAAATCCAAAATTATAATTAGAAACGGAGGAAGTACTATTTGATTAATTACATATATTTAACTGGTTATAAGACCGGGAGGAGGACTAGGGAGTGGCAAATGGAAATTATCCTGAACAAGTAAATGTTGGAGAGCTGTAGATAACATTGGGAAAAAGAGAGTAATTTGCAGATGTTGAAATGCGGCAGTTTACAACTTTACACGTTGCACATTTACTCTATGTCTGGAAATAAGTGTCAACATCCGTTTTAGCGACACTTATTTCCGACAGAGGGAATATAATATAGAGATTTAGTCTTATGGTTGAAAGTATTTTTGAGTATTTCATTTTGAATAACGTTTCACGTGCGCACTCCACAGAAGGCGTAAAAGAAACTTTCCGTATACACTCCTGAAGGTGGTAAAGTGTACTGGTGTTCGAATGCGAAAGCACCCTTCAAAGTCGTAAACCTGGAGACTCTTGTTCGTTTCCGCTTCCGTGAACACTTTAGTAGTCTCCGTCCCCAATGCTACGGCAGTTAGCGTCGCCGAAGAGGCGCCGGGGATGGAGAAGGCGGAGGTGCTGTGGGACTGGTTTGACCGCGTCGACGTTGCCCGCACTGAATTTGGCCACTAGCGTGCGAATCCAATTGCCCTCCACCAGAGCACGCTCGCTGCGGGCAACCTCGACTTCTCTCCCTCGTGCAGCAGATGATTAGGTCTCTGTCGCCTTCCATTTTGTTTATTTTTGTCCAATAAACATTTGGTGGCTTTAAGCTCATTTTCAGAATGTGTGTGTGTGTGTGTGTGCCGTGATTGCTTGAGAAAAAATTGATCTTAATTTTATATTAAACTGTTATACTTATTCATAGTTGAGAGTTGAGAGAGAACATGAATTGGTCCAGATGAATTGACCTTAATTTTGTATTAAACTCCAATACTTATTTTTGGCATGCTAGATGCTTAATGAGTGTAATGTTATATTTGTGATTTGCGTGTTCTTAACCATATAAAATATGCTAAATGTTAGTAGTAACAGTATTTTTATATAGTCGTATAGCTTAAAAATACATTTGCATCGTGCTATATTTAAACTATATTTTATAGCATAGTTATCTTCCTCAAGTAATATTGGATGACCACATAAACTATATAGTACATTATTATGGTAGAGACATTTAAGGATATGATCTAAAAAATATTTCAAAATATTTTAAAAGTGAATTTTAGTGTATGATTAGCTAAGGATATTTATACTCACTCCGGTATAGTTTACAAGGTAGGCAAGCAGTTTAAGAAAAACTTTCACCATTAAATTTGGTAATTAAAAATAAGCTATATGTAACAAAATTATACCATTGGATTTATATTCAAATGAAGTTTCCAATGATATAATTTTTGCGATGTATAGTTTAAATTTTATTGACCAAATTAATGGTCAAAATATTTTCGTAAACTATGTTGCCCCGTAAATTCTACCAGAGGGAGTAGAAACTTACACAGTATGAATTGAATGTTTCCATATTATTTACCCCTATTTTCATGGTCAAATATGTCTTGCAGGTAGTTGGGTGTTTGATATTGTTGTCCTTAATTCGCTGGGCACCATCTTCTCTATATAAGCGCTCGTGCATGTTTCGTAAATAAAGATATGTGCACATAATTAAACATGAAAATCTAGTTAACACATGTTTCAGTTTGTAATATAAAGCGAAGGACTTCTATCGGAGCACGACTATCAACCTAACTAAACTCGTGGTCGTTAATTGGTTTGTTTCTACGTATGTGGTACACATATTGGCCACTTGCATGGAATCTCCTGCAAATTTATCCTTTTAATAAATATCAATAGTCTCAGTTAATACTAAATGACTATTAGTACACTTTTACATTTTGGGGCCTCCTCCTGACGCCCTATTTGCTCGGCCTATGGTCCGGCCCTGATATTATTTGAGTATCTTATAATGCATTCTGTTCTAATTGGTTTGTTCCTAATTGCTGTGGCCTTGTCTAATTACATGAGTACGACAAGTATTTGATCCCACCTCCACAGATGTTGCATCGATGCAAGTTCAGAAACGTAGTTGACCTACTTTATCATACATTGCCAACAAATGCCCGTAAACGTGGCGAGCGAGTTTTTTTTTTAATATACTAAACATCCCATGTTTGTTTTATGTACCTAAGTTTTAATTATTATGCATAATCTTTTTATCTGGCAAGACGGTTTCACCATTTGATTCCAAATTGCTTCATAAACATGTTTGATTATCCTGTTCACAGTTCTTAGGGCATGTTTGAATCTTATACTAACTACGACACACTGCCAAGATTGAGCGGGTTAGTCATGTGTTTGGTTTACTGTCACATATATTATTCAGAGCTGAGAGAGCAAATGAAATGGTGCAGATGAGTGGATCTTAATTTTATATTAAACTATTATACTTACTTTTGGTATGCTACAGTCTTAATGAGTATAAAGTTATATTTCTTATTTGGGCATTCTTAACAATATAAAAATTGTTAAATGTTAGTATTAACATTGTTTTATATAGCCATAATTCAAAAATAGCTTAAAAATACATTTTCATTGTGCTATATTTTATAGCGTAGTTATCTTCCTCAAGTAATATTGGATGAATACATAAACTATATAGTGTATACATTTTTATGGTAGAGACATCTAAGGATATGATCTAAAAATATCTTAAAAGTGGGTCTTAGTGTATGATTAGCTAAGGATATTTATACTCACTCCTCTACAGTTTACAGGGCACGCAAGCAGTTTAAGAAAAACTTTCACCATTAAATTTGGTCAGTAAAATATATAAAGTATATGTCACCAAAATTATACCATTGGATTTATATTAAAATAATTTTTCAATGATATAATTTTTGTGATGTGTAGTTTATATTTTATTGACCAAGTTAATGGTCAAAATGTTTCCTTAACTAGGTGCATGCCTTGTAAAGTGTACCAGAGGGAGTACAAACTTAAAGAGTTTGAATTGAATGTTTCCAGATTATGTACCCCTATTTTCATGGTCAAATACGTCTTGCAAATAACTGGTTGTTTGATATGGTCGTACTTAATCCGGTGGGCACCATCTTCTCTATACAAGCGCTCGTGCATGTTTCGTAAATAAAGATACATGCACATAATTAAACATGAAAAACTAGTTAGCACATGTTTCAGTTTGTGATACAAACTAGAGAAACAGCGCACTTCGCCGTGTCGCCTGCATGGCGTTCTGGCATAGCATGGCTAGAGGGATACATTCGCAAGCGCTTTTTTTTGTGACACTGCCGGGTGCAACGTGTGTTCTTTTGTTGTCCCATCATGATGGCACAAGTAGAAGTAAATAAGGTCGCATGTTTATGTAGGAGGGGTGTGCTGTTCAATATCAGTTAGCTTAAAAAGAGTACAATATCATGACAAGCACAAAGATTACATGCTGAATTTACAGGCACAATACTCATGAAATTTAGACAACACCCAATACAATGGCCTTGTTTGCACAAATATTATACTCTCTACATTCCTAAATGTAAGATGTTTTATCCTTTTTTGACCCACACATATCTAGACGTGTTTTAGTGCAAGATTCACATGTATTAGTCATGTAAGATGGTCTTCAACATGGGTCAGATGCGAACCTTGTTGCGCGTGCATGTGAAGAAAACTGGTTCGTTTGTTTCAACATGGTCTTCACTGATGACAGGTTTGCACTGAAACATTCAGCTTGAAGCCATTTTAAGACTTCCACGATAGGTGTATTTAATTTTTTAGTTATTTCTTTTGCACGTTAAAATCCAGAAAAGTTCTTGTAAATACTTTTAACTCTGCACATGAACAGACAAACGATCCAGTTCATTTATCGCTATTTACAAACTTCACACTAAATAAATTTGCGTCAAAATTGGATTAGGTTTAAGGGATCGAGTCTTAAGGTGCTTGGAGATTTCATATGGAAGAAGGTGAGTTTGCAGTAGTGGGTGGGACTGGAGTATTTGCATTTGCACAAGGCGTTAGGACATTCAAGAAAATAGAGGAGTTGAAGAAAGGGAACATAAGGGAGCTCTTCATCCAGGCATTGTGCCTTACATTCCCAAAACCACCGGTGAGATCCTAATTATATATTTATTGCACTAGCTTGCTTTTGCAGCCATACCTTAGTTACCTTAAGCAACACGTTGCTCCATGGAATCTGCACAGGTCGTCGCCAAGATTGGACCATGGGGTGGCGATGGAGGGGAACCTTCTGATGTTTCGGAGACACCACAACGTCTAGAAAGTGTGAGAGTTTGTAGCGATGGTGTTGTTGATTCATTTGCATTTTCGTATGTTGATCAAGCTGGTCAGAAGCAATCTACTGGTCGATGGGGTGGTGACGGTGGACATACTAACACGGTTAGTAATAAGTTTTAAAGCATTTATTTGCAATGTAATTTGTGTATGATTTGAAAATGTTAGCATATATTATTGTTAAGAAATTATTATTTTAATTTTCCATTTCTCTCTTTCACACACACATACAAACACATGTTGTGCACTTGCTATTGCATTCTGCATCACATGATACACACTTGCAAGAAAAGTATATATGGTGGACGTATATATTAGTTAAATATAAGTAGTTTGGTAAGCCTGGTTCAAAGCCTTTCTTCTAATAAAAAAGTAATTACATGCTGACTTTATTTGGTGCAGATCCAGTTTGCTCCTTCGGAGATTGTGAAGGGAGTTTCTGGCACAATCGGGACATATGGAGGATTTACTGTTGTATCATCACTTAGTTTTATCACAAATGTCACTACATATGGACCTTATGGAAAAGGAGAGGGCACTCCTTTTACCATCCCGTGCCGGATAATTAGTACCGTCTAAGGGTGGCAAAAACGATCCCAACGGTTTGGCCGGTTTGGGCTAGTTCAATTTTTGTACTAACTCTAAATTTAGGATTGAGTTTGTGAAACAAAATGAACTAGCTTCTGCTGACCGGTTTTCACTGGTTTCAACGGTTCCAGTTTTGCACACCCCTAGTACCGTCGTTGGGGAGAGAGGCATTCCAAGATAGGTGAGAAGTATCTCCTCCTCCTCTGCTTCCCCTTCCGAGTACTTCCAGAGCTCCTTCAGTTCTGGGGCTGCCGGCCCCTCCCCTCTCTTCTCCGGCTTGCCGGCGTTGAGCAGGGCGAGGGTCCCACCCTTGTGCAGCAGTAGGTAGGAGTAGTAGTTAGGTTTAGTGGTCTGGGCCTGCGTGCCCGTTGTTGGCCTTTATGGCTGTTTGGAGCTTGGCCATGGCGGGTGTGAGCACCGCCTCGTGGCTGCGGCCTCTTCTTCTTGGTGGCTATCCATATTGGTTGGCGACGGAGGAGGTGGAGACCGGCTTTGTCTCCGTTAATAAGCTCACGGGTGTGTCCGATCTGCTTCGATCCAGTCACCATGGTGGTGGGGGATTGAGGGAGAGGGAGGCTGCGCTTGCCTCCTGTTGTCTGCAAGGAGGAAGATGCCTGTCTGTTCTTGCGTCGAGGCGCGATGTGAGACAGAGTTCGTGGGATGCTTCCGGCAAGCTTCCATGGTGGAAGATGGACCGCGAGTATGCTGCTGCAGGTTCTTCTTCTTTCTTCAATAAGCGCCTCTGCATCAACTTTCTGCTAGCTACTCTGCTTTTCCTGGCCGGCCTTGGTGGCGAGGAGGAGAAGATGAGGAACGGGTGGAGGTTGGTGGTCTTGGGAGCTGACCTTGCGTTCGAGCGCGGCACAGGACAGATGTTTCTGTGCGTCACCGCTGGGCTTCCAAGGTGGAAGCAGTTGCAGGTGATGTCGGCAGCAATCTCCCTCATCAAGCGCTTCGACCTTCTTCTTGGATGCGGGGCGACGCGTCTTCTTCCTCTGGCCGGCCGTGGAGGCGAGGGGAGAAGGAGGTGCTGCTCGTCTTCTTCAACCTTGGAGGAGTGGTCGCTGCTGCTTCTTCGAGCATCTCACGCGGCAGCCTTGATTGCTGCCGTGTTCTTCGGCCAAAAGGGTGGCCTATCTTCAACCTCCGCTGCGGAGGCCTTCTCGATCCAGCGCCAGTGCTCGGCGGCTCGCCGCTGCCAAGTGGTTCGTCCCCGGCGGCGTCTAGCTTGCTGGTGGCTGAGATTGCTCGTCGGAAGAGAGAGACCGTGCGACATGTGCTCTGATGATCTCGGCGTCGGCGCCTGGAGATCGCCGGCGAGATGTGGCAGAGGCACTCAAGGGTTTGATTGCTTTTTATCTTTTAGCTCTAGGGTGCTTTTTGTAAAATTGAAGGCCCTTTCTTCGAATATTAGGTCTTCCAGGGCAAGATTTGTAAAGGGCTTTTTTGTAAAATGTACCTGCCACGTGGTTATATAAATTGCAGCAGCGGGGTCTTTTGACCCCACCCCTTGTTCAAAAAAAAAAAAGTACCGTCGTTGGCTTCCACGGACGCGCTTCAGGATACGTTGATGCAATTGGAGTGCATGTGCGTCCAATCCCAAATTAGTTTGGGTATTTGTAACAAGTAACAAGCAAGCTTTCATTTTGGCGTTATTCAACGCCTTGGTTTTTCTAGTGTTGCAAAACAAGGCGGTCACCGGTTTCCTTAGTCTCTGTTACCATTGTATTTCCTTTTAGTGTGTGAGCCTTTTGTATGCGGGGATTTATCATGTAAGATTTGGTACGACCTGCCATGATGTACGAGAAATAAAGTGAATTCTATGTTATGTTAATGATGATGTTGGAGATATGTATTAGAGGTTATAATAAACTTGTTCTTATTTTATTTACTTATTCATGATTATGGTTATGTTCTATTGTAGAGTTGCATTAGTTCTCGAAAGTGAGATTGGGAAGAATAATAAACATCAAACATAATCGTTAGTTAGGCCTCTGAAGTAACTCATGTATTATTAATGATCCAATTTCCTGATCATGAACATAGTAAGTGTTACGAGGATGGTACTCCCTCCAATCCGATTTGATTGTCACAGCCTCTTTACAAATTTCTACTGGCCTAGCTCTAATTCCGCGTCAAACAATTCGGATAAGAGGGAGTACTATTTTGATCAATTACGTGTATTTGAGATAAAACCAGGACGGAGTGGCAAATGAAAAATTAGGAGGAGCAAGTAGATGTTGGAGAGTTGTAGATAGCATATGGGGAACAAAGGAATTTGTAATTTTGACACGTGGTAGTTTACATATTACACATTTAGTTTATTATAAATAAATTTGTTCTTGTTGCTGGAAATATTTTTTAGTACAACATTTTGTAACAAGTTTCACATGCACACGAGAACTTGCCTGTGGCAAGATGGTTAGTAGGGTGGTTTTACCCATAGCCCACCCGAGTTCTAGGTTTGAAGCTGGTGTTTCTCATTTAAAGCGGAATGGAAACGGCACGAGTTAGGCGACAGAGAATCGCGATTTTAGCGTTGCGGACGAGGCCTGGCAGAACTAGGCCGCGGCTGGTCCGTCAACATTGGTTATGGAGATTTTTCGATCTCCGTTACCAGTATTATTGGCAACAGTCATAAATTCGCCTCCGTTTCCAATGTGTATCTCTATGGCAACGGTTGTTGATTGATAACCGTTTGCGATGTGCTTGGGAAATTGCAGTTGCAAACTGGAAGCGCGCCTGTTCAATGCGGCTTAATTCACGAGGGATTGGAACCGCCTGCTCGACGCTAATAAAATGTGACTGGAACCGCGCGAAGCCAGACAGTTCTCGCATTCTCCCCTTCGTTCTCTCCCACATTCTCTACCACACGAGGGATTGAAACCGCCATGGAGGAACCCTGGTGGCAGAATGAGAAAGTCCCGAGCGACGACGCGAGCGGTGAAGACCGCGGTGAAGTCCAATGGTGGGATGAAGACGGGCCGCCGGACTCGGACCCACCGTTTTCACGCTCTGTAGAAGACGACTCCGACGACTCGGACCCGCCGTCTTCACACGAAGGAGAAGATGACTCCGAAGAGGAGGAGTCGCCGGAGGACCCGCCGGAGCCGTATTCTAGCCAGGAAGAATACGACGCCGATGAGGAGGAGGAGGAGGAGGCGTCGGAGGAGGCGCCGGAGGAGGACGCGCAGGAGAAGGACGCGCCGGAGAAGGAGGAGCACGCTCCGGAGAAGGAGGCGCGAGAGAAGGATTCGCCGGAGAAGGACGCACGACCGGAGAAGGAGGAGCACGGACCGGAGGAGGAGGAGGAGCACGCGCCTGAGCAGAAGGCAACCGGCAAGAAGCGACGCCGCGCCGCGGATGATAATGGCGCGGAGGCAGGGCGTAAGCAGAACAAGTAGAGTAGATAGTTAGTTCAATTCTACTGTATCGATCCTTCGTAAGTAGGCCCAGTGTGTCAGTGAAGAAAATAAAGGAAACGGTTGTTTATCACCTCCGTTTGCGATGTTCTACTTTGTGCTATAAATGTGCCACTGCGGCAACCCTAACGCACTCGCTCTCGCTCTCACTCTGACTTCACAGTCACAGTGTGGCGGCGGCTCCAAGGAGCACCAGACCTAACCCTTATCTCGCAGATCTGAGCGGCGCGTCGGGCCGGCATCGCCGCCGCGCATCTTCCCCCAACGTGAGGGGATGGTCGATCTGGAGCCGCCGCGCATCTTCCCCAAGTATGTCGCCGACGTGGATCTGCTGGTCTATTGCCGCACATCTTCCCCGAGTATGTCGCCGACTAGATCTTTCACTTTATTTAAAGTAGCATAGAAAACTTGTCTAGTATCTAGTCTAGTATTGTTTCTGTTTGTAGTACTCGGGGTGAATTAATTTCTAGTATAGCATAGAGAACTTGTCTAGCATAGAGAACTTGTCTAGTATATAGAACTTGTCTAGTATATAGAAAACTCGTCTAGTATCTTGCTCTTTATTGTTTCTGTCTAGTTTTCTAGTCTAGTAGGGTGAATTAATTTCAACTCTTTTTAGTACTATCGATGATGAATAGATCCAGTCACAACTTTTTGTCAATGTGCTAATCATCGTTATTGTTTTGTGTAGCTAGTGTATGAAGTAATAGTATATTTCGGTGACACTGCATAAAAATGATGAGGCTCTTGAAGGAAACATCACCTTCAAGTTTTGCCTCCAAATCGTTTTGATCGGACTGCAAGCACACGGATATATGCGCTTAAGGTGTAAACTGTTTTCACATTAAATTGTATTTATGTCACGTAGCATCATATTTTGGCTCTTCTCTAACTATCTATCCATGTATTTTTATCCAGAAACACAAGGCTGATCCAATCAAGTTTTAAATGTGCTACATATAAAGTGGGATCATATCCGTGAACCGTCGCTTTTGTGACGTTTCGCTGCACTCTTCAAAACACTTTTTTAATTAAGAGTGTCTTGGACAGTGTGGCCGAAATGTCACAGCGGTGACATTATTATATTTCGGCGACACCGTCCAAGATGGAGCAAGACTCAATACGAAGAATTTGGCATTTTGGCTTGGTGTGGTTTCTGTTTTTTCAGTTTCTCCAGCTATTTTGTGGATGTGTGTAGCAATTTGGCTGCAGATGTGATTTGGAGAAGCATGAAACCGCTACTCGAGGCTTTGGCTGCAGTTTAGGGATGCATGAGAATGATAGGATTAGCGAGGCATGTGTAACTCATATTTTGATGCTATGTAATAGTGACAATTGTTATATACGTTATGAACGGTTTTGCTAGCAACTTTGTGCTTCTGCTGTGATATTTTGAATGTCAATTGGCAACTGTATTGCTATTGTAGGCTTATGAAGAAACCTCAATGCAAACGAGTAAAACCGAATCTCCGTTTCTGATGTCCCGATACATCGGCAACGGAGATTGGTTGGCAACCGTAGCCAAAATCATGCCTCATCGGTGACGGTTTTTGGCCTCTGTTTCCGATGAGGTCCTTCACATCAGCCACGGGGGCGGGGACACGGACCTTTTTTCCGTTTTCGATGGGGGTTTTTGGCCCGTTTGCGATGTGTCGTTCTGTATTAGTGTACGTGCGTGCGTTTATAGGGATGAGTGTGTGCACGTGTATATGAACGCATCTGTTGTACTATGTTTAAAAAAAAAAAGTTTCACGTGCACGCAAGGTGCACACAAGTCCATGCAGAAGGCTCGTAAACTCGAATTTCCGTATATATTAGGAGTGACCACGAAGGCGGTAAAGCGCATTGGTCCCCAGATACGAAAGCACCCTTCGAAGCCGTAAACCTGGTGACTCTTCTTCATTTCCTCTTCCGCAGACGCTCTGGTGGTCTCCGTCGCCAACGGTCAGCGTCGACGGAGAGTCGCCGGAGATGGAGAACGCGGTGGTGCTCCGGGAGTGGTTCGACCGCGTCGACGCGGCCCGCATCGGCAACATCAGGGCTCCCCAGCTCCAGGTTTGCCTACCTCTTCCCAGTACTCTGAAGCGCCCACAACGAGAATCCAGCCACTAACGAGCGAATCCCACCAGAGCGCGCTCGCCGTGGGCAACCTCGAATTCCGGCTCTCCGTCGTGCAGCAGATGATCAGGTCGACCTCCCCCTTCCCGGTTCCCGCTTTGTGTCTCTTTTGGTCTGAAATCATTTGGTGACTTTGAGCAGCTCATTTTGGGGATTGGGTGTGTGCAGGATGTACGACTTCGATGGGAACGGCACCATGAGCTTCCAAGGTTAGCCCATGAAGATCCTGCAGCTTAGATTCCATACCGTGATTGCTTGAAAAGACGATTTCGATTTTGACCTCACTTTGCTGCATCCCATCGTGGCATTGTCCTTTGCAGAGTTTTTGGCTCTTAACACATTCCTCCAGAAGGTATGTGGGCTCTCTGCTTGGCATTCAGGATTAGTCACATTTTAGTGCATTACATTTGAGAGGATTGAACTTCATTGTAGGAGACATTCTTTACCACACGAGTTCCCTGCTTGACTTATTGTTTATACCGATGGTCTTTTTTTGTTTGCAGCTGCAGAGTGTCTTCTCCACCCTAGAAAGGTATAATAATGTTTTATAATTTGTATGATATGTAGCCATGGGTAAAATTGTTCAAGCGCCAAAGCTATGATATAAATAACCACGTTTAGGTGTTCAGTCAGTTCGTGCATGTGTTCTGAGATACTACTCTTTCTACATTTCTTAATCTCTACTTAATTTCAGGGGTCGTGGATTTCTCAGTCTCGAGGAGGTGCGTGAGGTGATATGTTAATTTCTCTAGTTTTCACAAGATGCACTATCAATCTGTTTTAGTTCCTTCCGATCAAATCCTTTCCCCACATATGAGCTACACCCACATATGAGCTACATTGACTTTTTACTTGCCTCCATGTTCTATGCAGGCGTTAATCAAACTCGGTTTCTCTTTGGATTCACCTGCCTTCTACACGGTTTGTGAGGTACTTCCCGTTCATTGCTACTGCAAAGTTGATCCTAGGATTATTCGTGTCTACCTTTAGAGAGTTCATACTTCATAGGCTCTGTGAAATGATATCACGAGCTTGCGAGGAACTATTGCAATGGTACATTTGAAAGGTGGACATAAAGGGTAAGCCTGTCCAAACTTCAAACTGTGTGAAGAAGTATCCTAACAGCTAAGCTGTCTTCTCTTGCAATCTGGAGAAGAAGCATCTCGGTGTAGAACTGTTAGTTTGTGAAGTACTAAGATGAGTTATTTGACCATGAGTTTTTCTACTTGAACTTGAAATAGGTCATGCAATTGATAAATGTAGGTGGTAACTGAAGTCAAGAGTGAAATAAAGTTTTAAATAGCTGGCTATAGCCTCTCGAGAGACTTCCCGCTACAGCTATGGCCTTCAAACGCTAAAGTGAGAATAGCCGAATCGATTTAGCCCCTTAGCCCTATGCTTTCCGCTCAGGGGGCCGCTCGCCCAATTTCACAGCCAAAATTGAGCCCTACGCTAACCCCACTCCCAAAATCTATGGACTTGCTGTTGTTGGTATGTAATATGTGGATAGAACCATGTCGTGAACTTGCTTTTGCTACATGCTAATTGCTTTTGTTGGTTATGTAATATGTATACTAATATTTGGACAGAACTATGTCCTGAATCAGTGAATTGCTGCTACTTCATGTTGTAATATGTGGACAGAACTATGTCCAGAACTCCTGGTTATTCGTATCTATGTTAAAATGTAATGCATCTATGAATTATTGATATATATGCACGAATATATGCTGCCTAAATTTTTTAATTTTTTCATTATTTAGAAAAATCGCTATACGGCCTTAGCTGCGCTATAGCCCGGCTATAGCATTTCGTAGCTCTTGAAATTGCCACGGCTAGATACAATAGCCCGCTATTTTAGTGAATATAAAATGAAGAATTTGCAGTATGGCAGAATTTGAAATCTAAGCTATGTTTTATTAGTTGGTGCCCTGCTACTTTAGCACTCACTTGTTCGTTTGTCCGACCATATTCATTCCTGCTTCGCCTATAAAGATATATTCATTTCCTACCTATGTAGTCTAGAGCCCTTGTCTATTAGTAATGAGGGACCTGTAGTTGCAGTTGATGCTTCTTATTCTTTACTTGGTTTTGTCTAACTGCCTTCGTACTTGGCCGTTCTCAGAGCTTCGACAAGAGCAAGAAGGGGATGGTTCGTTTGGATGAGTTCATATCAATCTGCATCTTTGTTCAGTCAGCTCGGTATGTGCTGCTTTTGGACATCTTCTACTTCCCAACTAAAACCTAGGTGTAAACTGGTCTGTGGTAACTTGGTTTATCTTCAAATAACACGATTTTTCGGGATTATGTTCCATGATTGGCGTGCACCATGTCCCATGTGCTAAATTTAATACTTCCTCTGTCCAATATTATTAATGTTTTGCTAGACTATATTAGCGTACCAAAACGTCTTATAATTAGGGACGGAGATAGTACTGATGATATAGTTGTGCTCTTTTGTATAGTAACTTGTTCAGTTCATTTGATACAACGAAGCAAGGGAAAGTGACTTTGGACTTCAACCAGTTCGTTTACTGCAGTGAGTTTCTGTCCCCTGTATCCGATGTCCTTGCTTATTCCTAATGCTCTTTAGAGTAAATCACTGAATAATACTGCTCTTCTAAGCGAGTGCCACGCTTCACTATTGTGTCATTCTACAGCGGCGAACTGCAGGATATAGTCGCAGCACTTGAAATTTGTACAGGGAAGACCAAAGCGGAAATGGCAACAGTCGCCGAAACGAGATGCTAATGCTAGTTTTCCAGAGAAGGCTTTTGGTGGCACACATATCTGGCAGTCCAAATTACAAGTCATCGTTTTTGTATATTCTTCATTTTTTCTCGAATATCATGTACTCAATTTAATAGTACCATCCAGGGCTGTATATTATACACAGAAAACGAGCCATGCTTATGCATGACTGTATGATTTGTACCTAGAAATGTCGGGGAATAAATACCATTGTTTGGATTACTCTCCCGCTTGCTTATTTTCTGGTTATTTTTCTTGTTTCTGCATTATGATTGATGATGGTTCAAGGAATGGAAAACAGAACTGTATGGGCCCACTGTGGAGCCGTGTCCGTCTCTCCTTCTCCTCTACAGTCCAGAGAGGCGAAAAAGGGCGAGCCGTCGCGATCCCCTTCTCTCCGGCGGCGAGGGCGGGGCTCCCGGCCTCCTCCGCTCGCTTCGGCGGCGGGTGGTGGTCGGGATCCTGTTCCTCTGCCTCCGGCTTGTAGATAGGGTAGGTGTAGATCCCGTGGGCGTCGATCTGGAGAGGTTTCGGCCGCCTTTTGGGTTGAATAACTCCGCCGTCCTTCTTCTCCCTTGCCGGTGCCGGCGGCGCTGGCTTGAGGACGGTGTTTCTGTCCCGCTGATCTATGGATCGAGCGGTGGTTCGTCCCCTCCCGGCACCGGTGGCAGCGGTGGTGTGGTGGGTGGTTTTGGACCTCCCAGATCTTCGCATCTGGTGAGGTGTTCGTCCTCTGGTTGGATGCTGCGGCGACGGCGGTGCTCCAATCTTGTGAGTAGTCCTCTCCCTTCCTCTCTGTCGTTGCTCTGGCGTGCTCCCCGGCGTCGGTGCAGAGGTTGGGATGCGGTGTGTGGTGCGGTGCGGGGAGTGGTGCTCTGCTCTGGCGCTCGGGAAGTGGTGTGGTGGTGGTGGAACTGGCATGGCCTGGCCGCCCCGGCGGCGGGAGATGCTGGAGCTGGTCGTGGGGGTGGCTTGGCCGTGCCCGTTCATCGGCGAGATCTTGCTGCTTGCGGCAAGTGGCTTATGCGGTCGTCTTCAAAGTTGAAGGTCCTCTCCTTCCAGGCGGGTGGTGGTCGGCTTCTTCTTCTCCGGTGTTCGTCGGCGACGAGAAGCTCTGGTGGCTCAGCGGCTTGCTGCTGTAGTGCTTCGAGTAGAGTACAATTTTCTGTACGAATTTGCGTATGTTTTCCTCTTTGTATCTGTTGATTGTACGCAGGTTTGTACTTCTAAAAAAGAACTGTATGGGCCCGAACTTTTTTTATACGAGCATGGATCGACTGCAAGATCCAGTAAGCTCAGCTGCCAACTGTGGCCCACAGAACAGTGGTGTGCAGAGAGCTCAGAGGTGAGGTGAGGCGAGCTCTCACCACTCACCTCCATGGCGACCATCTCCGCAGCTCTCTCCATCTCCTTCCTCCCGCCGTCTCCTCGCCGCGCCGCCTCCACCATCCTCTCCCCCTCGCGCGTCAAGGTAAGACCCATCACCTGCACTTCCGGCCGCCGTCGCCGCATCCTCTGATTACATGGTTACCGCAGAGAACCGCGCGGTTCAGGTGCTGCGCCGAGCCACCGCCTTCCCCGGAGCAAGAGACCCCTGCGACTCCACCTTCGACTCTTTGGGGCGTCCCGACGAGCGCCTGGACCGCGGGCGTCGCGGGGCTGGGGCTGCTGGAGACCGGCTACCTCAGCTACCTCAAGTTCACCGGCTCCGAGGCCTTCTGCCCCGTCGGCGGCGGTGGCTGCGGCGACGTGCTCGACAGCGATTACTCGGTCGTCTTTGGTAATCTCCTCCTCCTCCTCCTCAGCTTACGTCCACTGTCCATGGGATCGAGGGCCAGTTCTGAAAATTGTACACTTCCACTCAATTATCTGTATGTAGGTAGGAATAGGATTGTGTAATGAGAGCTTAACTAGCTTTGAAATTCAGGGCGTACTTTTTTTTCCAAATGTTGCCCATGATTGCAGCTTCAGAATTTAATACGACTATGCATGATCTTTCCTTTGATCATCATTCTGTGATAGTAGGCTAAACTTTTTGTGTTGTGCCCGACAGATTACTTCCACATAATACAGTGCTATATGCCTCGTAGCTAACAATCGGTCTCTCTTTAATCGGCAGGGATCCCTCTTCCATTAATTGGCATGGTGACATATGGTTTGGTTGCTGCACTTTCTCTGCAAGAAAACGGCGAGGAGTTACTCCCTGGACTCGATGACTTGGATATTCGCCTGACCTTGCTTCTGATCGCCACTTCGTTGGCGACTGCGAGTGCTTATTTCCTTTTCATTCTCAACACCAAATTTGTTGGGACGTCTTGCGTATACTGCCTATCGTCGGCATTTATCTCCTTCACGTTGTTTTTTATCAGAGTAAAGGTGTGTGCTTTCTTAAACATGTCAGTGTGTTCCTCTTCTGCGGTTACACATTTTGGTGATCAAGTAGCGCATCCAACTGACCTTCTGTTCTAAGGTATTCTTGCAGGACATTGGCTTGGCGCGTATCCAGAAGTTTATTGGTCTTCAGTTAGCTGTATCTGTCATTGTTGCTCTTGCTTTGACGAACTCTTATAGTTCAGCTACTACTCAGCTAAAGGGGTGAGGCTTCCTCTGAAATTGGTTAGTAACGTTGAATGATGGAACGCCCTAGTGAAAATACAAATTATAAGGCATCTTTGTCATTTGCTTGAAGTTTTATCAGCGTGCTTTAGCAAAACTCTACATTTTTCTTTCTATTATGGTTTTATGATCCTCCCATAGTGACATCTCTTTTGGACAACCATTTTACCTTTTTTTTATTTAGGCACCAGCCATTTTGATAGGTATCACATGTTTTGTGCCAAGTATTCAATGTCAATTCGTAGCGTTCATATTCTGTTTCCTTTAATTATCATTACAAGCGACTTATGTATTTTCTTTTTCATTTTATTCAGCACAGATGATTTCGTATTAGAACGATATGAAACAGAGATAACAACCGAATCAACCCCATTTGCCATTTCACTTGCAAGACATCTACACTCTATTGGTGCTAAGATGTACGGAGCATTCTGGTGTTCTCATTGCAATGAGCAAAAGCAGGTATGAGCTCTTTCGTCGAGCAAAATCTCCGAAAACGAAGTGAACAAAATCACCCTAAGAAATAATTTTATGATGAACACATGTTTGTGCAGATGTTTGGTCGTGAAGCTATGGAAATTCTGGATTATGTTGAATGTTTCCCTAATGGAGCTGGCAAGGGAAAGAAGATGGCCGCCGAATGTGCAGCCACTGGTCTCGAAGGTTTTCCAACGTGGATCATCAATGGCAAGGTACTCCCATAACTTCCATGTTTCCGTGAAATTTCAGAACCCACGTTGTCACCTGTCAAGCCTTTTATGCCGAGACATGATTTGAGCACACGTCTACCGTCAGCATAGAGCACACCAAACCTGCATATTCTGCTCAGCTGAAAGTCTGTGCTTTACTTTACAGTTGCATCCATCTAGTTGAAATCCTCTCTGTATATACTATATGTTGCCACTTGCCATTGGTTGCATTACGCCACGGCTTGTGCATGGTTTGCGTCTACACTTTGTCCTAGATGAGATTATCAGATATGATTATAATTGTTCTCACGTGTTCAATAATTGACTCTGTACTCACTCCCCATTCAGCTTCTGAGCGGCGACCAGGAGCTCCCAATTCTCGCGGAAGAATCAGGTTTTGTCTCCGAGAACCCCGCACAATCATGAAGTGTGAAGCACGAGGAGAAGCACCCTCTATCAAATTGAATCGTGTTACTTTTGAAAGCTCTTTGGGAGAAAAGACCCTGAAGCTGGTCGAAGTCGACGACGGTGTCACAAGATATCCGTTCGAGCTTGAGAGGAGGTGCATTCAGATGTCGCATACTCTACTAACCGCTAACCATTGTAATGTGTAGAAACTCTACTTGTTCTCATGTGGAACGTAGAAACCCATAGGAGAGTGCTGTACAGAAACCTTTTCAGTAGAGCACATAGGTTTTTGTGATGTAAAATGTGTAAACCCTGGGTAAGCACACATCTTCTCATCATTTTCTTAAGTACACCAGTACTATAGTGTATGTAGTACTGGTCATTTGTATTACTACAGTCTACAGATACACTGTCTAGCCTTTGAAAGGAGGTTCGATGCCTATTTGGATCCCTTGAATTTTGTAGGAACTTGGCTATCGAGAGTGTCTATATAAGGCTAGAAAAAAATCTCCCGAATTGGAGTTGTGCTCATGTCTGTGTAACCAAAACAGGCGGCTGAACTGTAAGAAAGGAGCTGTTGCCGGATCTGTGCAGAAATAAACACGATGAAATGATCGTTCTCAACATGAAAAATCACTTGTCTCATACATGCTTGTTATAAACGATAGCACGATAAATGATGAAGAGCGGAAAGATCAAACCAATGGGGACACGAGATTTAACGTGGAAAACCTCTTCAACAATGGAGGAGAAATAACCATGGACGCCAGCCAGCAATAGTTCACTATATTGGGTGAGGTTACAAACGTCGGGGATTTACCACATGCGACTTATCCCAACCGACGGCTTACAAGATGTATATATGGTGTACCGTACTACGGCCCAAGCCTTCAGCGACGGGTCTTCGCTTCATTTCGAAATTAGCCTCTCACTTTATATCTTTATATGAATTTGGATCAACATAAAACAACAATGCTTTCGTGTGAAGTGGCGCAGACCGCACAAGGGTTATGTTCATAACCTTCACCGGCGAGTCAGATCCAAAACATGGAGCGAGATCATAGTTAAAGAAAAGATCAACCACATATGTGGAAAAACGATTGACATAGATGAGACTACTCTATATTATCAATTATGTCTTCTCTCCACAATTCATCGGTTAATTAGGAGTAACTATTTTCTGCAGAGAAGACAGATGCAGCTGCTGCTCTCCCGTGCTCCCCAGCAACTGTGGTCTTTGACACGAGCGCCTATCAGCAGCGTCCGCATCCAGCAGTCCGCCTTGCACAGAGCGCCGAAACAGAACGGCAGTATCGAAGGTCCGTACCTGCAATCCTCTGCACGAAAATAACCACATGCATTATAAGTTCGGCCTCATTATAGTTCTCATCGAATTTACAGACTTAAACACGATGATAGGGGGAGAAAGAGACGAGAAATTAACACCAACCTGCCACAGCAGTAGAATTTCCGTGCAACACAAGTACGAGGAGGAAACAGAAAACGGCATGCCGGGCACCCATGGAGTGATGGTTTCTTGAGAAGCCTTAAGGAGACGTTGTAGATCCTAGTACTAGATAGTATGTCCAAGAAGAAAAACGACGGTGTATGTTGCATCTGTGTATGGAGTCTCTGCATGTTCTTCATAAGCTAGTCTCTGTATTCGAGAATAAAAGACCATGCAGACAGTCAATGACGACCTTATCTATCTTTGAGATACACTGGAAGCATATCTTCGAGATATATAGGCTATCTGGACAGTAGCGCCAATCGCCCATGCATATTGGCTCACTGCCGCATGCTTGCTGGTTCGTGCCTTCGTGGTCGCCAGCTCGGCCGAGATGGCCACGTCACCACGTTGGAGCATTTGGTGAGGTTGCCACGTGGAAGTCGGGGGCATACAGCCGAGGCCGTCCGTGCCAGTTTTGACGAAATAGGCCGTAGCCCCGCTATATAAATATAGCAACAACCCGATACAACCAACAATTTTGAAATGCTGGGACCAGTGGCGGACCCAGGGAAAAAAGGGACTGGGGGCATCCATGTGTAGAAAAGTAACCAACAAATTTTTTTTTTTGAGAAAGAAAAATCACCGCACATAACTATATAAGCATATAAACGTGGAAATATGATATATCTATATAGCAGTTTTCTCATAATTAATAAAGACTTCATCAAATAGCAATATGACAAGTTTAAAGTGAACAAACCTTTTTGAAAAAAGACATATATCCAAATAATTCATATGTCGCAAAAATGAGAATATTATTTGTCTTGCAAATGAATGTTGTTATCTTTGAATAGAAAATACATGTTATGATCAACCATGTAAATACTAATGGAGGTGATAAATATCGAAAAAGTGTAAGATGTTAAACCATTACATTTCATTTCTCCCACGGCGATTTTTCATCTTATGAAAACGATCAAAAATCACTTCATTAATAACTGTCTCCAACACTTAGTTCAGGGACAACAGAATTATATCTCGGTGCTTCAGCTCTTGGTGCATTTGGGGTTTAACTCTCTGTGGTGGTGCTGGTCCAGTTTATGCTTGCTGGTTTCTTAATCAAATACCTCTCCATTATTTCCTTCTTCCAAATCATTGAACCAGTACGAGTATAAACTCATATTCTAGTAGACTAGTAGTAGCAGGCAAGCAGAAAAGTAAGAATGGTTATAGATTGTTCAGGCTAGGTGGATTGCATTTGCATAGAAAATTTCCAAATCCAAGAAATTGGGCCACGGGTAGTATACTAATATGTCAAATTAGTGCTACAAAAATAAATGCCGAACTGAGGACAGCCGTACTAGTAAGGATTCAATTTGATTTTTACACGGGAAAGATCAAGATAACCAGAATAAAAAGATTATATAAAAAACTGAAAAGCCCTTATATTTATCGGTTGAGACGAGATCTTACCTGGGCGGCTGGGCGTATATTATTTGGGGATGAGGCTCGTACGCGGAGGCGGCGTCGGCCGGCCGGCCGGGCACACGGCCGACTGACTTCGCGGAGGGCGGCCGCGATGGTGGAAGAAGTCGCCGGCTGCTCTGCTCTCGTTTCTCCAATCTCCAAAGACGAAGCGGCGGAGGTTCGCCTCCAACTCCAAGGATCGTTGCTCAATCGTCATATGCACGATGCAGGCCTACAGGCTTTAGTATGAGACGCGAGAAACTGGGCTAGCAAGTTCACAGTTATTTTTTTCTTACTGGGCTTTCACAAAGAAGACTGAGCCGGAGGGACTGGGGGCACTAGTACTGGGCTGACCGGGGGCATTGCTCTAATCTGATCGGACATCTACTGGTACGACTGAAAATTGACTGGGGGCCAATGCCCCCACTCGGCCTAACGTGGGTCCGCCCCTGGCTGGGACAGCAGCAAACATACACCCAAAGAAAAGAAAATGGAGACATAGGCGGATTGTCAAAACTACAGTGACTCATAACCGATGCGCCCTCTCCGACGAAGTACCACCACACTCCTAGCACTGAATCAACGCATACCAAATTCACCACAAGACTAAAAGTAGTGTTCGGTTGCCAATCATAAGGTAGCCGTCGGTCGTATGGCAACCCAGTGACGTGGCATCTCCACTAGGCACCGCTCGAACCATTGCACGAACTCAACTTTGACGTCTACTGTATGCTCTTCACGGACTCCCCATGTCGTCTCACGAACAACGAGGGCGATGTACCGTTACTACCTACAAGGGTACCTTGGTCGGAGCGGGCGTCTTATCATCGCTTCCTCATTGGGGCGTTGCCTTGAAAGCAGGGACGGAGCCAGCCTTCGGACTTGGAGGGTGCAGAATCTTGTTGGAGGGGGCAGAAATGGCTTAAAACTACTAATACGAGCATGACTATTAGGATATTTGTGAAGAAAATCTGATTGTTGGGGGGGGGGGGGGGGGGGGGGTGGCTAAGCCCCTGCTCGGTCCCCCCCTTTCATCCGTCCCTGCTTGAAAGTCTGGTCCTTGGTGTTGGCTTAAGTTGGCTCTGCCTCTCGTTCATCGGCTAGTCGTGTGCGCGGCCATGGGACAGTGTAGATGTTCGAGCGGCGGCCGATGTGAATGCGGGAGGGGCGGTTTTGATGTTTTGACTATGTGTGATGTTGGTTTTGGTCGCTTAGGTCCTAGGGACATGGTCTTGGGACCTGTGTGTGTTGCAGAGGTTCGGATGTTGAAGGGTTGCTCTGGAAGCACTTGTTGTGTTTTTGAGTGTTGTCTTTTCTTCCTTAGGCTCATCGCCTCGCGTGGTGTGTGGCCTCGGGGCCGGTCCGTGACGCCATATTGTTTCGGTTTTTGTCTTCCTTAGTAACTGGTCGATTATTATTTTTAATCAAAAGGGAGATCTCTCGCCGATTTCTCCATAAAAAAGATATATGCAAAATTCATGAGAAGTATCGTAGCAAGCTACAATACAGGGTTGACATTTGTTTTCCCAAACTATATGTTCATTTGGGCAGTTATTCCTGAGGTAAAAAATATTTACTTGCGCATGGATTTGATTGAATGAGAGGCTAATCTAATTGTCTAGTGGTAGTGCATATGTTTCATAATTTCAATAAATAAAATATTCGGTCAAAAAAAGGTGAATAATTGGATAGGTAGAATCTATGTCGAAATCAAGTACAAATAAGAGAATTCATTCGATTCCAAAAAATAGCAGAGTATAATAAGATCACAGGACTATAAAGCATGCCATGGACGGATAGAAACCAAGATGGAATATAATAAGGCCACAACATTAAAAAACCCATAATATAGTAAACCATATGATTACAAAAGCATGAAAGGGACAGAATTAAAACCAAGACAGAAAATAATAAAACCACAACACTGAAAACAAATATAACCACAAGATATTAAAGCGGCCAATAAATTTGAAAGCAAGACGTGAAATAATAAAAGCCAAAAGAATGTCATCAATGGATCAAGATGGCATTGAAACAGAATAAAATGAAAACAAAAAAATAATAAAGCCATGGGATTATAAAGGCATGCAATTACTCCATTTTTAGGAATCCAGTAAATCGAAGATCCCGCTGGGATCCAGTCCATCTCTTTTTCGGTCTAACATTGTGACATCTAAAAATCATTTTGTGGTCTTTTTTATCAGCAGTATTTATACTCGAAGTAGAAAAATTGCAGCATTTCAAGACATGGCATCTTCTAGACTACTCCCTCCGTTCCTAAATAAGGTTTTTAGGTGTTTCACATGTTGAATATGTGTGGATCTGAGTGAAAATACATAGTAAAACGTGACTAAATACATGTAGAACCATAAGAATCTAGAAAATTGTTAAAACATCTTATATTTAGAAACGGAGGGAGTATATGATGCAAGGAGAAAATAACTGCTACTAAAGGATGTTTAGTCAGGCCACACGACAAAAATAATAATAAAGGATTCCATTATAGGATTCTTTTCAAGATTTTGGACCCAAGTGAGAATTTCTTTTGGACCTGAGTGCAAAATACGAAAATAAAGATAAAACATTGCACACACCAAAAGAATGGTTATATCTATTTTAATTTGTTCTATCAATGACCCGATTTAAACTCGTTTTCTGCATATTACGTACATCGAAACATGTAAATCGGTGCTACCAGGTGTGGGATTATCATAACCCACATTAATCGTGTAAAACTGAAGCAAGAAACTCATACTAATCGTCTAATTAATCCAACTGAGATGAGACTGACAAAAAAATTAATACTAATCCATTTGAGATAATATGCATATATTTTTAATAATAAATAAAAAGCTACACACATCGGTAGAATTGAAGATACTCATACTAATCCATTTGATACGAGACTAACAAAAAAAACTAGTTATTGATTTTATCTTTGACCCTAGCCACATCTTCACATTCGCCTCGACGGTGAACTAGTCTTTGCAGAAACGACAGAGGCAGTGAGCCTTGATCCCATGTCCCACACTTGTGCTCCATGACACGAGCGACGGCCATTTTGCCCTCGATGGTGCACTCCGTCTTGCACAGCCATTTAAAACACCATGGCATATTCGGAACTCTATACCCGCAGTCCTCTGCAAGAAGATAATCACTTATTGAAAAATATACATGAAACTCACGAGATCAATTTGTCATCATGTTCATCAACCTAAACATGTTAAAGAGAGATCAGAGAGTGATTGGAGGAACACGGACCGGCCACAGCAGTAGGACTTGCGCTCAAGACAAGTACTAGGAGGAAACACAGAATTGCATGCCTAGCATCCATTGTTGATACTCGCAGAGGGTAGTGTGTGAGCCTCTCTGTTTGCTATGGAAAGATTAATGGTTTTTGCTATATTTATAGGCTATGTTTGGGGAGGTTGACTCCTGCAAATTAGCATCATAGTATGATCGGTTGCAACCAACATGCGAGAGGAAAAGTCACTGTTGAACGTGGGAGAGAAAAGGGGATCCATCGGTGACCTCATCTTCCTCCGAGGCTGTACGTTTCTTATGGTAGTATGAAGTGTTGAGATAAATGAATTATTATGCTCACAGAGAATTGATGACTCTATTTCCTTTGAGGTCTCTTTTGTTTCAAGTAACCGCAGGGGAACTGCCTTTAAGTTATATTTTTTTCGAGAAAGACAAATCGCTCTACCCATTTCATTAAGATATGATTTTTTTCTAAATACACCACTAGTGATTTACATGATTTAAGAAAACATAACGGGAAAAAATGAGATAAATGCCTTGGATGATATTTAATTTTAAGATCTTTTTTCCTCGAGCAGCAGGGCGCTTTTCAATTATAAGTGAAGTTCTTCAAACCGCGATACCAAGGGTGTCAGAATAAAATTATCCCTGTCCTACCCCTACTCCGGTGGTGCGCCTGGCGATAGTCCGGCGGATCTCCTGAAATCTGGAGGATCTGGTAAGTTTTCGTGTTTGTTGGTGTGGTTGCATGCCAAACTCTTCCCATCTACATTTCTCATCTTTGACGATGGTTGCTACTTAGATGAGCTACGCTTGGGGGTCTTAGCTCAACGATTTCCCTTCTGTCTAGTACAAGAAGCTCTATGACGACAAGTTTGGACTGACTCCAATGAGCGAGTAACGAGGACGGCGGCGAGCTTTTGACTCGCTCCAGTGCTTGTAGTCGTCGCAAGGTGGTCTAATCATCTATTTGTGATTTTTATCACTTTTGTGTTTGCTGGTCATGATTTTTATTAATAAATCGGTAGAATTTTTTCGTAGAAAAATACTACATATTATTGGAATGGTGCACACTAAGGTGTAGGAGTTTGATAATGAACAACAACATAGTCAAAGCAATAAAGGTGGATAGGTGCGCATGTATGTAGTGAGTCCAAATGAGGGAAGGGAAGATTTCCATAGGGTCATTTTTTTCGGGGACAAAAAGGGGAGCTTTAACATTCATCATAATATCATGATAATCCAGCTTAAATTGATCTAAGATACATGGTGGTGTGTCTAAGTGCCACACCGCCGAGTACAGGTTCGTGTGTGCAAAGTTGATCACGAGCAGCGAAGTTAAACTCTGCTCTTTTGATTTTACGGATTCTAAGAAAAAGGAGAAAACTACGGTATATCAAAAAGCATGCTGTCTTCACTTGGACGATGGCCCCGACACTTGGCACTTGGCAGAGATCTTCATCTTGGCTTCTCAATCATTTTTGCAGAAGAGATAATAGCACGAGGCATTCGCCCCTGATCCCACCACTAGTACAGATCGGGCAAACGCATACGGTCGGCTTTGTCCATCGCACACGAGTATAGCGCCCGTCGCTATCCATGGGTGGGCGATAGGGGGTGGCACATCGCAGACGGACCAACTAAGCGTGTGCGATCACCCTAACTTCGCAAACGCGCGCAGGAAAAAGCTCGTGTGCGAAAGGGATAGCATCGCAGACGGTTTGTTCTCACTTAATCGTGTGTGTTAAGCAGCATCGCAGATGACTTTATTTGTTTAGGTGTGCGGCTTTATTCAGCATCGCACACGATTCTACTAATTGAATCATCTGCGTATGTCGTCCAATCGCCCATGTTTAACAAAACATAATTGTGTGCAATCATTACCATAATTGCATTACTTCATCCAAATCACAGTATAGCACATCAAAATCACATATTTCATTAAACATTTCATATATATAAACAGTGGCACATCACAATCAAATAATTTATTGGACATTCTAGAAACCATCAGTACATATATACATTGGGATACATATATATCAGTACATTGAGATATATTCATCAGAACAGAACACTCTTGGTTACATCTTTGCCTCCGCGCTGGGTTCCGAACGATATATAGCTGTCACTGTCTTCCCAAGACACTGACAGTTGGCACTTGTAGCTTCTGTCATTGTGACTCCCCTGTATAAATATAAATAAAGGAGTCAATTATATTGTTAGAGCAATAAGTCATATAGTTAGAGTAACAATGATGGATTTGCTTTACGTCTTTGCTTCAGATTGCCGCCACGCTCCGTTTTGCCAAATTAAGACCTTGCAGGTGCCATTTTTTATCCTAAACTTGTTCAGCACCATCAGTTAACTCTTCTCGCCACCACTGTGATATTTTGGTGTACTGTACAAGACACTCTTAACTAAAAAAGTGTCTTATGCAGTGCACCAAAACATCACAAAAGCGACGGATATATATCATTCTCTTGCGAGAAGCTCTTGGGACCTATATATCCTTCTCTTGCGAGAAGCTCTCGACGGTGAATGCTATGCAACGGTGAATGCATCGTTGACCTGATGATATTGCAGTGTGAGAATATAAACACCGACAAGCTAAATGGTAGAACAAAATAATTTATGTGCACTTACCATGCATTGTCAAGTTTAAGGAGTATGACAACGATGCAACCGTTACATACAAGGCCCTATACACCGCTGTGGAAAATAACCACTTTCCACAATTCAACCTTTGGGTTACGTGATCATGCCGTGCTATATCAACACTAGCTCCTTTTGCGGCATCACGACTTCACCACAGTGGAAGAACACACGGATGCATGTGCCCTTTGGTTACTTCTTTGGTTCAGTTTTCTTAGCTCTTCGCTAAGCTGGGAGCAAAGAAGTAACCACATCTTCTTGTACAGTACCACCAAAATAAGATCCATATCATAAGAAGCTAGATACAGTTAGAAATAGAACACTTAAAGTTACGAACTAAACTTACTAAAGTGTATTAGCCTCAGATATAACTGTACAAATAGATCGGAATCAGGCCAATAAAGTAGTGCACACGAACTAAACTTACTGTAAAGTGTATAAGACGAACTAAACTTACTATAATAAACGAGACATGCATCCCTAAAAATAGATCTAACAAATAGATCGATCGGACAGAATGTAGTAAATCTAACAAATGGATCCAAATCAGGCCAATAAACTAGTGCACACGGAGCGCTCATCAGTTTAAAAAGCAAGAGTGCAGTTCCAATCCACAATATTCTACCGAATCCGGCATTGCTAACCGTGCTAAAGTAGATCTGAGTACGATTCCATAAAATAGTGCACACGGGCGCATGTGTATACCTTTCATATCAGAAGGGGACGAGGAGGATGAAGACGAATAGCCTTGTGCGTACGACGGCGATGTCGGAAATGTGGTGGGCATGGACGAGCCGGAGCAACTGTGTGAAATAGCGGCAACTCCGGCCTTCGATATGCACGTGCTGCCGGCGTCATCGGCAAACTACCTCGGCAGAGATCTAGGTTCCGCTCCGTCGACCAGGTGAGCAGAGTGTCCTAAAATGGGTGGGGGCGGTTGTGGAGTGAACTGAACTCACAATACTGCTGGTCCAAATATATACAAGAGACAAAATAGAGTTGCGTTAAGATGGGCACTGGTCGGCCCAAAACAACTGTGTGCGATATGTTCCATCGCAGACGCTTGGGTTACCGAAAGCGTTTGCATTAGATCTCAGATTAGGAAAATATCAGCCAGAATTGATGCCGTAAATACATTTCTACATATTTTGGGCATCAATTCAGGCCGATGTGCCCAGAAAAAAGACTAAGCCAGTATGGTTTCCCAAAATATGTGAATACATATTTAGGAAACTATACTGGCTCACCTTGCATAGGGTGCCATATTCGCGGTTTATAAACCGGTCGTACACGCTCTAAACTAGCGAGGTGGGACTAAACAAGCTAACCTGTCAGTATAGCGGCTAAACTACTGGGCCTACTTTTAGTTTTCAGTAATTGCACACGGTCGACCCACCTAAACGCGTCTGCGGTACCATGCTATCGCACACGCTCTGTATTGTAAAAACGTATGCGAAGGACCTCAAAGCACGCGCCGTATTGTGGGAAACCGTGTGCGATAGGTATGAATGAACCTTGGAACTGCCGTTTTGGGAGCAGCGGTTATCAATGCGCTTCATTATCTCGGAATTTTAACCGCACTCTTCTGTCAATATAATGTGATATCACCGCTTCACTCCTCGTTGCCATCTTCTTCATCCGTATTCTCCAACCTCTCTGCAACTATCTCCAACACCCTCTCTGCAGCCATGGACGACCCCATTGACTGGTCGGAGTACTGGTGGCTGAGGGGTGACAACCACTCGGGGAGCGACGGCGAGAACACTCCCCCACCCGCTCCTGCAAGCGACGACGACGACTCGTCCAGCAACGGCACGCTCAGCCCCATAGGCTCCGAGAATGACGACTCGGATCCTGAGTCGGTGTACGGGGAGCACGACGACGACGACGAGGAGGAGGAGAGGAGGAGGAGGAGGAGGAGGAGGAGGAGGAGGAAGACGAGGACGACGACGGCGGCAGCGACAACGATAGCAGCTACGGCGGCGACGAGGACAATGCCGGCAAGAAGCGTCGTCGCCAGGACGATGCCGTGCAAGGGCCACCGTCGAAGAAGAAGAACTAGCTAGGCCTCTAGTTCTAGTTATTAGTATATAGTTCTAGTTATTAGCATACAGTTCTAGTTATTAGAACATATATAAATATGTACTATTATTCCAGTGGTTTTCAGTTCTTCGAAAAAGTAATATATTTTAAATTAATTCGACTCTATACCATCTGTTATTGCACACGATCAACATGAACAAAAGCGTGTTTGATAGTCAGAAGTAATGCATACGCTTAGTTATTCCTAATCGTGTGCGATCGTTCGCACACGGTTAACCCGCAACCGTCTTCCAACTTACTACATACGGCTACAATTCGTAAGGGTAAGCGATAAAGGAGAACGCACACGGATGCCTGCATTCGTATGCGAGGTCTTAAATTATCCGATCTGTACTAGTGCACGCACTTGGATTCAGTGACGCGAGCGTTCACCACCGCTCCCTCGAGCCAGCACTGCGTCTTGCACCAGGCGTCACGGCATAACGGCAGCGGGTTCGATCTGTACTAGAATCCTCTGCACAAAATAACGCACACACATATATCCACGCATCAGTTCGGTTCTATCTAATCTTATCGCACGAAAATCACAAGGATACAAGAAAACCGAGACATACGGAAATCAGTTGGAATAATGGAATTCAATAGTTGACTGAATTTACAAAATGTACATGGAAACCGAGACATACGGCTACGGCGATGGTCGTTGATAGGGGTCGTACTGAATCACACGGGAACTCGTCTTGGCTCAGCTAAACTCGGACAGTACCGAGTCGAGCCAAGCTTACATTCTTAGATCGTTATAAGCTAATGAGTTTATAACTCGAGTTCGAGTACTCGTTCAGCTTGCAACGAATATATTTGATGGACTGTTTTTTTTGCAAGAATATTTGATGAACTGTTAATTAGGCCTATATGCTAATGCAAGTTTCTTAGCACGGTTCCATATGCATTTTGCTGATGTGGCATGCTGGTTAATGAAGAAAGAGAGTGAGCTTGTATCTTAGCTAACATACAACCTTTGCAAGTGGTTATAGGCAAAAACTATTTCTCACCCAATCACATGTACCATGAACACTAAATCATTTAATTTAGATACAACCCATGCATTGGACTAGTCGTCTCTATTTTTTAATACTCCTACGATAACGTGTTAAGAGACAATGCATTGACACAGGACTTAGGGGTAGTAAGGATGACAATTGGTAGGGTATACCCTTATGGGTAGGTAGAGCAATATCCTAGCTAATCAACAGCATAAAAATCTACCCATATCCGTACCCACGGGTATGAAACTTTACCCATATCTATGTCCGACGGATACCCATACCCATTGGATACCCAACGGGTAGGTCAAATAGTACACAAATTATTCACAATTATATGTGCATCGATAATATCTTTCACAAAAAAATCAATTATCCCAACTCAAAAACAGATAGATAAGTACATGACAATTATGGAAACTTAGAAATCACAACCTCATACTCATAACTCAAAAGTCAACAAGAATATACCAGTCACATGACAAATCGATGGCTACTTTGATAAATTCCTTTGACCACTACTGAGTACCGACCCTTGCGCTACTGGTCTAGTGGGTTGTTGGGTTGCATATTTTGGAACTTCAGGGATAAGATTCACATGTCCGTATAAACGAGTAGGTATAGAAAACCATGGGTACAAGGCTATACACTTGTCCTATCCATGACTTAACGGGTATGACATATATAGTACTGATGGGTATAAAACTGTGGCCATACATGTCCATGCGGGTACGGCATCCGTGGGTATCCATACCCGTGGGTAAATTGCCATCCTTATTAATTAGCAATAAGGAGTACGAATCATTAAATTATATTTCATGACATGTACCGTTGGTGGTATAGAACTTGTTGTAGGGCTTTTGCTCTAGCACACGGCACTACACACTGTGCATTTCAGCTGATGTTATGGGTCATATTTTATTCGGTAAAATTTATGCGTCAGATTGATGTTTCAATGCTATGAATTTGTTGTTATAAAAAACATTCATATTTTTATTTACGTAAATTGATTATGTTGCTTAGTTTCTTTACAAGCTTGCCGAACTAACTCAGACTTCTTAGCGAGTCAAGCCGTGATGAAACTTTGAGCTTGTTAAGATAACGAGCCTGAGTCAAGTTAGCTCGTTAACTAACGAGTATTTATGAATAGAGCCACCCCTATTGTTGAGCTGAGCATGACTGATGAGTTGCAATCAATTTTTTCACAGAGATATAAACAATTTGTTGAACGTAATTTTGAAATATATGTCGTGTATTGATTTCATTGCAAAATATTTGGTGACTACAACCACATAGTTCAAGCTTGCTCGGAAAGTGTTTTTGGCTCCCAAGTATAAGTGATCCGGTTAGTAAAAAAAACTGAAAATTATTTAAGAGTTTCGATTTTTTTTTAATCTGCATGTAGCAAATGTGTATACTATAAGCCTGCAAAAAAATCAACTTCAAATACTTTATATTCTGGACTACACAAATGACAAAATCTGATAATTTTGAAGATTTGAAAATAAGCATATTCAGATCCACACTTCTGTCGTTTTTGTATAGTCTAAAATACAAAATATTTTAAGATGATTTTTTACACGATTTTGGAATACACCATTGGCTACACCAATGATTGCTTTCGATTTTTTGGTACTCATGAATACTTGTTTCAGTTTTTTTAAACTATCAAAGTCAGTGTGAAACTCGAGAGCACAAAATCTCTCTCAAGCTCCCCTTGCAATATATCTAGGCCTTATGTATCAAGGGATACAGGTTCAAAACAAATTGTATCTACAGTTGCAATGCGTAAAATTTGACACCGAAATCTTCAAATTAATAATCACACAAAAATCTCTTCCCTTGCTAATTGACACGACAAAAAACCACAGCAAATCCAGCGCGATCGCAAGCCGTCTGGCTTCACTCGGCAACCGTCTCGCCGGCGGCGCGGCATCACGGCCGTCGTCTCCGTCTGCAGCCGCTCGAACTCCTGCACGAGCTCGTCGTCGATGTTCTCCGCTGGCTCCCACGTCGGCTCCTCGGTGTCCACCCACTTGACGAGGTACTCCCACTCCCCTTCCCCTTCCGCCGCCGGCCTCCTGTCCACGATGGCCTCGGCGACGCCGTACTCCAGCCCGTCCTCAAAGTCCTTCACAAGGTCCTCCGCCACCCACGGCGCCTTCACCCACTCCCGGTCGCCGCCGTCGCGCCACTCCACCAGGTACTCCCGCCACTTGCCCTCGCCGCGCCCGTCCACCACCTTCTCCACCTCGCCCCACTCGTACACCGCCTTCTCCAGCTCCTTCCCGCCGCCTCCAGCGCCTGCCGCCGCTCGAACGCCGCGGGCACGCCCTTCGGCGTCGCAGCCAGCACCTCCTGCACCAGCTCCAGCGGCGTCCGGCCTTCCCGTCGGGCGCCTCCGCGTCGGCGCCCAGCTCCAGCAGCGCCCGCACGCCCGTCGCGCGGCCGTACCCCGCCGCGATGTGCAGCGGCGTGAGCCCGCCGCCCGCGCGCTCCGTGTGGCCCACGTCCGCGCCGGCCTCGGCGAGCGCGCGCAGGCACTCCTCCGACCCAAGCCCCGCCGCGAAGTGCATCGCCGTGCGCCCCTGCGCGTCCTCCGCGTTTGGGTCCCGCCGCAGCGACTCGTCGGCCAGCAACGCGCCCAGCGCCTCCGCGTCGGCCTTCTTGGCCGCCTCCCACCACGGCATCTCGTACTCCGCCACCACGTCCGCGGCTATCGCCTCCGCCGGGATCCAGGTCGGCTCGTGCCCGTCCTTCCACTCCACGAGGTACTCCGTGGCCGTGACGGTCGTGGCCGAGCCGTCCTCCGCGAAAACCGCGCTCTTCACGGCGCGGCTGGAAACGATGCGGTCGACCTCCCCGTACCCCTCATCGTCTTCGTCATCCTTGCTTGCTGCAGCGGAGGTTCTTGGGTTGCTCTGGTCCTGGAACAGAGCGGTGGTGGTGGCGAGCCGGCGCTTGGGGACGCGAGGACGACGCGGGGTGGTGACGGAGAGGAACTGGATTCTGTGGACGTTGGGGTTCGGGGGTTTGAGGCGGGAAAGGGATGGATGTCGCAGGACGGCCTCCATTGGCGCGGGAGGAGGTTGTGGCCGGCCGGTGGTGCGTGTGCGAGCGGGGAAGACGATGATGATGATGGGTTCCGTTGAGAGGATAAGGTAATGGGTTCTGGGATTCCGCGCGAACTCAGCCGTTCGTCTTGTAGGATGAGCGGTGGAGATGACTTGCAATTTAATTTTACTTCTGTCAAATGGTCCTTCTTTTTTCTTTGAAACCTGTAAAAGGATTATTTCATATATCTACACAATTTCTTTAGAAAAAGAATCAAATCGACTTAGTAGGAACGATTGCTTCACCCACTGTCTTCCGAAAAGAAACAAATTTGAGTGCATCGTCCATCATTAGTTTGTCAAAGTGTTTGAAAAATTAAATTTATTGTTTTGCTGTTGTTTATAGACATTTGCAAGGTCTTCAAAATACAAAATTGGCAACGTCTAAATAGAATTCCTGAATGAGCAAAATTCCATGTTGATTAGTGATCCTATTTGTATTTATGTGTGAAATTATATTTATAACAACGCCAAACGTTACTGGGTGTATTTAAACGACGAGCCACATGTGTGTTTTGAGGCGCTTAAAAGGCCCTAACAATAATTATGTTGGGAAAGGCATACATGCGGAACTTAGGCTGCTCACAAGAAGCAAGTAAGTAATTACGATTTGATGTCAGCGTGAGATTTTTCAATTTGTTACAGCTGTAGATTGTTATCCAAATGTATCAGTTCCCTACGGATCCTCTTAACCATACATATGACTGTTGCCTCAGCTGAAAGAAGTTTTCTAAATTGAGGGTCCTTTGATTCATAGGATATGAAAAGAGTAGGCATAGGAAAACCATAGAATTGAATTGTCATGGCTAGTTGAATCCTTTGAGAAGAGCAATTGTGTTTGATGACAAAAGAAAAGAAAAGGAATTGTAAAAAAAGTTGGAGTAATTTTTTTCGCGGGTAAGGGCGTATGTGTTAGTGGTCAAAATTGGTAGTTGTGAGTATGTGAAGCAGATCCCTTGTAACATGTCTCGATGTTTACTCTCGAGGTTCTTTGTTACTATTGGGGCATTAGCAACAGTACTTTGATCACTATTTTGATTATGTCAAGGAATTGAGCATGTTTTGAGGTATGTGAGGTTGATATTCATGACCGTTGTATTTGTTTTATTATATGCTCGATTTTTTTACTTTTCAGAATTCCGGGTCAAGCAAAGGATCACCCACCGGGAGAACATATCTACTTCTGCCACCCCATAACACGCTACCGTGCTACCGTTTTAAAAACATCAAATATACAGATTTCAATTATACACGCTACTGTGCCACGTTTGAGCCCACTGGTCATGGACTGATACTAGGAAAAATTGCGCGGCGACACGCCGCGCCCGTGTGGTAAAATTCAAAATTTTGAAATATATTTTGCAAACTTAGAGAGAAATTGAATATTTTGGATAAGAAGAATTATTTTGGGAGAATTTATTTTTGTGTTTTTTTTGTACATGATTTGCATTATTGTAATTCATAGAATTGAAGATTTTTATGCTGTGAATTGTTGAATTCAATTTTCAAATTTATGGGGGAATTGGAATATTTATTGCGTAGGAATTTAATTCGTGTGAATATTTTGGATCTATTTTGAAACTTAGTAAGAAATTGAATATTTTGGAGAGGACGAATTATTTGTGGGAATACATTTTTTGTGCATCTTTGTAAACATGATTTGCATTATTGTAATTCATAAAATTGAAGATTTTAATGCTGTGAATTATTGATTTTTGTTTTCAAACTTGCATAAAATTGAAATTATTGAATTCTATTTGCAAATTTGAGGGGTAAATTGAATATTTAATGTGGAGGAATTTAATTCTTGTTAATTTTTTGAAATCTATGTTGAAACTTAGAAATAAATTGAATATTTTGGAGGGGAACAATTATTTGGGGGGATACCTTTTTTTTGCATTTTTGTAAACATGATTTGCATTATTATAATTCATAAAGTTGAAGATTTTAATTATGCGAACTATTGAATTCTATTTTCAAACTTACAAAAAAAATCAATATTCTTTGGGGAGGAAGAATTATTCGGAAAAATGCATTTTGTTGTCTTTTTTGATATAGGAGTTGCCTTTTTTGAATCTTTGCAGGCATTGTGGCTTATAGCAAAGAAGTAAAAGGTTTTTTTTAATACTGCTGTTAGCTAGATTGTGGGATGCTCACATAACCGTTTTGTAAACTAAAATGTCTTGCATATATTTTTCTTCTTTTTGATCGTTGTTCCAATGTTGTTTTACTGCAAAGCAAAAGAGAATCAAGAAACAAAAGAAAACAAATACGAAGATTTAATTTCAATGTATTTTGCAACTCTATTAGAACAAAATGGAATTCAAAAAAGGAAATTATAGTTGTTTTGTAAGCTAAAATTTGCTGCAATCATTTATGTGCATGCTGATCATTATTCCAATGTTGTTTTAATGCAAAGCAAAAAATCAGAAGAAAACAAATACGTATATGGGATTAAATGGAGGTGAGATGTCATTTCTACAAATGTTATATTTCATATTGTAGTTCTTTTAATTAATTAAGAATTCTAGTTGATTGATGATGCATGGAAATGTGTCAGCTGTAAAGTGTTTTTTTCCTGAAAATGTTGGTATATTAGTTTTTTTTTGAATTATGGTTTAAAAGTTATTAATTTAAAGAGGAATCTAGCGCTCTGATGATGCTTGGAAATGTTTTAGCTGTAAAGATTTTGGTTTTCTGAAAATTTTGGTATGTTAGTTGTTCCGCGCTCGTGTTTTTGAATTTGAATTTGGAAATGACGGCGTTCTAAAGTTGTCTAAGTTTGGAAATCATTGAAATTGAAAAATGCTTTCGTTTGAAAAATGGTCGGACTTTGGAGATTGTTCAAGTTTGAAATTATTGTAACTCAATTTCAGATGTGTTTGCCTTTTTACGTGAAAATCTTTAAATGCTAAGGTTTGGAAGGCATTTATAAATTTGAAATTATATTGAAATTTGAATTTTGATCGTATGTCATAATTACTCATCATTTTTGTGTGTGGCCATTTTGATATATTTATTATACTTTTCTGGTGGATATATTTAAAATTGTTAGGTTTACATGATTTAGAAATTTGGCAGAATTCTAGAAATTTTTCAGAATTATTTAAATAAGTTGGGCTGTTTTTTTTTCTTGGGAAAAAAGGGGGAAAGAAAAATTCTGACGGGACGGGCCCACTGTGACGTCGTGCTAATCTGGCGCGGTGGCAGCGTCGACGCCGGCGGCGAACCCCGCGTTTCGGGACGCGCCTCGACGCGGCGCGCCCGGACGTGGCTGCGCCGCCAGTTTTGGGTTGCCGGAGCGGCGGCGGCAGCGCACGGACGCGGCGGAGGGAGCAGCGGCACGGCGGCGGCGATTCCGACGACGGCGCGGCGTCCTGGCAAGCGGCGCGCGGCGAGGAGGCAGAGCAAGCGACGGCGCAGCTCGCCGTGCCCGTAGATCCGTCGGGGGAGGAGCGTGGTGGTGGCGGAGCGCGTCGGCGGCGGCGACGTCGCGGCCGTGCGGGGAGAGAGGAGGAGGAGGGGGGGGGGTGTGGCGGCGTTTTCCACGGAAGTCCCTGCGGTTTCCGAAATGTGCAAATTAGCCCTTCTACGTGCAAAGGTTGGGACTGCTCCGCAATTTGCTGTGAGTACAGGATCCTTTTCGTAAAAATGCAGCGTTGGCCGTCCGATGGAAGATCGACGGCGCGGAGAGGCACGCGCACTGTAGAAGTGCGAATTTGCACATCTACAGTACCCGCGGTGACGTGGGCGCGCGAGGGGAGAGCTAACCAGGTTAGTTTTGATAGATAGATAGATTATGCTAATACACGTGCGAATTGTGGCACCGGTTTTATTCGGACTTTTCCACCAATTTACGCACATGCGCGCACGAGGCACGCTTTCCAGGTTCCAGCTGACTGATTAAAGTTGACGAGTGTCGCGGAGCCCACTCGTCAGTGGCTGTTTAAGACAGAGTACTGGAGTGAGTACTTACCACACACTGGTCAGACATACTCGGCAGCCACACCAAACACGCACGACAGACCAAACGAGAAACCCAACCGTCCAGAGCCGGCGGTCCGATCGCGATGGCACACTCGGCGGCGGAGGTGGACGAGCGGAGCGGCTACTGCGCCGCGACGCGCGAGTTCCGGAGCAAGCGCGCGGGCGTCCCGCTCCCGGCGGACCCGGACGTCGACGTCGTCACCTTCCTCGCCACGCGCCGCCACTCGGGCGTCGTCGCGCTCGTCGACGCCGCCACGGGCCGCCGGACCACCTTCGCCGAGCTCTGGCGCGCGGTGGCCGGCGCCGCCACCGCGCTCTCTGCGCCGCCCTTCTCGCTCCGCAAGGGCCACGTCGCGCTCATCCTCTCCCCCAACTCCGTCCACTTCCCCGTCGCCGCGCTCGCCGCCATGTCCCTCGGCGCCGTCGTCACCACCGCCAACCCGCTCAACACCCCCGCCGAGATCGCCAAGCAGGTCGCCGACGCCCGCCCCGTCCTCGCCTTCACCACCCGCCAACTCCTCCCCAAGCTCCCCCGCTCCGAGGGCCTTCGCGTCGTCCTCCTCGAGCCCAAATCCGCCGGCGCCTCCGACCCGCGGATTGTGGCCACCATCGAGGAGCTCTCCGCGACGGCGCCGGACCCCGCGCGCCGGCGGGACCGCGTGACGCAGGACGACCAGGCCACTCTACTCTACTCCTCCGGCACCACGGGCCCCAGCAAGGGCGTGGTCGCCACGCACCGGAACCTCATCTCCATGGTCCAGATCGTCATGACGCGCTTCCGCCTCGAGGACTCCGACAAGACTGAAACTTTCCTCTGCACGGTGCCCATGTTCCACGTCTACGGCCTCGTCGCCTTCGCAACCGGCCTCCTCGGCTGCGGCGCCACCGTCGTGGTGCTCTCCAAGTTCGAGCTGCCCGAGATGCTGCGCTGCATCACCGCCTACGACGTCACCTACCTGCCGCTCGTGCCGCCCATCCTGGTCGCCATGGTCGCGCACCCCAAGCCGCTCCCGCTGGGGAACCTGCGCAAGGTGCTCTCCGGCGGCGCGCCGCTCAGCAGGGAGCTCATCGAGGGTTTCAGGGACAAGTACCCGCGTGTGGAGATCCTGCAGGGGTACGGCCTCACCGAGAGCACGGCCATCGGCGCGTCCACCGACTCCGCCGAAGAGAGCCGCCGGTACGGCACCGCCGGCCTGCTCTCGCCCAACACCGAGGCCAAGATCGTCGACCCGGAGTCCGGCGAGGCGCTGCCCGTGAACCGCACCGGCGAGCTCTGGATCAGGGGACCATACGTCATGAAAGGTACGAAAAAATAAAGGTTCATGAACCATGTGCACAGCATTTCATTCCGCCTAGCTTTTTCATGTCAATAATTTAGACGATTCCACATTTTAATTTCGATTCGCGAGCTGCACGCAGCTGGAAGAATGTCTTATAGCATATAAAATTGTGGTTCGATCTTGGTTACATTTTTTTTTTTTTTTTTGAAAATGGGATCTTGGTTACATGTGAAGTACTACCAGATAGGCAGATATGCATGTGATTGTGAGGTGCCAAGATAAGATTGATTATTTGTTTTTGGTAAGTATATACTGTATCAACATGCTTCTCACGGAGTACCCAACTAGTGTTAGGGTATCATCATATGCATTAGTGATGTTAAGATGCTTGGTGCCAGGCTGCCAGCGTGAGCTAATTTTGGTGGCGAAAATAGGTTGACGGTGATACCTACAGCTTTCTCCGATGGTGCTCTGTTATGGCCTGACCGCCTGAGTAGTTTTTTTACATGGTCTGAGCATTTTCCAGTAGAGCCAATTATATGTTTCTCGTTTCATTTTGGCAGCAGTAGGTGTCATCTTTAGTCAGTGGGTTGTTGTGATGCTTCATGATTGTGTCGTTTTGCTCTACTCTTACTAAAGTTTGTGCAATATAGGAAAAAGGTTGATTTGTCATCCATCATACATCGGCATGGACATTTCTTGAAAGAAAAATCTATTTCCACAGACAAGATTTGGTATTTGAATTTCTAAACTTGACTAATTTGGCCCGGAACTATTGAAACCTTTTAGAGTCCATCCCGCAAACCAGTACATTGAACTTAGAATATTGTAGAACATCAAAACATTTAAGTTACAAAATGGGAAACCTTGAGGTATCGTATACTAAAATTGTAAACATTCACAGAAAATAAGTGAGTGCTCGTGTTTGTTAACCATATTGAATATATTTCTTGATCTTTCATCAATATTCAAAGAAAATTCAAGTTGTCTTCAGTAGCATAAATGCATAATCATTTGTTATGTTTTATCTAATCTTTTTTCCAATATATTAAATGTCTTACATTTTCTGGGCTTATTCATTTATTTTGTCTAATATTCTGCTTCACTTTATGCTCCCCTAGTTGTTTAAAAAAATATCAGTAGGTTTCTTCAATGTTTCAGTCTTGCAGTTTTCTATTTTTTCTGTCTTTAATACGATAGTTTTTTTTTTTGCTTTCGACTATTTGCCAAATCTTAAGTTTAGTCCTTGAAATTCAATATCAAACACTTTTGTGCCCACGGCTATCAAAATTGTCTATATGGAATATCTTTCTCCGTTTAATTTGGTTCTGATGATGACATGGAGGCGGTTAGGCATATGTGGTACCTGTGACAACACAAAGTGCTAAGAAAACAACAGTAACTGGACGACATTGAAAGAATATATATGACAAAAGTTTAGGGAAAACATGGACTTTATAGAAAAGTTACTAAAGATTGTATGCTATGGAAATCCATGAAAATTTACGAAATTTAGAAGATTTTCTCATTTTTAAATTGCAATTTATTTAATAGTTGTTCTGCAATATTCTCGCTTTTAAATTTTACTTATATGTTTTTATTTAGTTCCCCTATCTTATGATTTTCTTGTAAATATTCATTTAAACATGTGTTTAATAAGTTTTTAGTTTCCTAAAAGAACAATAAGATCCACGTGTGTTTTATAAAGTTTCTTAAAAGGTAAATATTGCTCCCTCCCCTTCACACCCCAACCTCCCAAAAAATCCAAATTAGTTGAGTTCAATTTTTTTTTTACTTAACGTTTTGTTTTCATTGGGTTGCCATATGTGCTAAATCGTCGCCATATCATTGTTTAAACCACTTTCATTGGGAAAAATACAAAATCTATTTAATTCAGTCACTTTGGGAACCAAGAATATCTGGTGTTAGAGTGCAGGGTCTGAACATAGACTTCGGCAATAGTTGAGAACCGAAAGTATATATACTTTTCTTCTTTGTGTGTGTGTGTTTTTCGTGCTGACTGAGCTACAATGCGTGTAATACCACCATGCACCGTCAAATCATCCAATACTTCCTACCAATGTTCTAAAGATATGTTCCATGCTGTAATGAAACTCAGTGGGTAAAAATCCGGGAGCACGTGCTCCCGGGTGCAACTTCGAATTGCCCACGTGGTGAACAAGTACATTTTTTATTTAATTAGTAATATGGAATAACTTTCAGAAAAGCAGAAGTTTCTACCCATACACCATGGAAGCGAAAGATTAAACTCAGTAGTAGGTATCAAGATTCACACTCACAAACGATCACTTCTTCTTTGATGACGGTAGAATGTCTTCTTATTTCTTTACACTGTAGGTCATGAGATGAACCAATAGATAGATAGATTAAATTCCACATCACCATATACATCAGTGGGTGAGAGGGTTGTGCCCCGACAGGCGACAAGTACAAGTTTTTGTGGATAAAGGGCGATTTATTAAACTCAAAACTTCGCATCAAGGCGATATAAATAAGGAGCTCACACCTGGCCTCTGCACAACAAGGTGCACACAGCCACAGAAATACATCCATAGAAAGTGAAAGGCAAAAATACACAAAAAACCACGGGCTATCCAGTTGTTGATCCTCACACTATCAGTTCTCCATTATGCTTGCAACCAGACAAGTGTGAAGACCGAAAACCAAATAACCCTGTTCAACTTGGGTTTCGCCATATCATTGTTAAAACCACTTTCATTGGGAAAAATACAAAATCTATTTAATTCAGTCACTTTGGGAACCAAGAATATCTGGTGTTAGAGTGCAGGGTCTGAACATAGACTTCGGCAATAGTTGAGAACCGAAAGTATATATACTTTTCTTCTTTTGTGTGTGTGTGTTTTTCGTGCTGACTGAGCTACAATGCGTGTAATACCACCATGCACCGTCAAATCATCCAATACTTCCTACCAATGTTCTAAAGATATGTTCCATGCTGTAATGAAACTCAGTGGGTAAAAATCCGGGAGCACGTGCTCCCGGGTGCAACTTCGAATTGCCCACGTGGTGAACAAGTACATTTTTTATTTAATTAGTAATATGGAATAACTTTCAGAAAAGCAGAAGTTTCTACCCATACACCATGGAAGCGAAAGATTAAACTCAGTAGTAGGTATCAAGATTCACACTCACAAACGATCACTTCTTCTTTGATGACGGTAGAATGTCTTCTTATTTCTTTACATTGTAGGTCATGAGATGAACCAATAGATAGATAGATTAAATTCCACATCACCATATACATCAGTGGGTGAGAGGGTTGTGCCCCGACAGGCGACAAGTACAAGTTTTTGTGGATAAAGGGCGATTTATTAAACTCAAAACTTCGCATCAAGGCGATATAAATAAGGAGCTCACACCTGGCCTCTGCAAAACAAGGTTCACACAGCCACAGAAATACATCCATAGAAAGTGAAAGGCAAAAATACACAAAAAACCACGGGCTATCCAGATGTATAGAAAAGTGGTAGGCCGATACGTAGACTAGGCGACAGTCCAAGTTGAACAGGGTTATTTGGTTTTCGGTCTTCACACTTGTCTGGTTGCAAGCATAATGGAGAACTGATAGTGTGAGGATCAACAACATTTAGAGTGAACTTTCATGGATTCAGTTCCTACACCATGGTATCTGTTGCATTTTAGCCCCTACGGAAGAAGTGTGTAATGTGTTTCGGCAAAATTAGAAATAGTTTTATCGCACTCTACTGCTCATACTCGTAAGAACGGAATTTTGTTATAACTTGTGCACCTGCATGAATCGTGAAGTCTAATCAAATGGTTTCCAGCGGTTACCTCAAAATATCTATTTCTCAGTTGTAACATGCGGTAGTACCACTGGCATGGTGAACTATCTTAAATTGCAATTTTAAATGCTCCAGGCTACTTCAAGAACGTAGAGGCCACACAGTCGACAGTGACACCTGATGGATGGCTCAAGACCGGTGATCTCTGCTACATCGACGAGGATGGGTATCTCTTCGTGGTGGATCGTTTGAAAGAGTTGATCAAATACAAAGGTTATCAGGTAAAGATCATTGAATAACACAACACAGACATCTCTTCTGAAAGGCAGGCTTATAGACTTATGACTGCAGTTTCTTGACGTCTGAATTGACTTGTGTATAAAATAGGTGCCTCCAGCAGAGTTGGAAGCTCTTCTACTGACACACCCAGAGGTTGCCGATGTCGCTGTTATTCCGTAAGTGTCATCAAGATATTTATAATCAGTTGATCACTTATATCCACATAGTTGTGCCGGATTTCTGAAATGGTTTGGTCCTCTTGTGCAGGTTTCCGGACAGGGATGTCGGTCAGTTCCCGATGGCCTATGTCGTGAGGAAGAAAGGGGGCAACTTGTCAGCGCATGAGGTGATGGATTTTGTGGCGAAACAGGTGAGCAGAGCATGATTCTTCAGTGATCAGATAAAAAAAAACCCGATCATTTACACCTATCGCCAATTGACAGAGAGATTTGTCTTGCTGATCCCTGCAACCCTTCTGCTGTTTTATGTTCTACAGGTAGCGCCTTACAAGAAGGTCAGGAAGGTGGCGTTTGTGACGGACATCCCCAAGAATGCATCCGGCAAGATACTGAGGAAGGATCTTATCGAGCTCGCCACATCCAAGCTCTGAAATGCCAATTGCTCCATCCATTTCTGCATTTGCTTTGGCTCGTCTTCTTGTACAATTAGCCTTCTTTTGGCCTTTGTCCAAATGTCCCTGAGTATCTATGTGTAAGTGTAACTGAAGGATCTCAGCAGGTATATACATGAAAGCTCTATGTACGTACATTGCTTCCATACATATGTACATGATCCGGGAGCATATGCCGCTTCTTTTGTACACAGAATTGAATAGCTAAAAATTTCCGAGTTTGAGGTGTTAGATCGGAGAGCTACCCGTCAGGTATTACAATCAGTGTATATAGGGGACTGGCCAGTTTACTGCCCATCAACCAAATATGTCGTGAGCAACCTCTGATGTTCAGTAAACACTTTTTTTTAGCATATCGGGGAGCTTGATTGATCTGAAATATACAAGGGTATACATGCAATCTCTAGAGCGTGCATCAACCAAATATGTCGACTAACTGACAGTCAGTCTTCGCAAGACTGCACTTCACAGTTAAGAGTCCCTGAGTGCATGACAAAAATTAACTGAAGAAACAAATCTTAAGCAAAGAAATCCATTCTTTCAACACATGCTAAGTACCACAGCCTATCAATCCTGGCACAAAAACTGAACTTTAAATTCGGCCCACAAAAGAAAGAGGCAGATCATGAGAAAGTGAATGTTCATTGGGCCCATGCATTAGACCCATTAACTCTACCGCAACTGGTTTTGCTGGGCTTTTCGTGTTGTAGCTTGAGCTTGGGTTCGAAATTGGCTGATATTTTTCTCCAAAAGAAAAAGATAGTTTCAAAAAATTGACGGATTTATTGCGAAGATTTTCAATCTCGGTGCACCGGCTACGCTAAACTGATGGGTGCACCGTGCACGTCCTTCGTCTCTAAAGTATAAACTCGCACATCCAACCAACGAGCTTCTTTCAGCCCAGCGCGAACTAGTGTTGCTCTCCAAAAAAAAAAAAAAAGTGCGAACTAGTGTTAAGTCGCAGTATTATATTCTGAGTGGCAGCAGGACCTTTCTTAAATTGTTAGGACGGTGATATCAATCAGGCTGGGGTTGGAACTAACAGTTCCTGTATTAAATCTAATCTTGAGAAGTTCAGACCACTTTATTAGTCTTCTATGTGGTGTGGATCTTTACTGGGTTTACTCCCAACTGTTATTACAGAAAAAAAAACGTGTTTAGTTACTCCCAGCCATTCGACCGTTAGTCCGCTGATGACACAATCGCTTGGAAAGCGTGGTGGTAGTGCCGGTAGGCGGTCGACAGACACAGCCGCCTGCATTCGATTTGGCATCCTGAAAACGCACAAAGAAGTCTCAGTGTGATGTAAGAGTATCTCCAACCGCGGCTACGCTCCGGCGCACTAAATTTTTTTTTGCAGCGCCAAAATAGCGTTTTAACGCGTTGGACGCCTGTTTTGCTTTAGTAGAGGCGTTATAATTTAGCGTGTCAGGACGTGGGCGTCTGTTGGAGATCTGCTGAAGCGCCACAGTGGCGTGCTAAATTATAGCGCGTCTGTTAAAACAAAACAGTCACCCAGCGCGCAAAAACGCTATTTTCGCGCTGTAAAAGAAAAATTAGCGCACGGGACGTTGGGCGTCTGTTGGAGATGCTCTAAGCGCAAGGCAGATTACATGTACCAGCACTACATGGAACGGAATAATGTTAGCTCGATCGATCATCTGTTGATGTTACAATTACGTGTATATCCTTCCCGTGGCCGTTTCAGAAAAAAGAAAAAAATCCTTCCCGTGACCCAAATATCCCTCTTGAGTCAAACCGCGGAGGATGGGCGCACCCACGTACGCCCGGTGCTTTGTACTAGCTTTTGAGAGGTTCGATCGAGACGTAGCTCGGGCTGCAGTTATCTTCTAGATAGGCGGTTTATCAGTAATGATGTCTGTAGGATATCTGTCGAACGGGTAGGAAAACGACTTAAAGCGGCAACGGGACGGGGGAGCGCCACGTACGAATAAGAGATTCGGCGACAAGGACGACAAACAAAGGACAAGAACCAAATTAAGCTAGGCTGATCAGTGATCCTAGGTAGAGCCCATGTAATTAAGATGAGCGTCATCGTCAAGGAGGATCAATTAGACAATTAGGTTTAAGCCGCAAGTAAGTGCAGTACAATCAGACCACACTGCTGTACTGTACTGTGCTGTGCAGCGAGGAGCAATCGATCGAGGTCACATCTCCATTGAGCTATAGCTCGGTGGTAGCTAGAGCTAGAGCTAGGTAGGCCGTTTTGGAGGACGACAGAGGAACGGACAACGGACGCCCATGCTCAGCTCGGCGACCGAGAAGAAACAGCACGTGTCACCGCCGGCACGAGTTCCGAGGCCATTCGCGGACGAAACTGCGGCAGGGCCAGCTCTGATACAGGTGTTCGTCACCGGCCCCGGCGGCCTGCGACCGTCCAAGTAGGTACGGCGTCAAACGGGTGCCATCACGTCATATTCAGATACGAGCAGAGCCAAATGGAGTGGCAGCTTCCAGTTCCAGCCCATGGCTGGGGTCGCTCGACATGACAGCAGGCGGCCAAGCTGGTCGCCGTTCGCCGGCATGGTCACCTGGCGCCGCTTGTCCGGTTGCGTCAAGGGTGGCGGGTTCACGAGATCTCGCGTGTGCGTGCGACTGACAGACAGACAACAATTTGACAGGTACACTGCACCTTAAACCGCATTATTATAGCATGTCCACCCCTGACTCTGTGGTGCTGGTGCATATGCCAGGGGCTTCGATCCTCTCATCAGGTTTTTGGCTTCGAGCTGCTACGATCGATCGACATACCCAAAAACACCCAGGCGTTCAGACCCTGTTTCTCGCGCGACTGAGTGACTCAATTGGGGCCATCTTTTCCGAATTAGGACAAATCATCACATATACAAATATATACAAGATCGAGCATATAGTCGCGAGTGCGTTTACCAAGGAGGCAATGACAAACCATCAGAGATTCAGAGACAGGGACAAGATGAAGCATACGCACGACATGACTGTTATGGTTTAATAAGATGCAAAATGGTGATTAAATGCGTAGCAGAGATCGGTCCATGGAGTTGTTAGGTTTTGTCTGCTCCAATTGAATCGTCACTTCCCCTCCACCCTGATTCCTGGACGACGCCAGAAAACGTGCCGTGGGTGGATTATTTGCAGATGAACTGATCCACTCAGCGGATTCACGTACGCATAAATTAGGACTGGACCTTTCTTGAACGGTCAGATGAAATGCACTAGTGCTTTCATCATGGATGTGATGTTTTGGCTCATAGTTCTAGATTATGTACACCTAAATGTTTTTAGGACGATCCTTTTTGTGCATACATAAATGTGTATATCTGAGTATATCTGAACATTATATGTTTGCACATAAAGTTTCTTAAAACAAGAGACACTTTTGTGATTGTGTAAAAAGATAAATTTTGGTACTCCAAAATATTTTTTTAGGAGACATTTTTTTTACTCAGTCCAGAAAAAATGTATTTTTTCGTGAACCTGTGTATGCATCTAGACCAACAAATTTTGTTTAAAATTATTTGACATTTCAAAATACGTTTGAAATATAATTTTTATAGCGAGTGTTTTTAGATCAACGAGTCAAAACACCGTGCCCACTCTTTCATCGATATAGAGAAGGGATATGCACAAGTTAGTTAGAGGATCATTTATTCAGATGTAACACAACTTGTTTACTGTATCGATCTAACTAGTTCAGAAATTTCTAACTAAATTCCACATTTTACGGAAGTACGTTGAAAAGTGGAACCACAAGCCGGACCATGTTTTCGAAGAAGCAGGAAGAGGGTGATGGGATTAGGTTCGTTCTATATATGTAGGGTCTCCATACGTACAAAGATTTGACAATAGAAAACTTGAGATATCCAAAAGGCCTCAAATGGGTTAGGGGTATGCCATTATAAAATATAGTTTGTCTTCTCCAAAGGTAAATTGATTAGATATGGCACCATTTGCTTTTTAAACTCGGTACAAGGTACTGTACCATTCTGTTACGTGTACTAGTAGGAAATATAACATATATGAATAAAGAAAAATTAGGCCTGGATTCCCTTTTGTCGACCTTTCTTTCTTGTTGCAAAGGGAGTAGGGTGATGACGATGGATCAGTAAACACATAGATACTCAGGGACATTGGCATCTGAATGTGACTTGTGTATAAAATAGGTGCCTCCAGCAGAGTTGGAAGCTCTTCTACTGACACACCCAGAGGTAGCCGATGTCGCTGTTATTCCGTAAGTGTCATCAAGATATCGATAATCAGTTGATCACTTCTATCGACATAGTTATTCCGGATTTCTGAACTGGTTTGGTCCTCTTGTGCAGGTTTCCGGACAGGGATGTCGGTCAGTTCCCGATGGCCTATGTCGTGAGGAAGAAAGGGAGCAACTTTTCAGCGCGTGAGGTGATGGATTTTGTGGCGAAACAGGTGAGCAGAGCACGATTCTTCAGTGATCAGATCGGAAAAAAAAACATCTACACCTATCGCCGATTGACAGAGATGATATGTCTTGCTGAGCCCTGCAACCCTTCTGCTGTTTTATTTACTACAGGTAGCGCCTTACAAGAAGGTCAGGAAGGTGGCGTTCGTGACGGACATCCCCAAGAATGCGTCCGGCAAGATACTGAGGAAGGATCTTATCAAGCTCGCCACATGCAAGCTCTGAAATGCCAATTGTTCCATCCATTTCTGCATTAGCTTTGGCTCGTCGTCTTGTACAATTAGCCTTATTTTGGCCTTTGTCCCAATGTCCCTGAGTATCTATGTGTAACTGAAGGATCTCAGCAGGTATATATACTAGTTGAATGCCCGTGCGTTGCTACGGTCTATCAAGTTTTTTTCTCTCGCCCACATGTCAATACAATGCAATTGAAAATCACGTGTATAAGTAGCACATCATCATCAAGTATTCCAGCTAGAAACGTTATGGCAAGTGAACAGCCCTAAATTTCATTTGCTTATCAGTCGTTAAATTTTTGTACTCGTGTGCTTAAAATGTGTGTATATTGAAAAACAAAAAGGAGAAATATAACTTTCAAAGAAGTGGAAACAAGTACTTCACAACGATAGCTCGGTAAGAATATCCTAGAACAACGGAAATACTGCGGGTGCTCAAAAGAAAATGTTCCTAATCTGTAGTTTTTAAATTTTTGGCTAGACTCATTGCCTGCACATATTCAAGAACAACAGAAATAACCAGTTTGTATTAGCTTGCGCATTTTCTGCCAACTATCAATCACGACACTGTTAAAAATAACATGACAAACCGACCTCTTTCCCTCTTATAACTCTTCTTCCCGTTTCGCCAAAACCAACCGGCAGTGCCTCACAAACACCCCTATGGTGATCGCCGATGAGCCGGCACGGAGCGGGGCTTCGGTGATCACAGCCACTTGCAAAGAAGGAAAACCGTGTAATAAACCCAATTAACACACTCTGGTGACAACCGCACATCCCTTATGTTTGGCATCGTGGACTTTCATCTATTGCCCGTGAAATGTGTGTCTATACTGTAGGTCAGTGTAGATTTGCAGTGCCCATGTATCTTGCTTCCCTGAATTTTATATTAGAGATGAAGTAATGAGAAACTACAATAATGGTAGATGAATTGTAAGTGCGTGTCGAAGAAAAATATGCAACTATATTACAACTTACGTGTATTATCGGCAACAGAAATTGCAGAACACCCCATTGCTGAAGATGTTTTCTTCCAGATTGTCCTTTTAAGCATTCGATGGCACTGCCATGTTTGAGATCCATATCCAAGTGTCCCCTCGAGATATGATCATAGGTATTTCTCCTGGATCTCACTAACTGAATGTTTCTGCAAAGCATCTAAAATCAGAAGAATGAACTATGGAATGACATGAAGATGTAAACATCTGTTTCAAACTTTCACCTGCTGCATACAGCAACAGACATAACTGACAGTATCATGGCATCATTGATACACATAAATAATCTAAGCAAACATGCGTGAACTGTCAGCCATCGTGAATTGTCGGTTCAAGGCAACTGAAAGTACAAGGGAACTCACCTCACCTAGCTGTCAGCCATCGCGAATTGTCAGATACTACCTGTCAGAATGAAGAGAGGAACAACATAATCAATTACAGTCCGAGGAGGCCAGGCAGTGTGCGACTAAGCTGCCGTCGAACGACCAGTTTCGGCAACCTCTGCAACCCCGGCTCCGAGGAGGATGGTGACAGGCTTGAGGAAGGTCTCGCTATCTCTGTCGCAGCGTGAGGAGGGACGGCCGCAGAGAAACCCCCGGAAGCAGCGCACGCGGAAGGAACGCTGAGCGGTACGCGGAAGTACGACGACGGTTCTTCCGCGCCGGCTTAGGTCTTGGCGGAGCACAGCTCCATTAAGCGGCGCGGCGAGCAACGTTCAGGGTGACCGTGTTGGCATTGGTACCGTAAGGCGTCGCGAAGAACAACGTCGGGGCGACCGCCGTGGCGTTGGTACAGTCAGGCGGCCAGGCAGGGCCGGCGATCACGTTGGCATCGGTTTGGTCAGGCAGTGACGATTAGAGTGGTGGAGGCGTCGCTGGGAGGCTGTGCACGGTGGCGGCGCTACGTGGGAATGCAGGATGGTGTGCCAGCAGAGGAAGAGATTAGGCGGCGGTTCTCTCTAGGTCGTGGGCGAGGCAGGCACAAATTAGGAGTTCAGTGGGTGGAGCAGTTGTCTCCTCTCACGATCTTTTTTCTTTGCCGCTGATTTCCCGGTTTTCTCACGAGTGTGCGGGGCGGACGAGGAAAGCAGCTACCAGACGGGGTCGAGGGACGACGTACCGCAATCACCATCACCACCGAGTCTGCTTTAATATAGTAGAGATAAGGACGTGCACGGTGTAACTGAAGGATCAAAATTCTGTACATAACCCTCTATTCTATCTAATCGGACGGCGGATACGACCGCCTTAAACCTCAAAAAACAACCAAATATGTCAACCAACTGACAGTCAGTCTTCGCAAGACTGCACTTCATAGTTAAGAGTCCCTGAGTGCATGACAAAAATTAACTGAACAAACAAATCTTAAGCAAAGAAATCCATTCCTTCAACACATGCTAAGTACCACAGCCTATCAATCCGGCCACAAAAATTGAACTTTAAATTCGGCCCACAAAAGAAAGAGGCAGATCATGAGAAATTGAATGTTAATTGGGCCCATGCATTAGACCCATTAACTCTACAGCAACTGGTTTTGCTGGGCTTTTCGTGTTGTAGCTTGAGCTTGGGTTAGAAATTGGCTGATATTTTTCTTCAGAAGAAAAAGATAGTTTCAAAAAAATTGACGGCTTTATTGCGAAGATTTTCGAATCATCGGTGCACCGGCTACGCTAAACTGATGGGTGCACCGTGCACGTCCTTCGTCTCTAAAGTCTAAACTCGGACATCCAACCAACGAGCTTCTTTCAGCCCAGCGCGAACTAGTGTTAAGTCGAAGTATTATATTCTGAGTGGCAGCAGGACCTTTCTTAAATTGGTAGGACGGTGATATCAATCAGGCTGGGGTTGGAACTAACAGTTCCTGTATTAAATCTAATCTTGAGAAGTTCAGACTACTTTATTGGTCTTCTATGTGGTGTGGATCTTTATTGGGTTTACTCCCAACTGTTATTACAGAAAAAAAAACGTGTTTAGTTACTCCCAGCCATTCGACCGTTAGTCCGCTGATGACACAATCGCTTGGAAAAAGTGTGGTAGTGCCGGTAGGTGGTCGACAGACACAGCCGCCTGCATTCGATTTGGCATCCTGAAAACGCACAAAGAAGTCTCAGTGTGATGTAAGAGCATCTCCAATCACGGCTACGCTCCGGCGCACTAAATTTTTTTTGCAGCGCCAAAATAGTGTTTTAGCGCGTTGGACGCCTGTTTTGCTTTAGCAGAGACGCTATAATTTAGCGCGCCAGGTCGTTGGGCGTCTGTTGGAGATGCTCTAAACAAGGATGCGCGCTGTATTTTAGTGCGTCTGCTGAAGCGCCACAGCGGCGTACTAAATTATAGTGCGTCTGCTAAAGCAAAACAGTCACCCAACGCGCAAAAACGCTATTTTCACGCTATAAAAGAAAATTAGCGCACCGGGACGTTGGGCGTGTGTTGAAGATGCTCTAAGCAAGGCAGATTACATGTACCAGCACTACATGGAACGGAATAATCTTAGCTCGGTCGATGATCTGTTGATTTTACAAGCGATTTTAAAAACAAAAAAAATCCTTCCCGTGACCCAAATATCCCTCTTGAGTCCAAGGGCGGAGGATGGGCGCACCCACGTACGCCCGGTGGCTTTGTAGCTTTTGAGAGGATCGATCGAGACGTAGGGCTGCAGTTATCTTCTTTTTTTTTGGAACAGGCTGCAGTTATCTTCTAGATAGGCGGTTTATCAGTAAAGATGTCTGTAGGATATCTGTCGAGCGGGTAGGAAAACGACTTAAAGCGGCACGGGACGGGGGAGCGTCACGTACGAATAAGAGATTCGGCGACAATGACGAGAAACAAACAAAGGACAAGAACGAGATTAAGCTAGGCTGATCAGTGATCATAGAGCCCATGTAATTAAGATGGGCGTCATCGTCAAGGAGGATCAATTAGACAATTAGGTTTAAGCCGCAAGTAAGTGCAAGGTCGCACTTGTACAGTACAATCAGACCACACTGCTGTACTGTACTGTACTGTGCTGTGCAGCGAGGAGCAATCGATCGAGGACTCGAGGTCACATCTCCATTGAGCTATAGCTCGGTGGTAGCTAGAGCTAGAGCTAGGTAGGCCGTTTTGGAGGACGACAGAGGAACGGACAACGGACGCCCATGCTCAGCTCGGCGACCGAGAAGAAACAGCACGTGTCACCGCCGGCACGAGTTCCGAGGCTATTCGCGACGAAACTGCGGCAGGGCCAGCTCTGGTACAGGTGTTCGTCACCGGTCCCGGCGGCCTGCGACCGTCCAAGTAGGTACGGCGTCAAACGGGTGCCATCACGTCATATTCAGATACGAGCAGAGCCAAATGGAGTGGCAGCTTCCAGTTCCAGCCCATGGCGGGGTCGCTCGACATGACGGCAGGCGGCCAAGCTGGTCGCCGTTCGCCGGCATGGTCACCTGGCGCCGCTTGTCCGGTTGCGTCACGGGTGGCGGGCTCACGAGATCTCGCATGTGCGTGCGACAGACAGACAACAATTTGACAGGTACACTGCACCTTAAACCGCATTATTATAGTATGTCCGCCCCTGACTCTCTGGTGCAGTGCAATACCAGAGGCTTCGATCCTCTGATCAGGTTTTTGGCTTCGAGCTGCTACGATCGATCGACATACCCAAAAACACCCAGGCGTTCAGACCCTGTTTCTCGCGCGACTGAGTGACTCAATTGGGGTCATCTTTTCCGAATTAGGACAAATCATCACATATACAAATCTATACAAGATCTAGCATACAGTCAAGTACACTATGTTTTATGTTTACCTAGGAGGCAAGGACAAACCATCAGAGACATGGACAAGATGAAGCATACGCACGACGCACGACATGACTGTTATGGTTTAATGAGATGCAAAACGGTGATTAAATGCCTTTCATCATCGGTCCATGGAGTTGTTAGGTTTTGTCTGCTCCAATTGAATCGTCACTCCCTCCACCCTGATTCCTGGACGACGCCAGAAAACGTGCCGTGGGTGGATTATTTGCAGATGAACTGATCCACTCAGCGGATTCACGTACGCATAAATTAGGACTGGATTCCGTTTTTGTCGACCTTTATTGAACGGTCAGATAAATGCACTAGTGCTTTCATTTCATTATGGATGTGATGTTTTGGCTCATAGTTCTAGATGCACCCATTATAAAAAAAAAAGAATTTTTAATGTACTCCGAAATTTCAAAACAATTCTAACAAAAATTTCAAGTGTTCATCTGATATGTTAAGACCGTACAAAAAGTTTAGCAAAAAAAGGACATTTTTTGTGGCATGTATAGAAAAGACAAAAAATTCTCGTGAGAAATCATTTTGGAACACTAGAATTTGTCTTTTTTACATAGGATATATAAAATGTTTTTCTAGGACGACAATTTTGTGCATGCATAAAATGGCTATACGTACAAATAAAAAATTTGTTTGAATTTTTTTGACAATCATAGATGCGGTTTTTAAATACTGGGTATATCTACACCTACGGGGCAAAAACAGATTGCCCTTTTATCATCCCCTTTTGTAAAAATAAAAACTGTACCAGGAACTCAGTTTTGTCTCGTATATGTAAATAGACTCACTGTTAAAAATCATACTTTAAAACGTCAATAAGTTTCAAACAAAAATTTCTTTCGTATATCTAGACATTTTATGTTCACACATAAAGTTTCGTGAAAAATAGACATTTTTGCGATTGTGTAAAAAGATAAATTTCAGTACTCCAACTTTTTTTCATGAGACATTTTTTTTTGCGCAGCCCACAAAAATTGTATTTTTCGCCAACCTTTGTATGCATCTAGAGCAACAAGTTTTGTTTGGATTTTTTTAACATTTTACATTTCAGATATTTTTGTTTAATGACTACATCTAAACATACGAGTCAAAACGCCGTGCCCACTCTTTCAGCAATCTAAAAGGGATATGCACGAGTTGGGTAGAGGATTATTTATTCAGATATACATATAAGTATATATATGACACAACTTCTTTACTGCGTCTACTAGTGTAGAAATTTCTAACGAAATTCCACATTTTACGGAAGTACGTTGAAAAGTGGAACCACAAGCCAGACCATGTTTTCGAAGAAGCAGGAAGAGGATGATGAGATTAGGTTCGTTCTATATATGTAGGGTCTCCATACGTACAAAGGTTTGACAATAGAAAACTTGAGATATCCAAAATCCCTCAATAGGGGTATGCCATTATAAAATATAGTTTTTCTTCTCCAAAGGGAAATTAAATTAGATATGGCACCATTCGCTTTCCAAACTCGGTACACGGTACCATTCCATTACGTGTACTAGTACAAAATATAACATATTTTTTTTTTTAGATAAAGGGAGTTTTATTACTTAAAAGGTTTAAGCATTACACCCAGCCTCTGCACAACGAAGGTGCACACAGCCGAAAGAGTACGGTAGTCCGAAAAATAAAAAGGTAGCGATTACATATCAGATGAGAAATTGTAATCACGCCTAGGGTGCTGGTGGCCCGATCCGCAAATTATGCTGCCATCCATGTTGGGATAAAAAGTCTCTCGCCGTATCCTCCAGTCTTGAACAAACCTCCATAAACAGGTCTCGATGCCCCACACGTTGCAACTGAGACCACGAACGGAGTGTAGCTGTAGTCCTGTAGATAACCAGTAGTGTCGAGGTTCTGTTCGGCCTTGCGTCTCATGGCCTTGACCATAGCGTCCTCATCCGTGGCGGTGCTCCCATCCGCAGCCATGTTGTAGCGCGCGCTCCTCCTCAGAGGCGTCGACATCGGGGTAGACAGTGGTGCAGTAGAGTCCACCTCCGATGGCGCCGCACGTGGAATCGATGCAGCGTGGCCGTCATCGCCGTCCCCAGCTGGGCAGCAGCACCCAGCACGCCCGGGGGCACCATCGGGCCAAGATGCTCCAGCGTAGCCGTACCGGGCGGTCGGGCACTCCCCGTCGCCTGCAGGTCCGAGTGGCAGGCTGCCTCCTTGCCTTTGCTCACAGCCGGCTGCACCATTGCCTCAACTGGCGCTGAGAGGCAAGGAGACGCCAGGCCAGGAGGTACTGGACACACAGGGGATGCTACGTACTGCACCTGTGTAGGCGCAGTAGGCTTGGCCTTGGTGAGCATCTCGCCAGGCAATGAGAGAGCTGCTGCCGCCGGCCCAGGTGACACTAGGTGATGACTAGGAGCTGCTGGCAGTGTCACCACATGTTGCAGAGAGGAAGCCAGCCCCAATGGTGATAGCTGCGCAAGAATCTCCTTCCCACGGGGTGTTTGCGGCTTTGGATTAAGCGGCGTCACGGCCACACCACACAGGATATTAGCATCACCACCGAGCCCAAGAGTGGCCCCTCCCGGTCCCGATGTCCCTGCTTGTGTCATCGTTGTATCCCCGTCATTAGACTCTGTAGGTCCCTGCAGCATGGGCTCATCAACATCCTTCTCATCGACCCCCTTCCCGTCATCCTCCTTCTCATGTCGCCTCCAGAGATATGGCACAAAGTCAGGTTCGGGGACGTAATCCGGTCCTTCCTTACGAAACTTGAAGGTGTACCCCTTGAGGATCACAAAAGCATCGGTCTGGACATCCCTAGCTTCAAAGAGATCATGTCGTCGTATTGCCACCTGAATTCTGACCACATTCTGGCGTCTGAGAGCCAACAGATCAACGTCCATGGTCTTGCCGATCAGGGTACCCACAGCCCAAATGCCCAGAAAGTGGCGGATCGGAGACGGGACACCCGTCACATGCACCCACATAGGTGTCAGCTCACTAGTGTGCATAACCTCTTCCTCTCTCCAAACACCCAGCGTTATCATAGCCTCCTGCTTTGGTACTCCAATCTCGAAACCATCGAGCCTCTCCAAGTCAGCCATCGACGGAAAGTTAACGAGGAAGATATCTTTCTTGTGCTCAATGGCCTCCCAACACCACCCAGGCTTGGCCGGACAGATCCGAGCCATCATTAACTGTATGGTCTCCGCCGACACTGGACCGCCGGTCACCAACACAGTACCCACCGGCGTCTGACTCCGAGCAAGCTGCGGCCTGAATATACTGTCAGGGAGGTGGCTGAACATTGTGTCTTCGCTTCCGATGCCACCCATCCCTGCATATGGCTTAGGTAGCCGCAAGGTGGGGCAACGAGCCGTCGGGTGGACAACCATGTCGCATATGTAGCAGTGTCGATCAACAGGGCACTCCATGGTGACGTGGGCAGTAGCATTGCAATGCCCACATCTCTTGCGCTTAGCTTTCGGAGCCGCCACCGGAGTCGCCGTGGTCTGGGACGCAGAGTTCCCCACGAATGCCCCCTGGTTTCCTCCAGGAGCAGCGGCAGCCGCCGGCATCACAGCCCCGACAGCCGGACCAACCGGCACCACTGCCCCAGCGCCTAGAGCCGTATTCTTCTTCTTCTTATTGCGATTGTTCTTGGACTTTGCCGCTGCAGCCGTGAACGGCACCGTGGACGAGCTCGAAGGCACGATGGTTGGTGCAATGGCCGCCTGCGGCGGCGGCTCGACGATGGCCGCGGCCGTGCCACGCGCAGCCCCTCCGGTCTGTCCCGCGACTCGCGGACCCGTAGCGGCCGTCCTCGCAACCTGGCCGGTCCCGGGACCGGCGTTTCGCCCAAAGATCATCGGGGGCCTGGTGTTGGGGAGCTGCTCAGGGGCGTTCTGGCGTCCCGCCTGCCCACTGGCCGGCGCTCCACCGGGGCCTCCCGCGGAGCTGGACATGGTGGGCGGCGTAGCGACAACCTCCGCGAAGGATCGCGTGAAGGCGGATGCCGGCTTCGAAGTGGTGCTGCAGGTCGGGGTGGAGTTTGCCGCGGACGGCTGCACGGTTGGGCGTGGTGGCGTTGCTGCAGTGTTTCGCGATGAGCTTGGAGGAGAAGATCGAGTTGCCAAAAAAATATAACATATATGAATAAATAAAAAATTAGGACCGGATTCCTTTTTGTCGATCACAGAGGGAGTACTAGGGTGATCAGTGATGATGGATCAGCTTCGTTCGACGTACGTGGCAATGGCATCTCAACTTGTATCAAAGTTGACAATCCAAAATATAAAGATATTCAGAAAATGCTACAAACGGTGAGGATCAGGGCATGCATGGCGTTATAAAATATAGTCGGTCTTTGCCGACAAGAAAATATATGTGCGGCATGCATACAGAAAACGAATTTGGCAACGTCGTCGTCCTACTGGAGGGGAGATATATGATGCATGCAGCCTGCCCGCATCATTTTCATTTTTTTAAATAATCGTCGCGCCATATTTTATATCAGGTTTCTACGTGGCGTGGCAGGGCAGCAGCACCGTTGGCCGGCGGGGATGAGATGCATCTGCTGTACTAGTACGTGATAAGCCTGATCTATCCTTTCTTTCTCCCGCGCCTTTGCTTTGTCTCCACATCATGCATGCAAAGGCAGGCAGCCGCCACTTCCATTTTGTTCATTCCTACAGTATCCTCCCCCACCCCCAGTCAAACCCTCCATAATTCCATTCAACTCTCTGCCGCCGCGCTCTCCCTTTCTGCGCACGCTCCCCAAATCCAACGTACGCCTTAATTCGACCCCATTCCCTTTCCCTCTTGTTTAATCTTGTTTTTTGTCTTGTCTTTCTTCTTTCTCCCAATCGGTCGCACACCTTTCCTCCCTAATGCCGAGATATACTGAAAGGCATGGATGCGAATGGCAGAGCTTCCGCCTTAAGCCTCAAACAAAAATAGTGAAAGGCATCGATCGATACGATATGGAGAAAATTGCAAAAAACCAGCACAATTGGTGGTCAAGCTACAAAAGACCACCGGATTCCACCGAATTCGCAAATTGCCATCACTTTTCGTTGACACCGTAACAAAAAACACTGATTTTTTCTGTGACCTCGTTTTAGCCGAGTTGACGCTGTTTCTGACGGTATGGCCCACTGTCAGGCATGACGTGGCGCAGGCCACATTTGCACAAAAGTCTTCCACAAAATTTTTGCCTTCTTATCTTCCTCACGCTCGTGTTGATCGGCGAGGACTCACCGGCGCCGGTCCGGCCGCCACGCTCACGGCTCACCGTCCTTCGTTGCCGCGGGGAACTCGGAGCCCATGCACCGACGCTCGCGCCCGTGCCCGTGGTCGGCGCTCGCCCGCGCCGTGGCCGGCCGGAGCTCCGACGGCCGCGCCCGCGCCCGTGGCCGGCCGGTGCTCGCCCGCGCCGTGGCGGAGCTCGTCGAGGACGTAGAGGAGCGCCGCGTTCTGGACAGGTACGAAGGTTCTGACCGGAGCGCGCAGCTGGTCGTCGACGTGTGTGAGCAGCGGGTGCCTCTGGCTCGGCACGTGCTCGCCGACAGCACGTGCCCGCCGCACGACGCCCGTAGCGACCCGCGCCGTGGCCGGCCGGCGCTCGCCCGCGCCCGCTCCGGCGGCCGCGCCCGTGCCCTGTCCGCGCCCGATGGGTATTTTTTTTTAAAGGAAACGAGCTGACAATGGGTCTCATGTAAATTTACAGAAACCCCCAAAATTTATAAGAGGTATCACTTACCGTTTCCTCATGCCAACTAACACTTGCCACATCAGCCTGACAGCGGGTCCCATCCGTCAGTTTCGTACTTAACTGAGCGTCACAGACGGTTAGCGTAGAAGTGGTGGTTTTTTGTTACGGTGTCAACGAATAGTGGTGACGATTTGTGAATTCGGTGGAAACCGGTGGTTTTTTGTAGCTTGACCACCAATTGTGGTGATTTTTTGCAATTTTCTCATACGATATGCAAGCATCATTGGCGGGCGTCAACTGTGCGTACTCCTGATCTAAAATAAAATAAAACAGTGTGTACTCTCAAGATCACTGTAGCTACGGGTGACTTGCATGCAGGCTACTCGACACATGATAATACTCCTATCCTATGTGATCACACGAGCTAGTAACAGATATGGAATTGTCAAGGCAGTGCGCCTTGTGTAGGAAGCGACTCAGATCAACCAGATCGACGGTAAAAAAACGAGAATCTGGTGTGACTAAGAGCCAACCGTCCACGCACGGGGTCAGAAACCTGTCAAGATCCGCGTCAAAATGATGATGCCGGTGATGGTTACCCGGCTCGAAATCTTGAGCCTCAAGGGTCTCCCATGACACTGAAATCTTGGACGCAAACCGTGACAACTTCTTCGGCAAAGTAAAAGGTGAAAGTATGCAAAGTTGCAAACCGAGAACATCTATAAGTCCATTCCAAAGTTGATCAACCAGCGTAAGGATGACGGTTTGATCAATCCTGAACTCGACGCACCAACCCCACAAAAAGTTTGCGTTTTTTTCTTCTTCCGTCACTCCGTCAGTGCCATTGTGCACGGACTGTAACGGCATAATACAGATGGCCATCGGAGGAGAAAGTTGAAGGGTGATCTTGTTTGGACGAACATTAACCTGTCCAATTTAAACGTTGAACTCATAGAGGTCGGGCGGATCGAACCCCGAAGTCGAAATCCTAGTCGTTTGCAGACTGAACTTGCAAATCCCGGTCTATTCTAAACCCTGAACCAATTTTTCACTATAAGGAAAAAATTCTCAAACTAAATAATTTAGTACTCCCACTGACTGAGGATGCCCACATGTCATACCTATCTTCTTCCTCCCTGGTTTCTTCTGTGGGCGGCACCTCCACCTGTAGCGTTCCTCTCTCCTGACCTCCTTCATGCAGCCCGGGGCCAGAGCCGTTCCCGGCGGCCGTCGCGGCGCCGCGGTGGCGTAGAGCTGCCTGAGGCGAGGATGGAGCATGCGGCGGTGAGACAGCGTCCCAGCTACGCGTAGACTGGTGTTCGTGAGCACCATGAGCACCGCAAGCGGCGTTTCGCCGCGGAGCCACGCTGCAAGCTCCTGGTTGCTTGCACGGACCGTGTCCTCCATGGCGCGCTGCTCGTCGAGGTGCCGCCCCTGGTTCGTTCTGTGTCTTCAGGGGCTGGCTCGCCATGGACAGCAGCTGCCCTGACCGCAATCCCTCCACCGGCAAGAAACCACGTAGTATCTAGCGCCGCCGCCGCGGTAGGTGCAAGTGGACCACGTAACAAGGATTCCACGGAACTACTAGGTAATTAGCATTGCGTAGGCATGCGTATGTCTAATATTTTAATTTGATTGTTGAACACCGAAGTAAAATGGAGATTGAGATCCGATTCGGTAGCGATTTTGAGAGAGATTGGGGAAGGAGATGGATATGACAAGTGGGCCCAATTTGTCAGTGAGAGCAGACTGCAATCCCGGCTGGGATCATCGTATTCCCGATGTCCAGGGTTTAATTTAGACCGGGATTTGCAAGTTCAGGGTATGGACGACCGGGATTTCAACTTTGGGGTTTGATCCGTCCAACCTCTACGAGTTCAAGGTTTAAAATGAACTTTTTTCATAGTTAATCAACTGACGACAGCTGGCGTCTGAATTCATTCCACTAAAGTTATTGAACACGATACATTTCACCAACCCAGCACACATAGTGCACGGACTCAAGCGGCCTACGGCACACCGGCGTCCTCATCTAATCTAGTCTAATCTAATCTAATCCACTCAATCCTGGCCTGTCGACGTTGTGATGTCCTAATTTTATGAACAAATCGCATGATTAATCAGGAGCAATTAATTGATGCAGAAAGGCGACAGGAGGGCTGCAGGACCAGATCGAAACGGAATAAATCCAACGCTCAGCAACAAGGGAAGCTCACCGGCCGCAGAACCAGTACTAGTGGTACTAATTAAATGCATTGCTCATTGTAAACCACCAGCGACACTACTAATTAAATCCATTTGTTTTGATTCTTTTCAAATTTCTTAATAATTTATTTTGCTTCGATGGTTCGGGTCGGTTTTATAAAATTGACGCGCCTTAAGAACTGTTCTGCCCTAACCACGTACTAGTACAAACAGAAAATATTCAGTGAGAGCCGTACAGAAGGCAAATAATTTGATCATTTCGATTCGCAAAGCATCTGTTTCCGTCAGTCCTATCCAAATCGACGAGTCAAAGCCAGAGTTTCTTAATTAGCTAACAAGCAGCGCTACCATCGGAAAGCCACTTTGGCTCCCAAGCTCAGCTGATCCTGATGTTTAAAAAAAAAATTAAAAATATATTTATAAGTTTCAAAAAATTGGAAACAAATATGAACGTATACAATGATGTATCTTAATTATAAGCATGCAAAATCACAACGTGGAATTATTTTTTATTATGGACATTTGAAACTTATAAATGTGCATTGTTCACTATATTCAGACATGTACATTTGAAACTGTGCGTTGGTCACTATATTCAGATATGTACATCATTTGTAATTTTTGTGTAACTCAAAATACAAAGTATTTTAAATTTAATGTTTGTGGGAGACAACATTGAGAACAACTATGTTTATTTTTCAGGATGATCTTATTAAACCTCTAAATTGGACTTGTTTATTTTTTTTCAAATTGAAAAGTGTACAGAACATCAATGTGTGGTATCTCAAGCTAATGGAATCGTAGCTTCCCTTTCATTCGTATCACCGTCGATCAGTCACGTACGTTTTGTCGCCTGATCATAACTCCTCGCACTATCGATACGGTCGCAACAATAATACGGCTCGCAACAATAATACTCCCTCCGATCCATATTAGTGGGCACAACTTTGTCTAGATACACATGTATCTAGTCTAAATACTTAACTAGATACATATGAATTTAGACAAAGCTATGCCCACTAATATGGATCGGAGGGAGTAGTACGTTTTGTGGGAGTACTACTGTAGTAGGCTATCAGTATCACGGATTGTAGGCGCATCGCGTGGGCAAACCATACACTACGACACCCAGGTTCAGCGTCGCCACGTATATACGGTGTGGGGAAACAGACGTCGTTCTCGCAAAATCTACCTTCTGATTAATTCCTCGAACCGTAACCACACGAAAATATTTGGTGGTAGCACTAGCATGCATGCACGAGACCGAGTGCGTGTAATAACGTCGACGACGACCCGCAGCCGATTTACCTCCAAAGCTCCAAGAGCAACTAGACCCATACCCTACGCGAGAAGACACGGCCAGGCAGGATCGGGATCACCTTTGATACTCTCTGCTTGCAGTGGTCCTCTGCTCGGCTTCCTTCCGCGCACGGGCGGCAATGTCATCTCGTGCCCTTCCATTTTCGTCGGCATCCCCGTACGCCGTTTCCTCGGCCGGCCAGCTGGTAGCCCCCGCCGCCGTGGTGGCATCGGCATCGGCCTTGTTGCCGAGCCCATGTCATGGTGCACACCTCCTCCTATTCGCCCCTGTCGCCGCCGCCGGCCCGGACCGGGCCACCCCGTCGACATGTACGGCCGGCTTGCGCGTATTCCCCCGTCGCCGTCCGTCCGTATCAGGCTGTGTATCAGTGTATGCGCTCTGTCTCGAGCTACCTGTTCTGTAGCAATATCCCAATCATTCTGTATACACGCAGGTAGTTACCAACTTACCGTTACATCTAGCCGGCAAAAGGTAGGTAGCGTAGTAGAGTGTGCTTGAATTGAGGCGCGCGTGCAACTGTATGTACGTGTGAACCCACACTCTGTTTTTGCGTGTGTTGTGGTGCTGCGGGTCCATATGGGTCGCGGCGCCGGCGATGGTGTACTCTATATAAAGAGTCGTCAGCCGCAAGGATCGTCTTCCACCTCCGAGCTGAGCTTCTCTCACCTTCAAGCAAAGCAAAGCAACGCGACCTACCACCACCGCCTCAAAGAGAAAAAGAAAAGATGGCCGTCTCTGTCCCCCCACGCTCCTCCTTCTCATCCATTCTTCTGCTGCCGCTCGTACTCTTCCTCTGCTCCCTCCCGTCGCTCGCATCCGCCTGCGACCGCTGCGTGCGCCACTCCAAAGCCGCCTACTACACCTCCTCCCTCACCCTCGCCGGTACGCATGCACGCGCGCACCAGTTCATCCACCTGCTCTGTTTCTAGTCTAAACCTGTTTGTGTGTGGGTTGCAGAGCAACTGATTCTGACTAGGTTTTGCCTGTTGATTGCAGCCGGTTCCTGCGGGTATGGCACGGCGGCCACGTCCCTCAACGGCGGCCTGCTCGCCTCGGCGGGCCCGGCGCTCTACCGGGCCGGCGTCGGATGCGGCGCCTGCTTCCAGGTACAAAGCAGGAACAGAGCAAGCTAAAAAAAAACCGAGCTTTGGCTCGTCTTCGCTGCTTCATGATGATCATTCATCGGCCTGGATGGATGGATGATGAAGTTCTTCGACCGATTCCTTGACTAACGTTTGGATGCCGCAGGTGAGGTGCAAGGACAAGAAACTCTGTAGCGCGGCCGGCGCCAGGGTCGTCGTCACGGACCGCGCCAGGACGAGGACGAACCGCACGGACCTCGTGCTCAGCAGCCCGGCGTTCGCCGCCATGGCACGCCCCGGCATGGCCGCGCGGCTCACCAAGCTCAGCGCCGTCGACGTCGAGTACAAGAGGTAAAGTAAACTTCCCCCGTCTTTTTTCACCAACCGCGCCACGCCATGTGATTTTGACATGTTACCACTGTAATAATTAAGAGAAAAAATATGCAAATAGTCTACGCCGAACGTGCCATCATAAATACAGTCCATGATGTCTTTGGAGCTAGTAGCGTATACTAGTCCTAGGATTTGGACTTGGAAACTGCAACTAGTTGGCTCAAGCTTGTCGGCGCTGCGCATGTGCAGGGTGCCGTGCGATTACAAGGGGAAGAACCTCGCGGTGAGGGTGGAGGAGAGCAGCCGCGCCCCCAACGAGCTCGCCGTCAGGTTCCTCTACCAGGGCGGCCAGACTGACATCGTCGCAGTCGACGTCGCACAGGTAAATCGCAAAGCAAAGCAATCCGCCATCCCAAAATCAACTACTGTGCAGCTGTTCTCTGAACTGTACCAGTGTTTGCTTCTGAATCTAATCGTGCTTGGGTTCCATTTCGTGATCCTGCAGGTTGGGTCGTCGAACTGGAAGTTCATGACCCGAGACCACGGCCCGGCGTGGAGCACGAGCATGGCGCCGCCGGGGCCGCTGCAGTTCAGGGTGGTGGTGACCGGCGGGTACGACGGGAAGTGGGTGTGGGCGGACAAGGAGGTCCTGCCTCGGCAGTTGCGCGCCGGCGAGGTCTACGACACGGGGGTGCAGATCACCGATATCGCGCAAGAAGGCTGCTTCCCATGCGACACGCAGGAGTGGAGGTGAAAGTGAGAGACGACTGACGAGTAAACAAAGATGAGCAATGATCGAGCCGAAGACGAAGGAAGCTACCTCCTCGTTTTGGCTGCGCGCACCATCACAACACTTGTAGAGAGAGATTAGTTAACTGACTCGTAGAGGTCCCTCGATAGGCAACTTCTGCTGCTGAGTTTTCCTTTTTCTTTCTTTTTCTGTTTTTCGTGTATACATGAGCTGCTGACGTGAAGACGAGCAAGTACTACTAGTACATAGCATCCCCGTGGAGTGAGATGAGGGCGAGGTTGTGTGGCTTTGCCTCCCTGAACACATCTGAATATTTGATAACTTGTGACGACGGCTAAAGTTGCGTTGCAATTCGCCGTGACGACGCTGGTTCCAAACGGGCTCCATGCTGCCGTGTGGTGTGCTCCGTTGCTTTCGGCAAACGTTATGCTTTGCTCGACAACTATGGCTTGATGATGGGCAGCGCGAAATCAGCTGCACAAATGCATAGCTTCAAGCGTCAGCTCACTCGAGCACAATAATGTGCTTCCATATCGCCCAACTTGCACTATAGCACAAGCAACGCATGAACATCGGTAGACAGACAATAGCACTCACAACTGAAGCTATTCTACATGGAAGTGGCAGGCAGGAGTCTGATGTACCAGCCGTAGGACAACTCTATAATTTTTTTTTGAAGTTAAACTCTATAATTGGAGAGTGGCATAAGAACGATATATTCTTTGATGGAGAACTATTGCTGAGAATAAGGCGGATAAACTTCCAGTCTGATTTTGAATGCATTCCTTTCATTGTGGACTTTGTACATTGCATGTCTTTTAGATCAGCGGTTGTCAGTTGTCTCTACCGACTGGATTTTTACCAGCATGGTGTTACAGTTCACTTTTTTCTGCGATACAAATTCGGAAGTACTTGTTGGTTCAGTGGTCTAGTTAAATGATGTTTGGAATCAAGTGGAGCGCGTTTCATTATTCTAAAACGTGGCCAGCAGACTGCGCTACCATGAATAACATGGACGCTACATGATTTTACCATTTTGGCCGAAGGAAAGATTTTTCATTCTTACAGCAAGAACAATCAATTTGTATATTCAATTTGTTATTTGCTCAATGGTGCAGGATGGCAGCTAGCAGTAAGGAAGTAGCACACTCATGACAATACAGAAAAGCAACGTAGCAACAACAATAAAAAATGTACCACCAGATACCGTTCAAGTTTCACATGAAAAAGATTTGGCGGAATGATCTGAACCTGGGGAATAGTTGTGAGAATGTTATTCCCTTTTTTTAGTCGATGTAACAGCTTAACGACAACTAATATATCAAGGAGAGCTATTATCCACGAAGTACAACCCTCACAGGAGTTAGCAGATCAACACGAAGCTATAGAACTATGAATGTAAAGAATGGAAACTTTATTTACAGAGTGTAACTCCGAGTCTCGGATAAATCGCACAACCTTCTTCAGTCTAAAGATTTGAGAAGCCCAAACAGACCAGCTGCTTCTCTGATTCGCGAAACGCAATTCAGAATGCTTGTACCTCAATGAAGAGATCTTGAACTGCACAAATCAAGTACTTCACAGTATTAGCCTTTCGATCTTAATCAACAACATGATAAGTATTCCACTGATGGTCATAATATGTATATGATCCAAATCAACAATCTCCTGTATTATGATATCATTTTCTATACCTGATGCGAAATTAGAAACACTAGCATTATTCAAGGAACCGGTAACCTTGCTTTGTAGTAGTCTCAGCATCCTTTTGAAGTGTGTCAATAACTTTAACAACAAAAATCATCACTTCATATGGAGATTGAAGTGCGTAGCGGCTCATGGGTGACCACGATTCATACTTGTAACAGGTTCTCTAGGTTACCAACTAGAGTTACACTACTCCTGATTGCATTTGCTATCTCATGCTCCTTCGAATCCTTTTTTTTTAGAAACTTATGGGGCAAAAGATTTGCCCCAATTTATTTAATAAGAAGGAGTTAGAACAAGTCTTGGAGCTCGAATCCTATGAATAGGCTATAATATGCTTGATGAAATTGAAAAGTTATGTAACATCTGCAAGGAAAACTGGAGAAACTGAATGTTCGGAGATTGGAAAGGGCAAGGAGATTTTGCCCTGAATAATGGATCACCTTCTGTTTCTTCTTGCAAGTCAAAAGACCAACAAAAAGGTGCTACAGTACACCATTTTATTAAAGATCACGGCCACAGATTAATTCTCAAAGAATGCCAACATTCTTTTGTATTGGGGGCTGAAAATTTCCCCACATTATTCGCTACACTTTTGACCAGTTCAGTCTATTACACGAGATTAAAGGCACGATAGCATAAACTGAGTTGGCAAAGTTCCCAGAATGTGTTCACGATTCTTCACTAACAGCCTTAGGGCGTGTTCGGCAACCCACCGCTCCGCTCAAATCCGTCGATCCGGCTCCGCGGAAGCGAATCCTGCGTCTCTGGCGGAGCAGAAAACGTTCGGCCCTGCTCCTGCGTCTCTGGCGGAGCACGAACACGTCCCTGCCCATCACCACCCGCGCGCCCACGTCCACCTTCCGCCTGACCTCCGCCACCACCGTCTCCTCCTCCCCGTCCTCGCCGCCTCTGGCCACCACGCGGCAGCAGCGCCGCGCGAAGGAGCCCTCGACGCGGAGCTCGGAATCGGGGAGCTCGACGACGGCGCCGCGCCCGGCGCCGCCGAGGATGGAGGACCTGCGGGCGGAGAAGAGGGGCTCGCCGGCCGGGCCGAGGAGCGCGAGCTCACCCGGGGAGGCCGCGCCGCTGCCGTGGCCGTGGCCGTACGTGTCGGGAAGCTTGGGGACGGTGGCGGAGTGGACCGCGCCGGAGCTACTCGATCTGGACGCCGGGCGAGTCGGGGAAGCAGGTCCGAGCGCGGCTCCAGCGGCGGCCGGAGTCGGGGGGCGGCGGCGGCGGCGGCTCTAGGTCACGCCCGTCCCGTGGCTTTGCTCGATCTGTTTTGGGAAGACAGTCGTCGGTCATCGTTCGCTCGGAGGTTGACGATCGAAGCGGCCGCCGAACCGTGCATTTTCACTTGGCGGTGGCAGTTCAGCCGTAATTAGCTGCTGCTTCGCGATTTTGCTGCTTCGCGAAGCTGGGAAAGTGGTGCTCCGCGTTTTCTACTGCGATTCTGCTCAGCTTCGCGAATCTGGCTTCGCGGAGCTGGGATGTTCGGCGCTGCTCCATCTCGGAGCGACCAGAATCTGGAAGCCACGGCGTTGCCGAACACGCCCTTAGTAGTAGCCATCACTTCGAAATTCCAGCGCCATTCAGACAGCCGAGGCCAGTTGAGGGAGAACGGACAACAACACTACCCCATTAAACGCGAAGCTGAGGCCAGTTGAGGGAGACTTGTCCCAATGCATCACCTCATCTGGAGTAATGTACTGGCCATTTTGCAGAGTTGTCAGATCATCCGGGACGTGAGTTGATAAAGTGCATCACAATCAACAACTGAGTATGACAGTATGTCATCATCATGGCCCATTCAAAAATATTTCACGGATAACCCTTTGTGAACGTCTCTCTACTTAGAACCTTCATAAGAGCATCTCCAACAGATGCCCAACTCGCCGGCGCGCTAAATTTTTTTTGCCGCGCGAGAAATCGCAGCAGACGCGCTATATTCCAGCGCGCATGCTTAAATTTTTTGCTCCAGCAGCGGCGCTAAAAAATTCCAGCGCGCGCGCAGCGCAGACAACATTTTGCATCAAACATATATACAACCGAATCAAAAGATGGACTGAAAATAAAATTTTATTATTAGAACGAACAGACGAACGTTCGTTGACTAAAACATAGACTAACATACTCGATTAAACTAACAGACTACATTGCTAAACTAATAGACTGCATTAAGCTAACTAGATATCAAAGTCGGAGTCCGAGCTCTCGGACGTATCGGAGATCTCGGACCACAGATGTTCCCACCTGGGGTCTTCCTCCGCCCAGGTGGTGTTGTTGAGCTGCGCCTCCGCCTCGGCCTTGCGCTGGCGCCGCTGGGCCCGGAGCTCCCGCCGCTCGAACCTCCGCTCCGCCCGCTCATTCGCGTACTGGGCCAAGAGCACCGCCTCGGCGGCGGCTTCTTGCGGATGCCTCCGGCGATAGTCCGCCACCAGCTGCGCGTCCCTGTCCGCGATAAGAAGGCGCGCCTGGAGCTGGCGGTGGGCGGTCCGCTATTCGGCGGTGACGAGGCGCGGCGGAGGCGCCAGATCCGCCGCCTGTTGGGCGGTGTGGACGTCCGTGAAGTTCATCTGGCGCCGGCTCCGGCCGAGGCGCCATGCTGCCGCGTCGTAGGCGCGGGCCGCCTCGTGCGCCGTCTCGAACGTCCCGAGGGAGATCCACTCGTCGCCGGAGCGGATCTCCGCGTAGAACGTGCCGTTGGGCCGCGCGCGCACGCCGCAGTAGCCGGACTGGCTCCTGCGGCGCGGAGGCATGGTGGCGACGGCGCGCGGCGCGGTGGCGGCTGCTGGCGGTGCGGATTCCGTGCGGTGGCGCGAGCGGTGCGGAGAGAGGGAAGCGGTTGGGGGGAGACTGGGGACGCGTGGAGTGAGCGCGCGCGCCGCGGGCGATGTATATAGCGCGGAACGTAGCGCTTCGGCCAGCGCGCGCCGACGTGTTTTGCGCGCGCGCTTTTTTCCCGCGACTGCTGGAGCGCGTGAAATGGCCCCGCGCACGGGAAAAGCCCGTTATTTGGTGCGCGCGCTGCATTTGCCGCGTCTGTTGGAGATGCTCTAAGCATCACTGAACTACTCACTCATCTAATTATCTTCACAGAACCTACCATATATACTTATATAGTGTTGACAGTTTAGAATAACAAAAGTGCATCCTAAAGAAAGATCTAGCGACTGATCAAGTAATGGTCTTTGCCAGTAAATAGTGATAAAAATAGCTCTGTTGCAAGAGAACCATTGGATGAGTGAAGTAGCAGACAACAAATCGATATCACTACCTATATAAAAAGCCCACCCACTTTGGACTTCAGCGAAGGTGGCCACGTCGTGGTACTGTTCACATGAACAGTACCGCGCT